>QJPP01002361.1:0-353278 GCA_003996215.1 Jaltomata sinuosa | reverse complement strand
AGAAAATATTTTCTAGGGGGTAGGTTAGGGGTGGGGGGCTGGGGGTGGGGGGAGGGCTGGGGGTACCAAAAATATTACTTTTTTTATTTTTTAAAAAAAGATTAAAAATTAAAAATTCGAGTTTTGGATGGGGTGGAGGTGGTGGTGGGTTGGGGGGGAGGGCTGGGGGAAGGGTACCAAAAAAAATATTTTTTAAGTTTTGGTGGGGTGGAGTTGGTGGGGTAGGGGTAGGGGGGCTGAGTGGAGGGGTACCAAAAAAATATATATTTTTTTTAAAATAAAAATTTAAAAATTGAGTTTTAGTGGGGTGGAGGTGGTGGGGCTAGGGGACTGGGGGGGGGGGGTTACCAAAAAAATAATTATTTTTTTTTAAAATAAAAATTAAAAAATTGAGTTTTGGTGTGGTGGAGGTGGTGGGGGGTAGTGGGCTTGGGGGTGGGGTAGGGGGCTGGGGGGAGGGGAGAAAGGTGTACTAAAAATATTGTTTTTTTAATTTTTTTTAAAAGAAAAATTAAAAAATTGAGTTTTGGTGGGGTGGAGGTGGTGGGGGTTAAGGGGCCTGGGGGGGCTGAGGGTGGGGGTAGGGGGGGTTGGAGGGGGGGGAGGAGAGTGTACCAAAAATATTTTTTATTATTATTTTTTTTAAATGAAAAATTAAAAAAATGAGTTTTGGTGGGGTGGAGGTGGTGGAGGGGGATGGGGTTGGAGGTACCAACGTACAAAAGTATGTTAATATAAGTAGTAGTATTGATTAGATTAAACGGATCAAATTGGGCGGGTCATAACCCAACTCAATTTTTAGATCAATTTAACCTAGTTCAATTCAATCCAAAGTAAATTTGGGAGGGTCATGACCCAACCCAACTATAATTTAACCCATTTAAATCATTCTATTTTCAGCCCAATCCGCCCATTAATACCCTACTTATAGGAGACCCAAAAACTGATTAGCCCACCTAATTTTTATGAAAGTTTAGGCCCAACAGAAGAAATAAAAGAATAAACTACATAAAACACATTAATTATTTGAGGTCTAATTATTGTTTTAATCACTAATTTTGAATATTATATTTTTTAGCACTAGTTTCATGCTAAATTTGTGTATCTCGTGATTGAAAAAATGTATTCTAGATACATGTGTAATTAATTTCGGTAACTGAAGATATATTCGATAATAAAATCGCTTAATATAAGGTAAAAATCAAGGGATTAACAGAAACATGTATCTTGGTTATATAGTTTGATTAATTTTATTTTTATTACTCTTTAAAATAATAAATTCATTAGTTTTTTGATGTTACTATTCAATTTTATACAGTGTATTCAAATACATATATCTAATATTAAAGATATATGTATCTAGTATTAGTTTCATTTATCTATTTTTATGTATTTGTTTGTATGTATCTAGTTTTAATTTGACGTATTGAGTATCAATTTCATACAATATATCCAAAAATACATGCATCTAGTATCAAAGCTGGTATGTCAGAACTTTTGATACATGTATATGTGTATAGATACGTACTTAGATTGAGAAGAAAAAGAAACACAGTATTCAATAGGTGATTTCATATATCTGTTTATATGTATTCGGTATTAATTTGACGTATCCAGTATCAATTTCATATATTATATTCAAAAATAGAACTTTTGATACATTTATTAGTGTATAGATACGTACTTAGACGAAGAAGAAAAGAAACACAGTATCCAATCAATTTTATCTAGTATTAATTTGATGTATCCAGTATAAATTTCATATAATGTATCTAAAATACATATATCTAGTATCAAAGTTGCCTCATCGAAATTTTTAATACATGTATATGTGCAAAAATTCATACTTAGAATAAGAAGAAGAAACACATATACATGTTCATTAAAGTAAAATAACAGGTCAAATACCCTTATGTCAAACATTTTGGTACCAAAATCACCTTACAATTATTAAATATTATAGGCATATATCCCGTTCCCTTATTCACCGCTCCATTAACCAAACTAGGCAAAACAACATGCCAGGCATGGAAAGATCACAAACAACTAGAACATTTATATCACATTCTTCATTAATCGCACAACAAATCCATCGCTTTTATAACACGAGCAACAAAAATAATTTCTTCTTCTGAAGAAACAAACCAATCTAATAGGTAAAGATACAACAAATGTCTAGCATGATAAGTAAGCAGATCAAAAATCAAGAGAAACTGAAGATTGTGGAGATGATGATGGAAGAGTGGGAGAGAGAAATTGGGGTACAATCGATTAGTGAGAGAGATAAACAGTGTATCTCAAATGATTGTGGTATATTAAGTAATTACTTTGGAATTTTATATAATATTTTGAAAATATGTAGATATAGTAAGGAAGTATGATTAATTATGTAGTTTATCCGAAACAAAAAGCGTTATATAAGGCCCATCAATTTCAGCTGGCTTGTGGGATTTCAAATCTTTGTGGGCTCAAATTGTGATAACAGCCCTACTAACTAGAAATTAGTTGGGCCAATTCATAGTCCAAAGCTGTTGTCACGTTATAACCATTCCAACATACAAATAAAGCCCACTCAAAGAGAAAAACAAAGTCCAAGTTGCCAGTATTCGACTCATTTCAACAATTGAAAGTATTTTTTCTCTCATAGACTACTGGAAATATTGGTAGATTGCATTGGCATATTTGTACAAAAAGTAACAACAACAATAAATTCAGTGTAATCTCATAAGTAGAGTTCGAGGGTAGTATGTACGCATGCCTTATCCTACTTTGTAAAGATAGAAAGGTTGTTTTCGATAAACTGTTGATTCAAAAATTTATACACAGTAGTGCTACCGAAATTTCTAAAATCTAATTTTAAATTGGGTATATGTCACTGTCGGAACGCACCGAAGATATTACTCCCTCAGTTTCAATTTGTTTAGCCTATTTTGACTTGACACGGAATTTAAAAAAATAATAAGACTTTTTGAATCTTGTGATCTTAAATTAAAGATAGCCAAATGTTCCAAAATTTTCTTTAATCTTGTGTTCTTAAACATGTCATGTAAAAAGTTGGAATTAGAGAGTCGTCATTCTTTTTTAAATGAACTAAAAAAAGTAGATCAAACAAATTAAAACGAAGGTAATAATATATTTCTTTTTTCATATTCTCATTTGAAACACGAATCAAACACAAAGAAACAAAAATTGCAAGCGAAGGTATCACTTGCATTACAAGTAAAAGATGATTGTCTTCAACAAATATTTTGGTACAAAAATGATGACTATTGACTACTGAATAAGAAAGATCGATAAGAACCGATATGACTTGTGGTGGGATAGTCGAGATTCCTTCCTCCTTAACTAAATGTCTCGATTTTAAGCCTCTTAGAATTGAAAAAAACCCGTTGGAAACGCCGTCCTCAAAAATTGAATTTGGTCCTGCAATACATGAATTTGAATTTTATCGAGCTCAAATACGAATATCAGACACAAAATTTTAAAAAAATAATAATACTAAAAACAAATTTATTAATTAAAAGTAGTAGAGGTGGGCAAGATTGGATCATGGAGGAAGGTAGAGAAAAATTGTCGCAGATAAGACTCAATCCCAAGATATTGTCACATGACAGGTCTTAAGTCAGTGATTATTATAAACACAAAAAACATAGAATTAGGAATTATATTTCAATATTAATATTATATTATATTATATCATATAGTTTAATAATTTGTTATATAATCCTTTAGGCTCTAATAGCGTGCGAATATTCGATAATTGCGTCCGAATTATTATTATTTCGTGCTCATGGATGTATGAACACGAGAATCCTTTTTATTTATTTAATTTAATTAATCAATATCCCTTTCTATTATTTTATTTCATTTGCATGTGACTTGTGCTTTGAATAACTCGTGTTTCTTGGGGCTCATGGGGTGAGATAACCATAAAATTAATGTGTTTAATACTAAAAGTAAATTAAACAACCCAAAATGACCCCCTTTTCCACTTAATAATCTAAAGCTTGATTTTGAAAAAATATACCTTTTTCCCTTTAAAATTGGAGGCATGGGCAGGAGAAATGGAGAGGGGATTAGGAGGTGAGGAATCGAACCCTTGCCAATAAGGTGAGAGTTCAAGTAACCAACCAACTGGTATTTTTCAACAACGCCGGCGTCGCATAAGCCCAATCGGTCCAAAAGAGAATGATCAGGTCATAGACAAGCATGATCGTCATGAAAAAGAAACAAACTTTAAAAGCTCTAAATTAAGGGGAAAATTATCTCAAAATAGAAAAGAACAAAAAGATGAGGGATCGTGACTCAAATATGAGTCATCATTTGAGTTATACATTTTGGAAAAGAAAAACTAAGATTAATATATTTGTGTCATCTAATTTACAAAATAAATATATTATACATATAATATATACATTGTACATTATATATACATACAATATATGCAGTAGAAATATATAAATAATATAAACTTCGATCATATTAATAAATTAGATGGCCGAAGAATTCATTTACTTAAGTTTCCCTTCTGAAAACTTATAGCCATTTTAAAACATTGTAGGTACATTTGTAATAATCGTTATCTCATGAAGCATTATTTTTATTTAAATGGCTCTATTGTAAGAAATATATATCTCAATAATATAAATATATCCTCTAACTCGCTCAATTAATTAATCGACACTATTGTATATATCTCTATTACATTAAGAAGAGAAAAAGGTTAAAAAAGATAGAAATTATATTATGTTGAAATTTGGTATCTCTAAGTTCAATCCAAGAAGGAAGACAAAGAGTAATAATAGGACAGCCAACTTTAATATATTTATTTGTATACGTATATAACTTCAAGTTCAATTGAAATGGAAAATAAATTTTGGCTTTCTATTTGAGGATTTGGCAATGACATATGACTAACAACCTTATTCTAAACCTTAGCACTTAAGGTTGTTGGTCATATGTCATTGCCAAGTCCTCAAATAGAAATCTAAAATTATTTTTCCATTTTAATTAAACGTGAAGTCATATAGGGGATGACAAAGGGAGAAGCATCTATAAATATGACGTGATTTATGAAATACATTACTCCCTACGTTCACTTTTATGTGTTTGTTGTCAAAAAAAAATTAAAAAAATTATGTGTTTACAAAATTAAAAATATATTTTCATTTTTACTGGTTCACTTTGCATATCAAAATGATTTTGTTTTTTATTTTATTTTTAATATTACTTACTCATTCCAAGTTATTTTACATGTCCATTAAAATTGAAGATTATGCACCAACTAATACGGGTATCATGGTAAAATGTGCATTTCATTTACTTTTTCTTAAGGAGTATGCAAAATTTATTGTAGACAAGTAAAAGTGACTTTCGTTAATTTTACTTGTTTATTATTGATTTGGCACACTCCTTAAGTAATAATAAATAATATGATAATTTTAATATATCACTCTTTGAATATGATAATTTAATAACCTGAAAAGTAAATTGACAATGACTATAATTAATAATAAGGGTAAAACATAAATTATGTGATAAATTATTTTTTGATTTCTAAAATCAAATAAGTAAAAATGAATATCTATTTTACCTTGATAGTTATTGTGTTTTCTACACGATTTTCTTCTTGTTTGTATTTGGGTTTGCTGCATTTCAACTTGGGATCTTTTGGAAATAATCTCTCTATTCTCATGAGATAATTATAAATTCTCCATATATTTTACTTTTTTCAAATTTCACTCGATATATTATCATAATATAATGGATAACTAAAAGAGGACACATGGAAGGAGTAGCAAGTAAGAATAAAAGCCTTTTATGGGGTTCTCCATTCTCACTTTGCATGACCAAATTTTGTCATCTTTAGGATACCAGACCTAAGGTATTAAATTTAACAAAAAAAAGGTATCTTTCTCTTGACCAAAACATTGGTAATTGTTAATTAATTTCAATTAAAAAGATTATGAGGGGTAACATGCAAATATAATATTGATCTTGGGCCGTGGGCTTTTTACAATGCAAAGGAATTGTTTGTTGGGGAGATTGTTGGTATCATGAGTGCTACAAATTCCAAGTAAATATTTAATTAATTAAAATAAAGTTTGGAAAAGTATAACTAACTCATTTCTAACAAAATTAGGGTTGTTGGAACTCGTTCCAAACATAAATAAAAAATAAAAGTTGAGAGTCATCCTCTAGGCTTGATTTAATCCAGGTTTATCTTGGAATTATCACCTCTCTACGTTGCCATCACGTGCCATGTGGCAATACACCTCAATCTTTTTTATTTTCTCGGGTGTTCGATATGCATATTGAAATTCGACTAAATTTAAATTCGCATCAAGAAATTTCATATTGGGAGGTAAAACATACCCTAACAAAAGCAAATCCATATTCAATCTTTTAGAAAATGATAATACAATTTTTTGGTTTTTCATTCGTTGTCCCATATCAATATGAAGTTCTGATTAATCTAGATTCACATATTTTAAGACCCATTTAATAAGGAAAACACTTTCTAATAAGATTCTTTTTCATATTTAAAGCTCGAATTTGAGATTTCTAATTAAAAATGAAAAAATCTTATTCATCTCATCATAGCATCACCATTGATTTTCCTTTTGTATGTTCTGGGAAATAAAGCTAGATTTTATTTTTTCTTAGGAAAGATACCGTTTAAATTAGCCGATTAAAAGTAATAAAGGTTGAGAATTTTTTTTAATGTTAAATTAGTTTTATAAATAATAATTGCATATTTGAGTATATAAATATTGAACTTTATAAAAAAATAATTAATGTATTGGATTAAAGGTGTTGATAAATGTTTTTGTTCTATTTAAATAACCAATATTTCTTAAGTTATTAAGAAAGTTAAAAAGTATACATACAAGGAGAAAAATAAATAACGTAAATGGAATGGAGAGGGAATTAGAAAGAAAGACTACTTAAAAATTATAAAATGTACTAGAGATAAGATGGTAAATGCATAATCAAACAAAAAGTGATTATCAACTTATGATTTTTGACGAATTTTAACATATAAATATTTTGGTTATTAAGTTCAGAAACAACTTTTCCTGCATGCTTGTTTCGGAAAATTCTTATGAAGTCTCTAGAAATAAAGAAGAATGAAAGAAATTAAAGATATCTTAATTTGTCCATGCATGTTGATCCCATTTGTTTAATTCTAAATTAGGTACTATAAGATGCAAATTAATTAACATGAATATTATAATACCTAAAGTACTGGTCCAAACGTTTTAGATTGCCTAGTTATATGTCATGAATTTGTGGAGTCTTCTGTCTGGACCACCAATTTTTTTTTCCATTAAATTTTTTAATATTCCATATTACTTATTAGCTTAATACTCCACCATTGGAAGAAAAACAATTAGTTCATCTTTCTATGACTTTCCTGATTCTGAAGGTGAGCTGCACATCATACTTTAAGCAAATTTTATATTAGATAAATTAAAAAAAATAGTGAAATATTATCTTAAACAAGCTCAAATTTACATTGCAAGTGCGGTTTTTGTGCTCGATGTGATATATAGCTTGAAAGATATAATTTGTGTGAACCTAAGCTCAAAAAAATAATAATACGTGCTACGAACTTGAACGATAACGCTTATAATCCCAATTCCCAACTAACACTATGAGAAATAGAGTAGAAAATTGTTTGTTTCCTCCATACAAATACCAATGAAAGATTGGAAAATGGGAAGAGAGGTTGCCTTTGAAAACAATGAAAGACAAAGTAGAGAACCTTGGAGATGAGGAGACCTAGGAAAACATAGCACCTAAAAACACCAGGACAAAGCATGGCTTGTCTTCTTCCAAGATTTTTATATTTTTTATTCTTCCTCCGTCCGTTTCAATTTGTTTAACCTATTTTTACTTTTAAGTTCGTTTAAAAAAGAATGATCATTTCTCTTTTTAATAAGTTTTTAATTCAAACTTTTTACGTAGCATATTTGAGTGCATTTGACACATTTTTAATTTAAGATCACAAGATTCAAAAGTCTTTTTAATTTTTTTAATTTATGTTAAGTTAAAATAAGTCAAACTGAAGTATTTATTTTCACCAACTAGTTCAATTTTATTTATTTATTCAACTTTTTGATAAGACATGCCTTTGGGAGTACGCACTCTTTGAACTTTGATTAACTAACTTCCCCCAAGGCCAAGGTTTATTGTTCTTTTTTTATTTCATAAAAAGATAAGACAGTGTATGACGACCCATTCGCTCATAAAAACAGTTTTTTAATGTTATACATATACACGAAATTTTTTATAATAGTTCAGTTAATTAACTATTCAAATTTTGTTTTATTGGTGTTCACTTTCTCTCATTGTAATCTTTTCTCCCGTTTCCCATTCCCCTTACCCCATTAAAAAAACATATGATATACGCTTTGGGCCAAGACCTTAATTAATTCGAATTCACGTTATATATGACCTACTAAAGAGGGAAAGCATTGGTACTAGAATTTTTTTCGTTCTTATAGTTCGATTTCAAGATCTTCAATTAAGAGCGGAGTGATCTTATCCACCGTACACAATTGTTGGTTGTATAGTTTCTCTTTATCGATTATTAACTATTTTTTAAAAAAAGACAAAATAATTATGTCACTTGAAAATAAAGATAATATAAATCGATGGTACGAAACGGTAACAAAGTACTCCGTCTGCCTCAATTAATAGTAAGAGAAAAAATTTAAAGTTAAGTTATTTTTAATTATAAAAAGATGATTTTTTTGACGGATTAAAAAGAAAAATGTATCAAATAATTTGAGACAGATAAAATATTTTTTTTACCCTTTCTTATATTTTCTCTTTTTTTGCTCACTTAATGGCTCAAAACCTACAATATTAAAATTAGAGTTAAGGGGTATTTACCGTCTGAGAAATTCCTCTTTATCAGATGGAGCATATATAAGGGGTTTAGGTCCAAAGGTTGTTTTTTTTTCTTAAAATAATAGTAATACAAGTAGATTTTAAACTTCCTATGTTAGCTAGCATTTTCCCAATGTATGAGTGTTGGAAACTACCAGTAAACTATTTTCAACTCAAAAATCTGAGAGGAAGGAGATACAATGATGTCCTCTTCCATACAAGTCTTTTTATTTTATGTTCTCTCAAGGGACCATATGATCTTTCTTAAGTCAGCAAAAGACAAACATTTTTGTACCTAATACTCATAATTTCCCCAAAAAGATAAAAGAAAGAATTAAAATAATATTTCATCAATTCACTTTTTATTTGTCCACAATAGGTTTTGTATCTCTTTAAGGATAATAATAAATAAAGTATATATTTAATATAATATTCAATTGATTATTAGTATTTTAAAAGATTCAGAGAAATGGTTTGAGAACTTAATGTAGTTAATATTAATGGTAAAACATTAAAAAAAATTTAAAAAAAACTTGATATGCTTAAGTGGACAAGTAAAAGTAAAAAATTTATTTTTAATATAGTGAACAATCTAAGTAAGTGAACAGGTTCCTCAATTTGTGCTCTTCCATCTGGTGTCTGATACTGAATTGAAGTTTAATTAAATTCGAATTCACATATTACAAAACTCATTTTTAAAGGCGACGCTTCCAAATTCTAACAAGATTTTCTTCTTTGTCAGGAACTCGAACCTAGACTTCTAGTTAAGAAGCGGAGAGATTGTATTATTTTTTTCATGAAATGCTCCTCTCAAATAATCATTATGTTTTGTTTTTTTTGGGAAAGGAAGCTTAATAAGTGAAACTTCATAAAATTAAGTAGTCTTTAAGATATTAAAGTTTTGGGATTTCATTTTCTTGCTTCTCTTGATGGTCAAATGGGCCAAGTCTCTACATTTTTTAAAAATATTAAAAGAAAATTAAATGTTAAAAACTTCTATATATCAAGTTACATAAATGATACTCCTTCCGTTCCATAATGAATGATTATTAAAATTTTGACACATCCATTAACAAGATTACGATTATTAATCATTAATTAAGAGTATGATGTTTGGCTAAATTACCTGATCTGCTTATAGAAAAATGTAAAGAAGTATTAAAGCTTTATTTATTTTCTTTAGGAAATTGTCCAGATCATTTATCAAACAAGGATAAATTTTAAAAATAAATTATTTCCTCCGTTCCTTTTTAGTTGTCATAGTTTCCTTTTTTAGAGTCAAACAATATGAAGTTTGATCAACATTTTAATAAGTATTTTTTCATCATATTGATATGAGAAAAATTGCAACTTATAGTACTTTTCATATAGTTTTTGAATATATAAATTTTAATTTTAAAAAATTAAATTAATCTAATCTAATTGAGCTTTGAAAATTAGTCAAATTGACTCTCGAGAAGCACAACATAACAACTAAAAAGGAACGAAGGAAGTATTTGTTTAAGGCACGTTTGAAAATTCACCTTCTAATTGAATTTGATTATAGTTAAGTGTAACTACACAATTTTAACTTGTTTATCTGATAAGTAATTAATTGGTTAACATATAATTGAGTGTAATCGAAGCGGAATAATTACACTCTTCTATGCAGTGACTCTTTAACAAGACCTATAATTATTTTGAACCAAATTGAAAGGCTAAAAGATTAACTTACTAATGTGAATGAGAGTAACTTCTACTAAAAACAAAGGTTTTTTCATAGTGAATTAGTGAGAAATTTGTGCTATAAAATATAATTTTTTATTATTTTTTTCGAATTAATTCACTAAAAAAATGTATGGTGAAAAATAAATTCTCACTGAAATAGTGTGTAACTTCCTAATTTTTCCATATGAAACACTGCTATTTTTTTCCCACCGATTCAATAAAAATATTTGTGGAAATAACCATCGAACATTTTTCAATGAAAATTTCAATGAGAAAAATAATAATTTTTTTAATAGTGAAAACCTGTGATCATTAACTACAAAATATTGAAAAGATTTTCATAGTCTCCCCTATACGTGTTATAGACTTATAGTTCCAACTTTCAAAACATGTTTCTTTAATCTTAATTTAAAAATGAAAATTAAATAAAACTATCAGATAATTCATGTGATTCCTAATTAGTCCAATGAAAATCTTGGGAAACACTAAGTAATTTGTTGTCTCGATTAATATTTATGTTGCCAATTAAGCTAGACAACCCCTCACCTATATTAGAAGCTGGCTTGAGTCAACATGCCCAAGAAAATTTACAGCTGTAAGCTATTTATCGTAGGAAATGAATCGAAGAGGAAAATAGCTTAGGTTATTAGCTAGGGATTTATATAAGGTGGTTTTGAATAGGGTTGCTTATTTTTAGATTCGGTCTAATTTTATATATTATTAATTTGATTTATTAGTTTTTGGTTAGTAAATACGCGAAATTGATAATCAAAAACTAATAATATATTCATTATCTGTTTTTGATTAATCGATTTTTAGTCCTTAATTATTCGGTTTAACCGATAAGAAAATATTTTTTCTAATTTTTTCGCTTTCTCTTATTTTCATTTGTTAATATATACTACTCCCTCTGTTTTAATTTGTTTGACCTATTTTGACTTGACACGGAGTTTAAGAAAGTAAAAAAGACTTTTGAAACTTGTGGTCTTAAATTTAAAATATGTCAAATGTATTAAAATATATTTTAATCTTGTGGTCTTAGACTATGTCACGTGAAAAGTTGTAATTAAAGAATTTCTAAAAAAGAAAAGAGATATTTCTTTTAAAACGGACTAAAAGGAAAGTAGGTCAAACACATTGAAAATGAGGGAGTACTTTCATGCATAAAAGTCTGCACAATTACAGGTAGAAGAAAATGTGTTTTCACTAACCATTGGTGATACAGTGGCGAAACTATAAATTTTAGTAAGGGTGTTCAAGACTTTAGTATATATCTCTAGAAAGTTATTTTGACCTATGTACGCAGTATCATTTTCTATATGCACAATATAATTTTTTGACGACAGGTGTTCGTGTGACCACCCTTAGATCAACGTGGCTACGCCACTGGGGTGATAGTTCAGGTATGAATAAACTCACACTTCTAATAATTAGGTATGAAATTCAAAAAATAAAGATAGTGTAGATGTGTTTTTGACCATTAACTCATATATAAACGAAAATGAAGGACGACGTTCGATTACTTCTTGAGATGTTAAACGAGAAAAATGCAGATGGTAACTTGGTTGAATTAAGACATATCGTTTACGTAGTACGACACATATAATGTGCAATACTTTGAACTTAGTTTAGAAATTAACATTGCTTTATTATTGTCGGCAAAGTTGCATCGACTTTTTCATCCTCCATTATTGATCAAGAGCTACTATTATAAACATTTGTTAAATACAGTACATTATTAAGTGGTGCGTTAGTAGGAGACAGACGTGAAACACTCAAAAACTATCTATTTTTAGTAGTAAGGGTAAGGGAAAGAGTAAATAACAAACAAGTTTTAACATGTCCCTCCAATAAAGATATGTTTGGTTTGCACTTTGCTGCCACAACCTCTTACTCCGTACCTACTTGCATGTTAATATTTGTACCAAAGTACTATTTCTTCCGTCCTAATTTAAGTATCTTAATTTAATTAGGTACGAAATTTAAAAAATATAGAGAAATTTTGAAATCTTACAGCATTAAATTAAAGATGTGTGTAGTATTTTAAATCTTGTAATCTTAAACTTATCATGTAAAAACTTAGAAAATTGAAAAACTTACTAAATATAAAAAGAAACTCTTTTTTTCGAGACAGATCAAAAAGAAAAGTAAGACATTCAAATTAGGATGGAAGGAGTAACTAAATTGGTGTAGAAAGTAAACTTTAGGTTTACATCCCTCAGAATTTGTCAGTATTTTTTTTCGTTTATACATTGAAATTATGACTTATATAATTGAGCGACTGAAAACATGCATGAAGTGTACTTATTAGGATATTTTTGACTCATATTTTGAAAAAAGTTTTATGTATATGATCGCAAATGTTCATTATACATAGATAAGTTAATCACATAAAATATGTCTCATTATTTAATTATACACATCAATATCAATTGAAACATGCATGAGGTTGTGCATATAAAAAAGACTTTAAAAGAGATAAAATAGGAGGTTCAATATCGTACCATACTACATGCTATCTTGGGATGATTGAAAGCCGAAAGCCTTTTAGTCAATAAGTACGAATTTTTAGACTAACATCTTAGAATAAGAAAGGATTATTCGGAGGAATGGAAAGAAGATCCGCTTTAATCGAAATATTCGGTTCAAAGGCAAAAGACAAAGAGATAATAAGTTCATTTCGGGTCATAGACAGTGTCAGATCGAAGGAGAAATGTTAGACACTTTCTAAAGTCATTTCTTACTCTTGCTCATAGATAGAATTAAAAGTCGACTGAATGTGATGAAAGGTTATATGCTTAAGAATGCAAATCGAATATAGGATCAAGGCATTTTCTTTTAAAGGCGTGGGTGAGTAAAGAATGTGTCATATTTAAAGTAGTTGATTTATCTAAGTATATAACAGGAACGGGTGAAATTAATGTGTTTAAATTTCTGTCCTTGCATCGACCATCCAATAGATGTAGTGGACGTTTAAGAATACATACAAATTTATTTTCACAATTTTAAGTTGAAAGTATCTAATAAAAGTATTTTATCATATAATCAAATGCACAATCAAAATATATTTAATTTAAATATCTAAACAAAATTTACTGATAAGTTTAACGGTTGTCGATATTTTCCAAAAACTAGTGCAATGATTGATGGTTGTGATATTGACGGAGCGCACACAGTGTCAAATGTGTCCTTGAAACGTTAGGTCGATCTTGATGATCGATGCATCTGTTTTCCTAACAGAATCACTATTCATCAAACATAGAAAATGACAATACTAATTACCAAAAAAAAAAGAGGAAAATGACAATACTAGTCCCTCTGATATTTGGTGGTTGGTCTAAATTAATCCTATATATAATTAACTCATATAATTATATACATATACTAAAGCAACTTGACATTTATGGTTTTCATTATATTAAATACAAAGAACGACATTTATCTTTAACGAAATTAGTTCTTGTGACTGTTTAAAATAAAGAAACCATCAATATGAACTTCTCTATATTCATTTTCTCAAAATTCTCGCCTTAAGAAAAACCTTACTTCAAATTTTTTGACAAAATTAAGTATGCTATTGAAGGTTCAAAGTACACATAAACGTTGATTAATACACTAGTTTACATATAATTAAAGGTTGTAGGAAGCGTTTGATTGGTTTAATGAGCAAAGTTTTTCTCTAAATACCAATTGGGAAAGCCCGTCATAATTGGTTCTTCAGTTTAAATGGCTCGTAGACTTCACACAAACGAACTCCGTCAAATATAACTACCGTCATGATTTTTATTATATCGTAGAAACCAAAAGTGCTAATTTTAGTAAATACAAGGGATTAAACCTGAGTCAAAAAAATGAAGGGCTAAACATGTTCAAATGTACATTCAAGGGATCATTATAGACCAACTCTCATAAATGAGGGACTATTATTGTTATTTTCTCTCTATAATTACCCAGACATATCTAATGAATGAAATAGATAAGGCAAGCTACTTGCACTACTAGGCAAATAATTTGTCCTTTCTTTACGGCTGTATAATTTAACTTATTATAATAAATTATTTAATATTTAATGTATTATTACTTATAAATAATTTTTATATCATCAAACACATAAAACTTAAACTCATAAATATTACTCCACATCCCATTGAGAATTCGTTATTGCAATCTTATCATTCCACAAATGCTTTCTCTCCTTCAATTATACAACAATATAAAGTGTACATAAACATTATTACTATTTCGTAAAGATAAAAAAATTATTTTCGGAGGACCGTCGACTATATACCGTCTCTTTCAACTATAACGTGTCTATATACCTTGTTTCAAAAAATGGAATGAAGTATAAATTTTATTTTTTTATTTTTAAAAAAAAAAAACCATTTGATAGTTCTTTGATGTTCACGAACAGTAAAGATTATGGTATATTTTTGGAGGTCCATGAATTAGGAAGAAAATACGTACCTAACTATAAGAAGTACTCGAATCTTATCTATTTAAAATTTATCATTTTTTATATTTAATATTAATATATTTTTGATTTTTAATATTTTATATGGCATGTTTAAGTTCAAAAGGTTCAAGATATTTTCATATTCTTATACATAAAATTTGAAAATCTTTCTGAGCTTTTATGATTTTAAATCCAATCAAACTAAAACACCAAAATGGAAAAAACGAGATACAATCAGACCTCTCTATAATGATCATACTTTATAACGACATTTACTGTAACAAACAAATTTTTGCTACTACTTTTTAAAATTATGTTAGTATATTTTATGCTTTTCATAATAATATTTCACTATAATAATTAAAAAATATTCAAACAAATGATGTCATTATAAAATGACTTAACTATAAAGATCAGAGGCGTATCTAGATGAAAATTCAGTTACTTCTATCTAAACTATATTTTATTAAATATTTAACTGTATATTCAACTAGTATAAGAATACAAACTTAAAATCATTACGATATTTATAAACTTTAAACTTTGAATCTGTACGTGAGGACAAGAAGAAGAAGATGAAAGAGGAGGGTCCATTGGGGGGTAGAAGTGGCCAAAAAATAAAGGTTGGAGAAATGGGGACATAATTTGGCTGTCGGCAAAGAGGAAACGACCTTCTTCCTTATCCCCTCCATTCTGTATACTATCTTCTTCGCATTATTGCAAAATTTTACATAAATTCAACGGTACCAAATAATAGTATAGTTTTTTTCTTATAAGTTTGTCAAGAAAATGGTGGTGATAGTATATACGTACATATCGATACACCGTCATTGTGCATTATTAATATGTCTTGCATGTATATGTAGACGCATTAAAATACGTACATGTACATTGTATATGTCCATATACACAAAATAGAGGTTTCATTTGTACATATACATTCTACGTGAAATTAGAGTGTTAGCTACGAGTTCGATTAGACTCAATAACTTTGACTTGAACTGTGTGTTTATCTTTAAATATTCGTTGAACATGTACAACTTATTAATTTACAGTTTTAATAACTAAAAAAAATAGAATCTAAAGACTTTAAATCATGGCTCTCTCGGCCTCCACTTGATACTATTTTCATGTCTCAAAGAAATAAGAAGTGGAGTATATATATTTTTGTTAGGACTCTATTCATTTTTAATCAGATATTTTTAGATGTTATTGATGAGAAAAGAAACAAATCTTGATAGGAAGTCTTCGTCCTTCATTAATTATTCTTATAAATTATGAATTTAAATTAGTCGAAGTTTCAAAACGAATCGAACGGGCAAATGAGATGCAAAAAAAAAAAGAGCTAAAGGCTAAAAACACACTTAAAGTATTTCGATTTTTTGAGTTTCATACCTAAACTATCAAGTGTGTGAGTTTCTTACCTGAACTATCACAAAATATCTAGCAAAACACACCTAAATTATAAATTATTTGAGTTTCTTACCTAAAATTTTTAGATATAAAATTCAAATAACTGACAATTCAAGTGTGTTTCTCTAAATATTTTGTGATAGTTCAGATAAAAAATTCACACACTTGATAGTTTAACTCAAAAAATGAGAATACATTAGATGTATTTTTCACTCTTCACTCAAAAAGGAGACCATGGGCATGATGGGTGGAAGAAACGTGGCAATAGAGAACACCACAGCAGGGGCTTAGTTGACATGTCTAAATCACACCACAGTACATATATCATTCTTTCTTCTTTTCCCAATGAAATGAAGTTATCTTTTCTTTATAACAACACTGTGTTGGGATTCCAACATCCTGTAGGGTTCGTTTGGTGCGAGATAAAAATAAATAGTTATAGGATAAAATAAATAATCCTGTGATAATTTTTTGGTGTCTTGTTTGATTATCATGTTTGGGATAACTTATCTCATTATTTATATCATAGATGGAATAAGTTATCCCATATACATGATGGATTAACTTATTCCGGGATAGCTAATCTCGGAATAATTAATCCCAGAAATTTTCTTTTCAACCAAACGACCCCTTACTGTTATCATCATGTTTATTTTGACCTCCGTCCTTTGGCTGTTAATCCATCCAATCAAACTCAAAAACTACACTTTCGCTTCAATTAGTAATATTGAAATCAGTTATGCTTGTATTAATTATGTTGAATTTTTTTTTTATATGTAATATTTAATTTAATATATTAAAAATAATAAGCGTTACATAATTTTTGAATTTTTTTTTTCTTACAAATCTATTCTCCACAAATATATTGCAAAAAACATGATTTTTTTTTAAGGACAATCATGTATTTAACTATGCTAATACATGCATTAGAATTTATTGGGTTACTAATATCATGGACCATAAATTTTCATATATTGATTATACACACTTTAATACCAAGTAGAGTGTTTAACTAATACTTAGTTAAAAAAGTATATTTAATAAACTATTAATAATACACAAAATTAATGCATGCCTTTTTTTTCATGCACTCTACCAAACGACCCCTGGACTTTTTGCCTATATTTTGATTTGGTCTCATATATATTGAGTTTTTTCATTTACTTAGTTTTTAGTAATTTTGTACACATTTCATATTTTGATAATAAATTTCATATGGTTTTTAGATACCCAATTAACTTATTTATTTTAAACTGTTGTATTAATCTAATCTAAATTAGCATCGTAATAAATCAATTAACTATTGAAAAATGAAATTTAACAACTATATATTTTGAGAGGGAGGGAGGGAGCATTTTCCTTTTATCCTTTAATAAAATAATTTATATTCCTCTAAATGTCTAAGATTTATTCCAAATCACAAATTTAAGTTATTATTTTTAACTTCATGCCAAGTTAAAAAATGTTATGTAAATTTCGACGATTTTGATTATTTCCCTGTTGAAACTGAAGTACTTTTATTTATTTATTTTATTGAAGAAATCCTCATCTCATATTCATTTTGTGGGACTGGATTGAGGGCCATTATATTTTTATATATTATTATTTATGAGTAGACAATTCATGACACTTGCAATAATAACTTAATTTTATTCCAATTTTGGTACGACACATGAATTTCAAAATGAAATTTAAAACTATATAAAAATGTCTGGTCATCCAACTTTATAAACATGCAAACCCAAAATTTTTGCATTTTGCAAAATCTGAATGTCTAAGATTTAATAAAATAATTTATATTCCTCTAAATGTCTAAGATTTATTCCAAATCACAAATTTAAGTTATTATTTTTAACTTCATGCCAAGTTAAAAAATGTTATGTAAATTTCGACGATTTTGATTATTTCCCTGTTGAAACTGAAGTACTTTTATTTATTTATTTTATTGAAGAAATCCTCATCTCATATTCATTTTGTGGGACTGGATTGAGGGCCATTATATTTTTATATATTATTATTTATGAGTAGACAATTCATGACACTTGCAATAATAACTTAATTTTATTCCAATTTTGGTACGACACATGAATTTCAAAATGAAATTTAAAACTATATAAAAATGTCTGGTCATCCAACTTTATAAACATGCAAACCCAAAATTTTTGCATTTTGCAAAATCTGAATTTTCGAAATTTGAACCTAATGACACTTTATCATTTAAATTTATAGTATTAGTCGTATTTTCATAATTTTTTCGTCTCCCATATATGTTCTGTTTTTTATATATTATTTCTTGTATTTCGATTATTGTACTATTTTGTTATTGTCGTTTCTTTTTCCCGAAGGCTATATAATGTTTTCTATCCTAGAACAAGGAAATATCTTTTTAGTTGTCTTAGTAATTGGAAAAGACTAAAATACCTTGCATTTCTGCAAGAAACTATTTTCAAAGCTTGAACAGTATCCTTACCAATTACTCCAAGGCTCCCCTTTTTGAAAAAGACTGAAAAATTCAAATTAATTTTAAATCGAACAAACAAAAAAGAAGGAAAGATCGCTATTAGTTGCTATGTCTTTTCTATTTCTGTATTTTATTCATACTATTACTTGTTATTTGAGCCGAAAGTCTCTTAAAAATAGCTTTTGTATCTTTACGGGATCTAATTCTCCCAAACTCTTCCTTTAAAATTACACTGAATTATGTTGTTGAATATGCTATGAGATTTTTGTAGCTAGCTATAAAAATTTCCAATTAAATAAAAATAAATCAAATTATTTTTAATATGAAAATTATTATTTTTGTTGTTAATTTGTATAATAATTTTGATGTTGAATTTAATCAAGAATACCTTTTTGAATAGCTCGAGTTGTCTTCTCAATAGGGCTGTCCTACCGGGTTTTATAGCCCTCCAAAAATTCGCACCCTTCACGCGCCTCCGTACTTCACAGCTCATCCTTTTTTCACGCGCTTGGGAGACAGAATCCAAACGCCACGCGAGATGCACGTGACCCGATCTTTATTTTCTTAATTAATTAGTGGACCTAAAAAAAACAGTATTGGTTAATTAAATATCTTTTTGATTATGTGGTCAGGCGAAGTGCCAAATAGAATATAGAATTTCAAAATTGAAATAAGAAAAAGTGATAGAGGAATGACGTATGCCACCTTTTTGTGTTGAAACAGAATTTGAACTTGAATTTCATTTTTAAAATTTAAATACTTTTTTTTCAATAGAAATTAAGATGAGAATCTCACTTAGTATATATTTTCTATGATTAATTTCATCAAAAACAAATCGAATAAGCGCACATAGTAAAAGCAATTGCTATTAAGCGGGCGATGTTAAAAGAGGTCTTGTAATTGCAATTTTTGATTCCTTCGTGAATAACTTCTCATTTATTCGACTATTCATGGGGTTTATTGCATTTAAGTATAAAAAGTCCTATCGAAGAAAAAGTGTAAAGTAGTACTCATATTATACTGTATCCATTCTAAATGAAAGAGCTCGTGTCATGTATTGCTAATCTTGTGGTTAGTGAAGAGCAATCATCAAATCGAATTTATTTTGAAATTGAGATTTTTTTTCTTTTCTTATCAAAGGGGGTTCCACGGGACTTATTAGTGAAGAAAGAATAAAAGTTCGAATTTTATTGATTCCCTTTTCTTCTCATCCTCCCTTATTTTGGTTTAAGAAAGGTTCAACGCAAAAAATGCAAAAACAGACACTTATTTTGTTTTATTTTCAATACAAATTAAAATGACAACCAATGTACACTTTTTCGATTATTTATGATGAAGGTAATCATAGAAGAGAAGGCTTTGCACAATGAGCCATTGATTTGAATATATAGTCTCCTCGTAATTGATATAGAATTTGAAAAAAAAAGAAAGAATTATTCACACAAATAATGGTAGAATTTATTGTACTGTAACTATTTTCTACTCATATAACTTGATGAATAATTGAGAAAATTATTTGAAAAGTGGTGTTCACATAATATCACTTGGTTTGGAGCATAAAAGTCAAACTAACTAATTTTTGGTGTAAATTTGAATATAAAATTCATATTTCTTTTTTTTTTAAAATAAAACTTATATATTTAGTAAGTAAATAAGAAGTACTATAAATTACAACAATTAATAAATCAAAATACTTAGAAAGAGTTTTAAAAATATCTTTTGACCGTCTAAACAGTAACTAAGACAAATAAAGTGAAACAAAAGAAGTAAATTTCACGTACATACTAAATTTTCCAATTAACTAAAAGAATTTTACATATGATCACGCTAGTTTGTATTTAAATACTTATGCATCGAACACTAGTTTTAATAACAATATATCAAATTCAATCCTCAAATTTATCAAGGTATCATCATCATCAAGGACAACAACAATATATTCAACATAGTTTCATAAGTGAGATCTAGAAAAAATAAGAAGTACACAAATTTACCTCTATTTTTTTGAGAAAGGAAAGATTGTTTCCGAATTCTGATAATGCATCAATTGAAAAAAGAAGTTACGTTTTCGAATATTTCAATATGTTTTCATATTTCATACTTCATAGGGTACATAAAAGTAATTTTGGACTGTGTAGTATATGCTTTAAGATAAGGTATGTTACATGGTCCTAAAAAATTATGGGCACCTTCAAGACTTTTTACAATGACTATTTGTCCCAAGTACAATGAATATGCAACTCAAAATTTATAAAGCTTCATAACTTTTCCTTCTTAATTACACATTTACGTTAATCCATTGTGTCTCTTTCAAATTAAATAATAGAAGAAAAAAATGAAATAAAGCTTTAAACCTGACCAATGATAAATTGATGATTTATTGTATTGTACTCAATTGTTGTATGTGTTTGAGACATATATGTACTAAACCATTAGTACTCCAACCAACAAGTGGTCGATTTAATAATGAGTTTAATAATATATGGTAAAAATTTATCCGTAAATGATATTTACGCTAAATTAATAGATTTATCTCACTTAACCAAGGTTAATAAATATATAATTTTTACAATATGAAATCACTTGATAAGTTGATTTAATCGATTGAATATCTTGTGCGGCTAACTTTTAATTTTACCCATAATTTCCTCAATTCTCTGTTTAATAACTTTTAACTTTTAATTTTACTCATAATGACAAAAAAAAAATGTATGAATTGTTTCATCTAAAATATGAATATCTTTTCAATCATGTTTCAATTATTTTTTTTTTGAATCGCGCTGATCTATCGAGAACAGTTGTCGCTCTCTAGGAATAGATACTATGTACGTTCTACATAATATTTAAGGCATGATATAATGAAGAAACATTTCCGCCTAACTTTTTTGACAATGAGGGAGCAAATATTTAATGAATCATAACTATTGAATATCAACCACATATTTATATCTACTATCAATTTGTAAAATATTTTAGATTGATATAGGTAAATCTAGGGTTAGTGTAGTATTGCAAGCTAGCAAAAGAATATTTCTTAACAAAATTCATTAGAGGGACCACTATTTAATAATATAGAGAATGTGATGGTCAATACTTGCAATTTACATGAAAATCTCTTACTATATTCAATAATTTGATTTAGTTGAACCAACTATAAATAAATATATCATAAATGTAACCTAAACTCTGAACATCTTTTACCATGTGGAATGAACATTTTGACAAGTTGAACACTCAACTTGAAGTTGGAAATGATCATAGAAAGCACTTTATTTTTTTGTGTGTGTGGCTTTGGATGGTAAGGAAGGTTTGGTTGTTGTTTGGGGTATTAGTGGAGCTACAATATTATGTACGGGTTCACATAATTAAAATCAATTGATTATTCAGTGAAATCTCACAAATGAGATTTAAAGAGAGTAGAGAGTACGGAAATTTTATCCATATCTCGTGGAGGTAGAGATCGAGGTTTGTTTCTGAAGGACGGATTTGGATAAATTTTACTAATTTTTGCTTGGACTCTATATTTGTATTGTTTTTTTTATAGATACTTAATTGTGAATCTAACAACTAAAACGAACTATAAGTTCAATAACAAACTATAAGTTCGATAACAAACTATAAGTTTGATAACAACTGACAAGTTAATAATATATAAATTTCAAATTCTGACTCTGCCTTTACGGAATTGGAGTGAGAAAATAAAAAATTCAAAAGGGTAAGAGAGAAGAGTGTGCATAATGTTGTCTAAAGGATGTCATGTGCTTTGGGAGTTTTAATTATAAATTATTCTATTAATCTAAGATTTTTATGGTTTAGCTTAGTATATTATAATGCAAGATGCTTTCAAACAAATTGGTAGGATGCTATAGAGATATACATCTAATATTAAAATGTTCTCAACTAGCCTAAAGCAATTCTTTTATTATACCACAAGGTCCTCTAGATTGAGAAATCATCACGTTACAACTTTCATTCTTTGACCAATTATGCCTTAAAAAGTATAACTCAAAGACAAAATTAGCTAACATGTTTAATTTAATTAAAAGACAAAAAGGTTTCTTTACAATTAAAAAAAATGTAGTAAAATTACTTAAGACCTCACCAAATAAAAATGAACAAAAGATAAAGGGGAAATTAGAAGTAATTGTTAGTTTAAGCACCAAAATTGCAATTTTCTCAAAATTTAGTTTAGTGAAATCTAAGAGTTTAAGTTATATACTCCATATGTGTAAATAAATTTTAGATTATCAGGACAGCGGAATAATATTTATAGGTGAATCTCTTTGAAATGGGAAATTTGAAATGTTGAAAACTAATAAAACAAGTTAGCCGCTAGCCCGCTACAACAAATAAAGAGAATCTAGTATTATTAATATTTCGTACACTGACGACATACAGTAATAACATATCCAATAAAATTTTACAAGTGAGGTATGAAAAGGGTAATATATACGTAACATTACTTTTACCTTGTGAAGGTAGAAAAACTGTTATTGATTGATATATAGCTCAACTAAAGTACATCCAAATCAGTAACAAAAGAAAATGCATTAATAAAAAAATATATGAAAGTAGTGAAGAAAATAATAATAACAATAACAGATAATACGATAAGCGAATGTCAAAGAGAAACTATGCATTGTCAAAGTAGACACTCCTATAGGGGTTGTTTGGTACGCAGACTAAATTATCTTGGGATTATAGTCTTGAAATTATAATTCATGGACTAATTTATCTCATATGAGAGATGAGATAAAATAATCTCATGTTGAATGGGATAAGGTGGAATATCCTAAGATTAAGTCTGGTATTAAATTTATACCATATTGATTGATGGTATAAATTAATCCGAGAATAAAATTTATACCATTAACAAAACATGATATAAATTTAGTACCAAACTTAATCTCGAAATATTTCACCTTATCTCACCTACCAAATGGTACATGAAGAATTTATAAACATACTAGGGGGCAAATCCAAAGTAAACTAAGCTACTCATTCTAATAGAATATAATTTTGGTAATGCTTTTAAAGAGTCCAATTCATTGAACAATATTTTCATAACAGAGTTGCAATAAATTCCTACATAAACTTTTTTCCAGCAAGTAGGTGTTAGATTAATTGTTCCAAGTATGAAAACGATGGTCCATATGGTACATTTCTTAAATTACAAAGGAACAAAAGACTAGACAATGTGTATTAAGACTATTATATATGTTAGTATACTCTTCTTCAACATGTAATTGACGGTTATTTATTAACATTACCTATAAAAGTGGAACATTTATTACCATAGAGAATAATCTTTTTTTCTTTCAAATGATTTCTTGTATGTGGCCATGAGTTTGATTGCAATTGCGTAACACACGACATATGTACTGGGATGATTGAAATTCTGCTTAAAATTCAAGTTTGAATCTTAAAAATGAAAATATTCCTCATAGGAGTATCCTTTAATAATCTACTAGATGTAAATTCAAATTAATCGGGTTAATCGATTATAGACACCGAATGGCAAGGGCATCGGAGCTAGAGCTTTAGTTTTAGTTGTGAATTCAATAAAATCTTGTAGCTTTGGCCAAAAACCTGTATTTGTGTTAAAATTCACTTAGAGCCTGTTTGGATTGACTTATTTTAAGTACTTTTTAAGTTAAAATAGCTTTTAAGTTGTTTATAGTGTTTGGGTAAGGCAAAAAAGTGCTTCTGGACACTTAATTTTAAGCCAAAATAGCAAAAAAAAAACTAAAAGCTGAAATTTTCAACTTAAAAAAAACAACTTAAAATAAGTTTATCCAAACAGGCTCTTAATATGTACAAATAATTAAAAAAAAAGTTGGCCAATTTATATCACTAGACACTTTGTCTAGTGATCTTTTGTTAATAATAAAATAAAAATCTTCAACATGAATTAGTATAAACAAGGGGGGCGAGGGGTAGTCCTTACTTTACCAATCCTAATGAGGTAATGAACCTCTACTAATTAACAAGCACGAAGAAAAATAAGAGTTAGAGAAAACTAGGTATTTTATGATCATCACAAAGTTCATATACAGTTTATGATGATATTACAAATGAGGATGCTTAAATAATGCAAAATATAAAAATCAAGAAGAAAATTGAGTTATCAACCTCAAACTTCCTTTTATATATGTATAAACTTTAAAAAATAATTTGCCTTTTTAAAGTAACCCGAAGTATTTTCCTCTCTTCTTTAAATCTATCCAACAATACTTAATATAGTTTATCACTTCTTCTTAGATATATTTGATCATGTTGAAGTTGTTGACATTGTCATATTATTTTGCTTCGCCAATCGTATCAGTAGGTGTCTTGAAATAAAATCTTCAATCACCTTACCCTCCTAACTACGTTGCGTTTCATGTTTTTTTTTTTTTTTTTTACTTTTGTTACTTTCACTTCTTTGTTGTCTAGGTGACATATCCCCATTTTTGGCCACCTAATCAAAGCATATGTTCAACATAACATCCTCATCTTCCACATCGAAAAAATTATGCACAACAGCCCAAGTCAATATCATAAGTTATAGTTGGACTAAGTTTTGAAACTACAGTTTCTAGTTTATGACTTTTTGTCAAAACTCCCACATCCTTGATGGTAATGACCAAACTCTTTTTAGAGTTATCAATTGCATTATATTATTATATCCATATCATGAGAAACAAGGCATAAATGATGTCTCTATTAGCCAAGTTTACTATTGTAGAACTTAAATTAGAATAAGTATCTCTTGCTGCCATACCATAATTTACCTTACTTAAAAGTACAAATATAGGTGTTTTAGAACTTAAATTACTCTCAAGAGCTAAAGTAATATGCTCCTTTTCCTCACCTAAATCTGCTCACTTAATAGCACTCGTTTATTCTTATTTTTTCTTTAAAAACAATTAAATCATTCGTAGAACAAAAGTATGAGAAAAAAGAGCATTCTTTTTCTCATTCAGTTTTGATCGCAGGTCTCCTTGAAAATATTTCTATAATTTTTGCTTCATTAACTTATTCAACAATTTTAACTTAATTATTTGTTACTTGCTTCCCAGAAAAATTCGACATATAATAAGGGGAAAATTATTATAATTACTTGGTAAACTCTATTATTTAGTATTTGAAATCATAAACTTGAAATTTTAAATTTACTTTTAAAGAATAATTAAAAAGAATATAAGTAGTAGTAGTTTTTAGTTTTAAATTATCATGTTTCACTTCTCCACGTAAAAACACAAATCTGAAGAACAAAACAGAAAATAGAAAGAAGAAAAAGAGAAAGAGCATCTAACTTAAATTTTGTTTTTATTAGAAAGATAATGCCGTTTCAAGAAAATTACTCGTGGGATTTATAACAAAATTATTTTCTTTCCCAATAATTTTAGCATATAGTGAAGGGGCACGCGTGGGGTGTTGGTGGTGCGTAGGAAAGAAGGGCAGGGGGGGGGGGGGTGAGAGTAGGACAAAGAAAAGATAGATGCTCGTTTCGTTCACTTTTACTCGTTTATTTTGAATTTTATATATCTTATACGAAATAATGATAGACAAAAATATTGTTATAATATTTTAAGTCTTAAGTAATAAATTGAAAAATAAAATATATAATATATTAAAAGTAACAAGTAAATAAAAATTTATTTTAAAAATAGTGAACACGTAAAATAGAGCAAAGGATATATATAGATTTATATATAGTGATGTCGTCACGTGGTAGTGCATCTTTAGTTCATGCAGCCCACCACTCAATTGGCTTCTCTTTCTATTCAAGTCCCTCAAAATAAAACCACTAGCGGACACCCCACCTCCCCCAACTTAGATACTTCCTTTCGTTTTAATTTGTTTGACCTATTTTGATTTAACACGAAGTTTAAGATAGTAAAAAAAACTTTTGAATCTTGTGGTCATAAATTAAAGGTATGTCAAATATACCAAAATATCTTTTAATCTTGTGATCTTAAACATGTTATGTTGAAAGTTAAAATTAAAGAGTTGCTAAAAAGGGAAAGAGACATTCTTTTTTAAACGAACTAAAAAGGAAAGTAAGCCAAACAAATTGAAACGGAGGGAGTATAAAGTTAAAAATAATTTTGAAAAAAAAAGAATAATTTTTATGAACAAAAGAATTCTTAGTATTTCGTAGTTATATTATGCCAAATAATTTAATCAAGATTTTTTACTTAAAAATGAGAGTATATATCATTTAGACTTTAAACTTCCAACCAAGTTTTATGTTTTTTAGTTTTGGGTTTTAAGAATTAAATGTCACGCTATTAAAAAGTCTCCAAATATTTTTTTTTATTTATTTGAGCAACATTTTGAGTGAAATAGTTTTTTAAAAAAATAGTAAGTTCTTTTTATAAAAAATATTTTTTCTATCAATTTTTAGTAATTCAGAATTTATTTAAGTAATAAATTCACAAATATTCACATAACGTGACAGATTCAATTCATGTATTCACATTTTCTAAATGTTTGTAGACATTTGATCACCATGTTATATAATACGCAAGTGCGACATGTTTATAGAGAGCATGGCTTTTTAACTGACCAATTGAAACAAATGGAAATGGAATTATCACACAACGATGGAGTCTAGTTACGATTTTTAGTAGGTAAACCTCGAGGTTAAACTTTATGTAAAGTAATAATTAAGTTGTTTAATATGACATATCTTTTCGAGCAAAAAAAATCGAAATTGCTTTGCCTTCATTCAATTCAATAATAAAAAATAAAATGAGAAATAAAGAGAAAAGGTCCCTTAAAAACATTTTGACAGGATATATACCAAAGGAAAAGCCAATTATAATTAGGGATTTTGAATTCGAAATAATTGTATTATTGAAGTAAGTCAATCAAGATACATCGCTTTTAAATCATTTTCAGAGTCTTTTTTTTTCTAAAGAGCTCATGTCATTAAAATTATTCCTACACATTTGATGTAACTTTTAAATTTTTTTAATTATTAATGTGAAACTTTGTTCACGCGACCGGCTTACAAAATAAAGCAAAATACATAGAACCACCCCAAGGGATTAGGCTGTTTTATGTCTTAGATATAAAACAAGACTATATAATAAATGTATATTTAGGTACTTCTCCTACATGTAGTTCCCTTCTGCCCTTTGCCTTTGCCTTTGCTTTTGCCTTTGCCCCCTCTCTCCAATTATTTTTCCCTTTCAGCAAAACATTAACTCCAAAACTACAAACCAGTCTCTTTTTTTTTTTTTGTTTTTTTTTTGAGTTCTGCTTAACTACACATATAGTAGTAGCCTCATAGAGTACTACTATATAGCTCCCCTATTCTGCTATACAAATTCCCAACACTTCCCACAACTCCCCAAACACATTTTTTTGAAAACAAAAAACACCCAAAACTCTTTTAAAAGATGGTCCTTCTTCCTCCAACAACAAATCAACTTCTTTCTGTCTGTTTCTATAAGTTTCGTTCCCCTAAACAAATGCTCCATTTTTAGCCCTGTTCTTTAAAAGGGTTCATTTTTTTTTGGGTTTATTTTCTTGTTGGATGGATTTTGGAGTGGGCTTAGATAGTGGTGGTGGTGGGGTGATTTGTTCAGACAATACTAGTAATATGTTTGCTGAGACCAAGCAAAAGTTGTACGGATCTGGTGGATTTTACAAACATGAGAGGTCATCAGTTACTACTGAAGATGAGTGGAATAAGGACACTAAATTAGCTAAGACAACTGATGATTTCTCATCTTCTAAAGCTACGACAATGCTCTTTCAGCAACAGCTAAGAACCAGTAATGTTCATGAGAGCCACCAAATGCTTAGCTTTTCTACACCAAACTCTCAAAATCATGTGTCTACTATGCCTTATTATCAACATCACCCTTTTGTTAGGAACTCTTCAGGTACAACACTAAATTGTTTAAGATTAAAAAAAAAAAAGGTCCCAACTTTGTTTAGTGGGGTTGAAAGTGATGTGTCTATGAATAGGTTTCTTGTTTTGGAATCAAGATTAGTTTTTGGGTGCTGGAGTGATTCTATGTTTTGGTGTAATATGGTCTGTTGTTTAACTTTATCTGCTTGTTGGTCTTCCATAAACTGTTAGGAGAGTCTTTTCATGTATATGTGCTACTGTTATTGTTTTAACCAACCAACCCCACAAATAAAAATGGAAAAAAGATGGCATCTTTTTGCTATATGGTTTCTATCTTTCCCATTTTTGGTAATGAGTTTGTGGCAATGTTGATTTTTCAAAGGTATAATCAGATGAAAGGCCAGAAAGAGTTAAGGGACATTTCCTTCTTTCATTGATGTGTTTCCCTTGGTATTGCAAATGTGTTGTGTACCCTCCATAAATGTTTCAAGACAAAGCTTTAAGTTTAGGAAATTCTGTCATGCATCTTTCAACAGTCCATTTTTCTTCTTTCACATTTGTTGAGCAGACAAGAGAGCCATATCATTTTTTCTTTATTTGGTTAAAACCAATTTTTGTTCTAAAGTTGTAATCTTTTTTGCTCAGGCTGTGGCAGTGGAGCTTTGAATGTTGGAAATATACATGGGCTAATTGCAGGGGTGAAAGGGCCATTCACTCCATCACAGTGGATGGAGCTGGAACACCAGGCCTTGATCTACAAGTACATAACTGCAAATGTTCCAATTCCTCCTTATCTCCTCAACCCCATCAGAAAAGCTCTTGAATCTGCTGGTTTCTCAACTTTTGCAGGCCTTAGACCCAATGCTTGTAAGTCTTAGCTTTTCCTTCTTACCATCTTGTTGTATAAAAATGATGTAACTTTTCCCCATTTGTACCTGAAATGTGAGATCTACACAAAAATTTGAATACATGTACCTCAATTTGTTAAATCTATGGCTAGGAAGTATCCCTAGTAATCATATCCACCCAGGGGCGGAGTCAGGTAGGCCGAGGGGGTCATCTGAACCTCCCTTTGGCAGAAAATTACACGGTTTATACATTATTAATTTTTATCTACATGTAGTAGATGTTGAACCTCTTTGGCTTCTTCGTGTGTTTAATTCTTCGTAATTTGAAACCCTCCGCCACGGTATCCACCATAGTCATTCTATCTTGTTTTCTTATTGTAAAATGATGGAGTAAAAATACTGTTCATATACATGCTGCCTTAAGTAAATTTTCTGCCTATTGGCAGAAAGATACTGGTTTAAGTAGGGGATGGTTTTGAGTATATATTTTTTTAGAGTAGTGGATGATCTGTGTTCTGGTTATATTTTCAGTGGGATGGGGTGCTTTCCATCTAGGATTCTCCAATAGCAATGATCCAGAACCAGGAAGGTGTAGGAGAACAGATGGTAAGAAATGGCGGTGCTCAAGAGATGCAGTTGCTGATCAAAAGTATTGTGAGCGACACATGAACAGGGGCCGCCATCGTTCAAGAAAGCCTGTGGAAGGACAAACTAGCAATTCCGTCTCTGGAAACAACACCGGTGCTACTACCACTACTTCCGCCAAGCTGAACATGTCATCTGCAGCATCAGCAGCTTTGGCTTCCGGAGGAGGCGCTGCTGCATCCAACAGTCTCAATCTCTCTCATCACAATCAACTCTGCAACTTGCAGCCTGCTGTAACTAATCCGTCCACAGCATCCCCTTATCTTGAAAGGTACATTTCAAGAGTCTCTGTCAAAGTTCAATTAAACATCAAGCTGTAGTTTTTGACTAAATGATGTAGTAAGAATTATTGATTTTTTGAGCCAACAAAGAGTATAAGTTTGTATTTTTGATGCTTTAATTATTACATGATCTAATCTCAATCTTCACTGGCAGGAGTTATACGGCCAAGGAAAATTTTGGTGAAAGGTACTCGGATACAAAAGGCCCTACAATTGTTTCACCAACTGTAAAAGAGCCTCAATATAAGGAGCAGAATCTTTACGGAGTAACCTCCCGGGCTGAATTCGGATTAGTTTGTGCAGACTCTTTGATCAATCCCTTGAATAAAAACTCTTCACTAGTGAACTGCCGTGGCTATGGCAATCCAGATTACATCAGGGATCAAGAAAGTAAATCACAGCATCATCCACTTCGACAATTCATGGATGAATGCCCCAAAAATCAGTCTAATCAATCCAATGTTTCATGGCCAGACATTGATTTGCAGTCAGATCCGACTCAGCTCTCCATTTCTATCCCTGTTGTCACTTCAGACTTCATGTCTTCCACTTCCTCTCCTGCGAATGACAAACTCACGGCCTCACCACACAGGTCTCGGGAGCATGAAGCCACTCAAATGGGACTAGGCATTGGTACCATTATCAGTGAACATAACCAAAGACAAGGAAGTTGGATTCCTATATCATGGGAATCTTCCATGGGTGGACCTCTTGGGGAGGTCTTGCATAGCAGCTCGGGTGATTGCAAGAACAAGTCAGCTCTTAATCTCATGACCGAGGGTTGGGACAGAAGCCCCCGGATGGGATCATCACCAACCGGGGTCTTACAGAAGTCCTCTTTCGGTTCCCTTTCCAACAGCAGTGCAGGGAGCAGTCCTAGAGCTGAAAACAGTAAGACGACGAACGAAGGCTCCAGTCTTTGTAATGGCCTTCTTGGAACAACTCTTATGAATCCAACTCTCCCTGCCATGTAATATGTAAAACTAGGAATATGCTATTTTGTTATTCTAGAAGTGAGCTCTTTCCCCTTTTTTCCCCCTAATGCTCACACCCTTTGCCAAAACAATATGTACTGAAGATATTAAATGACTAAGTATGCCAGTTAAGATTTGTTCATTTGTTGCCTTATGTAATATTTTCAGCCTTTTGGGCTTAGCAGCTTATTTATAAATTTTCTCTTAATCTTGGTTTGTGAAAGATCAACCAGGACGAAGTGTAGACCAACTAGTGTATGACCATTCAACTACGAGTCAACATATCCCATCTATCCTGCAAGTCACAAATGACATAATAAAGATCAAGATTGCTCAATTTTTAGTTCAAAATAAACATCAGTGGCCAAATGATTTTCAAGAAATTGGCTTTAAACAACATGTGCTAGTGTCTGGCTGATTAAGTTTTGTCAATCAAGCTACTTTTTTTTCTTACAAGTTGGTAGGAGGCATGTTGGTTGGTGAGTAGTTACAATTGATAAGATATAATCCAGCTTCACGGTGAGCTTTTAAAGGACTTTAATTTTTTTAAAATTTTCACTTTTTCTTAACTTGGGTATTTTGCCTATTACAAACAAATGAAGATGTACATTTGGTTGAGACAGAATCTTGAGTATTTATTTCACAGATGATACATCACTTTCTGTTGGACCAACTTATACTAATTCCAGCCTGGCTAAATATAATTTTTCTTTACATTTGAGCTTCTTTTTTTTTTTTTTTTTTTTTTTGCTTTTGGTACTTGGTGGACCATGGTACGGCTTCAAAAATTGAATTTGGAGTGGGTTTTCCTCCATCAATTATTATTATTATTTAGTGCATTAGAAGTTTCATGCCTTTTTTATGATAGCCAAACAAATGTTCCCGAAAAGATTGGCATTCTAGAAAGTGTAGATATTTAACTTAAATTCTATTATTCTTAGATATTTCTCCTATTCTTCAAGGGTTCTGTTAGATTTGAAAATTTAAGTTGGTCTCTCTATATAATTTTAGCAATCCACACCTCATGAGCTAGTTATTGGATTTGAGTGAGCTCAAGGCCTATTTTTTTTAGGATGATATCAGAGTCCTGGTTTATCAAACATTAAATTCCCATACTGTATTGTTCCCGCTTCAAATATCCCACCAGGGATGAAAATGCAAGGGTGTTAGATCACACGTTGGTTGGGAAATTTAAAATGAATATTTTTAATATGATTTTGACAATTCTCAAGTGTATAACTAGTTTTTCGAATTGAATTAGACTCAAAATGTATTTCTTTAGCTAAACTCATACCATCTGGACTAGAGTTGTACTTAATCTTTCTGTTACACATTTAGTTTTTATTATAATGTACGTTATTGTTTGATCTGCATTATTACTGCTGTTATTGTTAATATACATGTTTGTTTGATCAAATTATGTTTTAAAAAAATTTCTTTAGAAAAACACATCGAGTAAAACTAACCCCCATGGTGAAAATAGAACAAATATCCTCCACACTCTTCGACACACCTCATCTTCAGCCTCACCATGTTGCATCCATTTATACCACTCCCCTACCCCCACGCCCATAGCATTTATCAAGATTATATACAACTAATTTTGGAATAATACTTTTTTGATTACATACCGAACAAGAAAATAAGTAAAAAACCTACTTATTTTTCGGGAAATCATTTTTCTTCATATCAAACACACCTTTTATATAGAAATTTTGTACCAAATAAATATCCTATTTCCAGATAAAAATCTAGGAAACTCGAGGAATTTCTACACATGATGACTAGCTATGTTCTGTTACTCACTTGAAAATACCACAAACTATACAACAAATCGACATTGATATGGCATTTCAATCTCAGCATCAATAATTTTTTCTTTTGACAAGTCTGCAGCAATGATGATCTGAGACACTAGGAACAATCGTCTCTGGAAAAAAGTAATCGTCCACGACATCTCAGATGAAAGTGTTCAAGGTAACAAAAGTCATGGGATCTGCAAGGATAATACTTCACTAAACCAATAATAAGATTGTTACAAGAACACATCTTCACCAGCAAAGTCTTTCATCAAGACAACATCAACCTCACTTTTCCATAACAGTTGACACAGTAGCAAGGAATCAACCTGGCAATGGATATTAAGTTATTTAATAATGCCTTGGGGAAAAAATTGTTGAACTGCATTTGAAAAGAAGTGCGGCAACAGACTCATCACCGTCTTTCAGTAAGTAGCTTATGGTGAGTTTCAAGCAGTATAATATAGTCGTGTATTTGTCTCGACAACAAACAGAAGAAAAGTAAGTATTTGTCTTGAAACTATAGTCGTGTATTGTCTCAAACCTTAATGAAACGAGAGAAAAAAGGTCTAAGCAGAGAGCAAGGTGTCAAATATGAGGTCCTGATGTAGCTCGAATAGTCATCAACTGAACTATCGGGCAACGAAGAACCACTGTTTACTATTCCAGACATTCAACGGTCTGCACAACAATGACTGTGGTAGACACCTGCTTAAGTCTGGGTAAGCAATTAAGCTATCAAAACAAGTGTCCTGATTCTGATAGCAACAACCTGACAATGGACACTTAAGTTATTTAAAAGTGCAGCAATCAGAGAGAAATCACAGAACTACATCTCATTAAAAGTGCAGCAATACGCCAACTGCCAATCAGAGTCTTTTGGTACGAAACTTATGCTGAGTTTCAAGCAATAAAATTTAGTTGCGTATTTGTCTCCAAAAGAAACTAAAAAGGTCCTGATTTTGTCTTGAAAATAGTCTAGTATTTGTTTCAAACCTTAAACAAAAGGGGATAAAAATAATCTAAACAGAGAGAAAGGTCTCAAATAAAAATATGAGGTTCTGATGTAGCTCGAATAGTCACCAAATGAACTATCGGGCAACGAAGATCCACTGTTCACTATTCCAGACATTCAACGGTCAGCACAACAATGACTGTGGTAGACACCTGCCTTAAGTCTGGGAAACCATGTAAATAGCTATTATTGACCTTGGTAAGCTATCAAAATCAATGTCCTGATTACTATGGCAACAACCTAGCAATGGACATCAAGTTACTTAATAATGTCTTGGGGAGAAATCACTTAACTGCATCATACTAAAAGTGCAGCAATAAGCACATCATGGTCTTTTTCGGTAAGAAGCTTATGGTGTATAGTATATTTATCTCAAACCTTAACAAAAGGGGGGGAAAGTCTAGACAAAGAACAAGGTCTCAGAAAAAATACAAGGTTCTGATGTAGCTCAAATAGTCACCAAATGAACTACCGGGCAACGAAGAACCACTGTTCACTATTCCAGACATTAAACGGTCATCACAACAATGAATGTTGTAGACACCTGCCTTAAAGTCTGGATAAGCCATGCAAAACTATTATTGACCTTGGTAAGCTATTAAACAAATGTCTTGATTACCGTGACAGCTACTATTTTTGATTAATTGCAAAACTTGGATGGGGAACAAGAACCAGAGTTCTTCCTAGATGCAATTCAAAAGTAATGCAGGTAGATGCATATTGACATTAGCTAGCCCCAAAACTACCACCCTATTTCGGAAGAGAGTACACACCAAATAAGGTTAGTAGGATTCAAACTCGTTAAATGCAATTAAATTGTGATCTGATGGCCAGTGGGTTATCACACAAAATTTAGTCCAGGAACCATCATATTGTAACATATACATCACAAAAGAATTATGAAATTCAAATGTTAACTTTGCCAGAGGACTATGGAATCACTCAAACAACCAAATTCTGATGAACACAATATAGATTGCAGCTCAATATATAGATGTAATGCTTATCAATGCACCTAAGCATAATAGCTGATTCTAGTACATTAAACACAAAGATGAAGCTATTCTTTCCCAAAAGGTTAGAGTCACGGGTGACAATTCTAATTCAAAGAAAGCATTAATCCCACATCCATCATCTTGGGAGATAACAGAAAGTACAAAAAAAGGTCACAATGCAACATCATGGTGATACTAAGCTAGTGTTTGGACATGCAAATTGGGATCGTGATTTGAAATCATGAGATGAAATCCCAAATTCTCAAAAAAACCATGATTTGGTATTCCAAATCATGATTTAAACATTTCTTAAATACAAATTTGACCTATAAGTTAGTGTTTCGTAAAAACGTCATTATTTAATTTTGTAAAAAAAACTCATGTTTGGCATGAAGAAATTTCCGTACCTTGTGCAAGGTTTGTATTAAAGAATAACGAGTTACTACTATTGTTGACTAGTTGATCCTATAAAATTATGTACATTTGAAAGTTTGTAATCGCAAACATTTTAATATTTATGAAAAAAAATACAATTTAAAAAATCCAAGTGCCATGTCCAAACAACACTTCAACTTCATATCATGATTTCAAATCAAAATTTCCTATCGCATGTCCAAACAGGCCCTATGAGTTGGTTCTGTAAAGTGTTATCACCAATATACTCTTGTAAGCATGAAAATGAAGCCAAAACTTGAATATCATCATAATTTTGCAACTAATATATGATTATATGCAACCAAAAGGAAAAAGGTATCAAATTTTAGGAAATTATGTATGTGGTCTACATATTAATAGTTTATTTAAATTAAATACCATACCTAATTTGTAATTTAGTCAAATGATAATGAAATAATTATTTTCAAATAAAGATTAGAGTTTGATCTGTTAAGATAACATATACAATAGTTTCCTTAATGGATGGAAATGAAACAAGTATGCATGTAACTAACGCGCGTAACTTTCTTCATTTGCTATAATACTTAACAATAGGCCTAGCATAAGCTATAACATACTTAACTACCTGGTTCTCTATCATTATGAACTCAACTAGATACTGAACAGCACACTTAAAGACTCTGATACTGCCAGTTAAAACCAATATTCAGCCATTATTGTTCAAGTGAGTGCTTAAACTTATTTGCTTTTCCGTGATCATCACTAGAACACAAAAGAACTAACAGAGAATCCAAAAGTACTAATCATAATATCTATGCTGTCCTACAAAACAGATGGAATCACATGCACTACATATAGGTAAGGCTAGAAACTCTCAATAGTACGATATATGTTCGTGCTTCCTTCCACAATTTAATTAAACTACCTAAACTGTGAGGCATTAAAGTCACCTACGGAGATGTCAAATCTAATGGAAATTACAAACTAATATTGTATCATACAAAGAGGTGGACAACTCAGTCCGTTAGATGTTTCATGAAATATTTCAAATAAAAGGGAAAAATAAAAATATATTTGTCTCTTCAGTTCAGGTCTCCATAACTTTCCGCATGATTAATCTCGGAAGAACGAAAGTTATATTTTTGATCATCATCAGAGACAAAAGGATATTTATTTTATAACACCAAACAATGTTGCGATCACACTCGCAGATCATTAAAGGTCTGTAGAACTCATCACAGTGGTTCAATACTTTCTAGAAATTGAATACCAAATAAATGTAGCTGCTCCAGTGTACTCCAAACACAATGAGAAAGGGGGGGTTATGCAGGAGTGATAAAAAGCAACAAACTTACTATTGCTTCAAGGGAACGAGTTGGTCAAAAATGGAATTATTTCTTGCCAACCAGATTAAGAAGCTTTCAAATCACAACATAAAAACATGTTGACAATAAATGTTTCCTTTTAATTTAGAAATTGAATTTGATTGCTCTAAAACACTGAAATTTATTGACCTGTCTTTGTTTATGTATAAGACACATTTCATACAATAACCATTCACCCCTTAAGTACACTATCAGACGTCCATCAGCACAATCCAAACATGCTACTAGTACTAGTGAATCAGAAGATAGAATAACCAAACAACTTGATCAGACCTCATCCGAATAGCTCAATATTCCAAATACCACAAAAATAGCTCCATATCTAAGTATCTGCAATAATTCAAACAAAGATGACAAAGGAAGAAGGAAATACATTTTGCAAGACAAGCAGCAGGTTGACACTTCTAGATTGCTCTAAACCGCATGTTCCAGAAACGAGTTACATTGGCGGCGAGCCTCACAATGAATGCTGGCAGATATAATCTACATGTTAGTTCAGGTTTCAACTGAAAGATAAAATATACAAGGAAGTTCCTGGTTCCTAAAATTTCTAATCAAAAGATTTTCAAAGAGCCTCTTAGCAATGAAAGGTCTGCAACCTAAAAAAATCAGGAACTCGTAAAGCATCAAAGTTGTTAAACTAATCTTATAGATAATAATGTATTTCCCCAACGTCCAAATACACCACAAAAAGGAGCAAAGGATAGCGAGAGGAACAATCTTTCTAGCTTCACTTGTAAAGTGACACACCATAAAGTGTGACCCCAATGATAATATCGCAAAGCATATAAAAAATTATTACGGACTGCAAAAAAATAAATAAAATGGAGCAATTGGAATTGGTGGAACAACTCAGTCCCTTAGATGTTCAATAAGATTGCGATCATTTTCGCAAATCATTACAGGTCTGTAGAGCTCATCAACGTTGTTCCACACATTCCCATTCATTTAAAACTTCATAAAAAGATGTTCAAACAAAATTAACACACATCAACCAATTGTATTATCAATTCCTACAGCACAAGCAAATGGGTTGGTTGCTCATATTCTATGGGTGTAAAGGGGTCTATCATGCCGTGGCAACAGCATTCAGAACGAGGAATTATTTTATAATCATCGCAAGACCAACCTTACTGATCTTATACCCAACATTAAACTTCAAAAATCACAAACAGTAACCAATTGTATATCAATTTCTACTACTAAAGCAAATGGGTATTGATAAATAAGAAAAAGAAAGACAAAAACAGTAGAAAACTTAGGTGGGTGCTCATATTCTATGGGTGTAAAAGAGTCTGTCATGCCATGGCAACAGCATTCAGTACGAGGAATTATTTTATAATCATCGCAAGACCACCTTACTGACCTTATACCCAACATTAAACTCCAAAAATCACAAACAGTAACCAATTGTATATCAATTTCAACTACTAAAGCAAATGGGTATTGATAAATAAGAAAAAGAAAGACAAAAACAGTAGAAAACTTAGATGGGTGCTCATATTCTATGGGTGTAAAAGAGTCTGTCATGCCGTGGCAACAGCATTCAGTACGAGGAATTATTTTATAATCATCGCAAACCCAACCTTAATTTTTCAAAATTTAGCAATCAAAATACATCCACATCAAATTCAACAAAAAATAAAAACATCAGAAAAACAACAAATTCAATCGGAAAAGGAGAGAAATATAGGTGTTTCAACGGAGAAACTTGGAAGCTTACAGAGTATGCGGCGACCTATTGGGTTTTATAGAAGAAGAAGAGTGGTGAAATAACGGCTTCACCGAAAACCTTGTAAAACCCTAAAACCCTTGGGATGTTCTATAAAGGGCTAACAAGCTCATATTTTCTGATATTGGGCTTCTGTAGGCCCAGTCCAGTAAGTTTATGTTCCTTTCCTTTTTTTGGGCTGCAATCTAAGAGGTTACTCATCTTGGCCCATAATTACATTTTGATTATAGGAAAAATTACATAACGTACCCAATATTCATGTCTAATTACGCTCCATATCAGTAATTTAATTCAATTACTTTTTGCAGTAGAGGATTTAAAACAATTGGTATTGGTGTTTGTATTTGTATACCGTTTTCTCAATCAACTGCATTTATATTTGTATTTGTATGCCTCTACTTGTATTTGTAAGTCGAGATTTCACAAAATATACAATATGAATTTGTATTTGTATGCTGAGATTACTCTAAGAAATTTGTATTTGTATGCCGAAATTATATAATTGGTATAAAAACTGTTGATATGGAGTGTATTTAGGCAAAGTGTTGCTATAGATGCCTCATTAAGTTTCTATTAATTACTAGTTATGAAAATTTCTCATTATTAATCAGATTAATAGTTTGCGTAATTATAGGATTTTGATTCTAACCTGACAATGCTACATGAAAGATAGAAAGATCGTTCGATCGAAAACTTTTTAGAGACTGGTATCAGCCAAGCCCCCTCTCCTTACATTCAAGTGGTTGAACCCCCCTTCTTCTTATTTCTTTCCCATGACGACTGAGAACATGTAAATAAAAAAATTCACTTCGAATTTCTGACCTTAACATCTTGTTGCTTATGGTGTTTCATGGTCAATATTATTGGGAATGAACAAAAAAGTGGTACAATTATGAAACACACGGGTCAGGTCTTGGGTCCAACAACCGAATCAATTACTAAATGAAATATAGACATTGATACAATAGGAGGTCCGAGAGACCTCTCTTGAGTTAATTATTAATTAAACTAGAACTTCAGAAATAATTTGTATTGAAACGTAACTAAGACTATAGATAGTTGATTAATAAATCATTGAAGATCTAGAGATAAAGTAAACAAAGAGAAAAACAAACACAAAAAAACAAGAATAAGAAGACGACATCGTGATTATTTAATTACGTACATCTTCCTCAAGTATGGAAGGGAAATAGGTGCACAGAAAAAGGTGTGTTCGGTATGGAGGATTTTTTTTTTAATTTTTTTTATGTTTGGTTGATTAAATTTTAGGAAATATTTTCTCTGTTCCTTTTTAGTTGTCATGTATACTAAAAATAGTTGTTCCAAAATATTTATCAATTTAAAGAATCAAGAGAAAATTAATTACTTTCTTCCAACTTTGTCCTTAACATTAATTATTCTAGAATTAAGAGACACATAACTAGACAAAAACTAATAAGGGGTATATGAGTCAAATTATACTTCTAATTATTTTTTCTTAATGGTTGTCAAAGTCTTAACATGACAACTAAAAATAAACGGAGGAAGTATTTTTTTCAAGAAAACAAGTTTTTAAAAAATAAAGAAAATGACTTCGTAGGAAAAATAAGTTTTACAAGTGACAAACAAGTAACATTTCACATTGATTATGTCTTCTCCATCCTTCAACATACCTCATCTTCGTCTCAATCCCGTAGGCCGTAGCTCCCATACCCACCACCCACAACCAAGTGGTGTAGCCAGAATTTTCACTAAGTGAGTTCAAAATATATATATATGAAGAAGTAAACACGAACTAAACGAAGGGAGTATACATAAAAATAAATTTAATCATGTATAAATATTGTAGTTTTCCATCGAAGGGGGTTCGGATGAACTCCATAGCCCCAAAGCTAACTCCACCCCTGCCCACAACCCCTAGGCCCTACCCCTTGCCTTCTATAGTATTTATCTATATTATAAACAAATGATTTTAAAATAATACTTTTTCCTTATATAACAAACACAAGACAATAAATAAAAAATTACTTATTTTCCTAGAAAACATTTTCTACTAAAAACAGATTCCTCCAAACCAAACACACTAAAAGAGTTGATCATTTTAAGTTGAAAATTCTAACACGCGGTTTTGAAACTTCAAACTTACAATTAATAACTAATTAAATTTGCGTGACTATATATTAATGTCATTAATCTAAGTTCGATATTTACTATAATGTATATATCAAATTTGGCTTCATATGACTAAGCAAATCATAAAGTATACGAGACATTGAGTCACTGAAAAGGACTAACTTGGACCAACATCAAGTTTTTGTAAATAAAATTATACTGTTTTTGTTGCTTTTCTTGATTTTTCTTCATGTTCAAACAAGTAACAAATCGGGCAGAGAAGGTAAATATGAGTCAAATGCACTTTTAATACGTTCAACATTCTATGATCGTGAACTATACCAAAAATATAAATTTTAATTGCCCCCCTATTACTTAAAAAATAATACACGATCTATCCTTGCTAAATTGGAATATTAGGCTCATAATTTTTTATTGGTTGCCCATATTCATAAGTCACGTATTTTTTTTAGTTCCTATTTGTGTGCACTTTGATTGACTGATGGGTCAGAGATGGCTTTTTAATTAATTTTTTTCCAGGTTTGCAAATAAATTTATTACAAACTTCAAACCGGAAAAAAAAGAATCAGAGAAATTCATTAGAGAATTATAAATTTTATGTTACCGTTATATTTATAAGTATTAATTAAAAATATACGTTTAAATTCCTGCCTCTTTCTAATTTCGAGCAAATTATTTTTCCAAGTTCCAACATCACATACCCAAAGTGATGACCAAATTATAAAAATTGCAAAAGATATTGTGAGGGCAAGCCTCTAAATAAGAGGTGCACATTATACTTTAGACGACTATCATATCGAAATGCAAAAAGAAAGTTAGAGACTTTATAATAATAAGTCCAAAATCAACATGAACAATACCTTGATAGTTGGACTAAAATCTCTGCTACAAAAATATTTCTCTAGTTAATTGTCATCTTCGTAAATTGTATATATGCAAACTAATATTATCCTCGTTAATCAAATAGGTCTCAAAAAAAACCTCTCTGTTACATAAATTAACAACTAATGTACCAAGTCAAGCTGGAATTTCAAAGTATTTGTCATGTTTCTCCTAACTTCTTATTTGGTCATACTTTTCTACTCTCTTTTTTTAATCACAATGTAGACATGAATGATCTACACTATTCTCCACCAGAGAAAATAGCTAGAAAAGTAGTAATAACACCCCTATATATAATAGTACAAAACTTACTTTGGCTAAAAACTTAGAAAATCTATTTCTATATAACTAACTAAATAAACTATCAAATATCAAATTCAATTCACCCTTTTTGCCATTCTTCATCATCTTCTTTCTGTTATTATAAGATCTTTATCATACCAAATATTTAGTCACTTTTATCCTTCACGTTTTATTTGCTTCATCAAGTGGAAATATTAGCGGTTAAAGAATATGGAGTACATGAAAAGTCCCTTTATAAATCTATAACTGATTTTGATTTGGATACCCCCCCCCCCCTCTTCTCTCTCTCTCTAATCTCTACATATACACACTTCAATTATATCAAAAGTCTTCATTTATTTTTTGGTTTAATATTACAAGATCATCATCATGAGTACTAACAACAAGGTTCATTCCAAAGGGAATGTGCCCTTTTCTTGGGAGAAAAAGCCAGGGGTTAGTAAAGTAATTACACCAACAAAAAATAATTCACCAAAAGTACTTCCACCACCACCGTGTCCGGTGCCGGAAAAACTCCACCACCTACAAATTCCTCTTCCGCCGTGTACTTTCCACGCGCCGCCGCTGTTGAGAAGTTCATCTAGAAGGATTTTCAAGAAACAAGATGATCATGATGATGATCCATTTTATATGGCTCAAAAAGAGTGCACAAAGAGTTCAAGAAAAGGTAACACTTTTTTAGATGATTTTGGATTTGGGATGAAGAAGAAGAAAAATAGTAGTATGTCAATTTTCTCATGTAAGAAGTCATGTAGTGTGATGGAAGATAATATTAGTATTATTAAAAAGTCACATGATCAACTTCCTATTTCAAGATCATTAAGATCAGAAAAAGGGAGTCCATACAAGTTTTGAGACATGAAATCTTTTTAATTTGTCCATTATTATCACTATATTATGGGGCTCTATAGCCTTTTCCATTTTTTCTCTTCCCTTTTAGCGTTTGGCTCCCTTTTTAAGTACTACTACTTGGGATTATGATCTCTCTTTTTTAATTTTTTTTTTATAATCGTGGTGTTCGAACTTATCACAATTCAATTTGTTACACATACTTTTTTTTTTTAATTTCTTCTTATGTTGTATACTTGGTGGAATAAAATCTTAGCCTAATTTTCCTGTTCCACGATCGAGATATGAACTTTGTTCCCAAACACTTGAAAACCAATAAGATATATGTATTCTTGATTAATAAGTCTCTATTTTCATTTCATGCGCTTTCCATTGATGACCAACCGATAAGTTTATCATGAGTTTATGTTTTATGTATTAATTAGTGTTATAAAAAAGTTACATAATTAGGTCATTTATTAAGTCATTACTGATAAATCTCTTAATAAGCAGTGTACTTATTAATTAGTAATATGGTAAAGCTTTACTACAAATTTAAAAGGGTTTTTTATGAAAATATACCACTGTCAAAAAAATTTCAAAAAAGATAACTGCATGTATATGCAATGTATATGTATGTATTGATCGTGTATAAGTCATATATATATATGATGTATAACTATGTATCAGAGATGTATATACATCCATATATACTATTTATACATTGTAGCAAGAGAAAATTATGAAAGGTGAGAAAGAAAGAAAGAAAAACGAAGAGAAAAGAAGCAATATACACTTCAAGTGCAATAACAAAGGCCAAATAACCATTTTTCGTAATTATTTTTGGCTGAAGGACCATTTTCCATAAATAAGTTTGGCCGAATGACCACTTTTTGTAGTAAAAAAAAAGTGGTCTATTTTTTGTGTAATTTTTTTTTAACTCAATGGATATTTTATCTAATTTTTCCAATTTAAAATTCATTGGTGTAAAAAGTCTTTTCTCGATCGGTATATATAATTAACTTAAATCCTTAATGGAATTTTCTTTTTTTGCACTTGAATTGTTATCAATATTGTGAGAGATTTGTAGTAACTGAAGTGACTTTGGCAATTTTATCATTTTCTGGTCTGTTTCATGATCCATTGCAACGTAAAAGGTGACCCATCATGACTTGGTGACTTTGTTTAATTTGCTGCTAACAGATACAACAGTGTTTGTCAACAGCTACGTACACAACTCTCTCAAATAGTTAGCATCCAATTTGTTTTTAAAGATATGATGATCAATATTGAAACTGCCTATTATATATATTATTAGGTCAAATACTAACAAACATGAAAAATTTAAAAAGTTGTACCAGCTCAATCCACAAGTTGGTACAAAACGGCCTCAAGTTGCATCTAAGCTAGCGTTGAGTCATAAATTTTGAAAATTTATCTTCACATATCTATTTGGACATAAAATTTGATTAGATTTTGATTGATCTTCAATATTTTTCCATGTAAAATGCATGTCCAAGCACAACTTCAAATTTTAAAAATCACAATTTAAAAAGCTTAAATTTTCAACTTCAAAATCTATGATCACTCGAGAGCTAACTAACTTGCACTTGCAAAATTACAAGTTTAATGGATCATCGATTCTAGTTGATGACATTAGAATTTTTTTCTTTCTGCTTTAATAGGACACAAACAACGGACATTAAAAAATCTTTTAAAAGGGTAAACAATCCTTCTTTTGTTTTACTATTTAAATTTCACTAATAAAAAAATAACAAAAATTAAAATCCACAAAATACGGAAAAAACCAATCTCCGAGGTTGGTATTATGCAATTTTTTTTTTTTTAAAAAAACAAATTGACTTTGCTTTTTTCCATGAAAAATGAAATTGAAGAATATAAATTAAAAAAAAAATCAAAGTCTTAAAGCGACAAGTACCAATAACCCAGTGATAAAAATGTATGCTACCATGAAAAAGATGGAGGTTTGATCTCCGAATGATGCATTTTACTCTGGTCTAAAACATTGACCTCTGGAGGTCAGTCAGGGATGTGCCATTTGATATTCACAATAAACTTCGAAATACTAATTAATAGAAATTTGTGTTGAATAAGACTCATTTACACGAAAGTGCTTCCTAATACAAATTAGTCTCAAAAGGACTTTTTGATCCATAAATTAAGAACAATTGCGCGTACCAAGTCAAGCTAGAATTTCCAAGTATTTGTCATGTTTCTCCTAACTTCTTGTTTGCTCATACTTTTCTATTTTTTTTTAATCATGACGTTGACATGAATGATCTAAATAAAATACAAAGAATAATATACTCAATTTGCTCAGAAAACTCTACACATTTTTGAATAATCTTCACAATTTTCCACGCAAAAATAGCTAGGAAAGTAATAACACCCCTATATATAATAGTAGTACAAATTAAAACCTATTTTAGCTAAAACTTAAACAACCTATTCTTATATAACTTTGACTACAAATCTTATTTAAACACTAGTATATCAAATATCAAATTCTAAAACTATTTAAATTTACTACTCCAAAACATTAAATTAATTTTCAACAAGTATATAACTAAGTCTTCAATTCACCTTTTTGTCATTCTTATAAGACTTTTTATCATACCATAGGGAGCGCTTTCCCTCTCCTACTCAAAGTGGGATTTTTCATCACAAGTTCAAATTATAATTTAGATAGGAAACACTTTCCCTTTCAAGCTCAAAGTAGGATTTTCCCACACAAATCTAAATTATAATTTTGGTCTCTATATATACACACGTCAACTATATCAAAAGTCTTAAGTTAGTTTTTGTTTAATAATATTACGTGCAATATCATGAGTACTAACAAGAAGGTTCATTCCAAACCTAACGTGCCCTTTTCTTGGGAGAAAAAGCCAGGGGTTTGTAAAGTAATTAAACCAACAAACAATTCACCAAAAGTACTTCCACCGCCGCCGTGTCCGGTGCCGGAAAAATCAAAATTTGCACCACTCCACCATCTACAAATTCCACTTCCGCCGTGTACTTTCGACGCGCCGCCACTGTTGAGAAGTTTATCTAGACAGATTTTCAAGAAACATGATGATCCATTCTATATGGCCCAAAAAGAATGCACAAAGAGCTCAAGAAAAGGGAACAATTTTTATGGTGGTTTAATTAGTATTATGTCAATTTTCTCATGCAAGAAGTTTTGAGACACGATTTTTCTTTTAATTTATCCATTATATTATTATTCCTATATTGCTCTATAGTCTTTTTTCTTTCTTTCTTTGAATAGTTTGGCGGCTTAATTTCTTACTAGGTACTACTTGGGATTATGATCTTTTTATTATACCACAATCCAATTTGTTATACGTACTTTTATTAAATTTCTTCTTATGTTGTATGGAATAAAATCTTAGCGTAAATCTTAACTACCTAATAGATGAATAAGAACATACAAAAAATAAAAATAAAAATTTGAACCCAAAATCTCTAATTGGAACACTTTATTAGGAGTTCACGGGGTGTTCAATTGAAACATGGCTTGATTTGAGTGTCCAAATAGAATATCTTGACAAGTTTCTATATATTAAGCCAATTTTTTTTACATAATTAGGTCATTACTGATAAATCTCTTTATAAGTAGTGTACTTATTAATAAATAATCTGGTAAGGCTATTACAAATTTAAAACTCATTGATAGTGTAAAAAAGTCTTTCCTTAACGTGTATAACTTAAATTCTAATGGAGGGGACAAAAAATTGTGAATTTTTATAAGTTTTTGACTTGAATATATTGTTATTTATTTAGAGATTTGTTGTAATTGAAGTTGACTTTAGCAGTTTTAACATTTTCCTGGTCAATTTCATCAGTTGCCATGTAAGCCTAGAAGGGGAAGTCTTGAAACAATTATAAAGTTGTCTCCGTGTGATCTATATATAGGTCACGGGTTTGAGTCGTGGAAGCAATCACTAATACTTACATTAAGATAGATTGTCTATATTAGTGATAAAACTCTCAACACAGAATGCTTTGTACACTGAATTGCTTTTTTCGTGGTAAAAGCCTAAAAGGTGATCCATGATGTCTGTCTTACTGACTTGTTAATTTACATTATATTTCCTGCTAATAGATACAAAGGTTGTTTGTCAACAACTACGTACACAACTCTCTCAAAATATGACTGATCAATGAAGCTGCCTATTATATGATTACATCAAATACTAACAAACATGAAAATTTTCAAAAGTTGTATGAGCTCAATCAATGAGTTGGCACTAATTAAAACGGCCTCAAGTTGCAATTAACTAATCATATGCACTTGCAAATTAGTATTTAGTACTATAAGTTAAAAGGATCAACTATTTTAGTTGATGACTTTTTTTTTTAGTTAACCAATTGAACATTTATATCATGTGATATTTGCCAAGAATGTACCAATTAGACACAAACAACTGACATGCCATGAAGCATGTACTACCTCCAAAAAAAAAAGATGAAAAATTAATCTCTTGAGATTGGTAATTTTACAAAAGAACTTTTTTTAAAAAAAAATCGACTTCTAAAGGTTGATCCATTAACTCTATTATTTTTTATCATACGTATGATTTATCTATGAAACCCAACTTGTGTTTTGTTGAAAATGCAATGAGTACTGATCTATGCTAACGCCAATCACCATAACATGGACATCAAAGGTGAAGTTCACTAGGTTCATTCCTGAAAAATCAGAAGAGTGAAGAAAAAGAGGATTACTAAAATTAGAAAATCTAGCTATTTTGACTAGAAATTAGAATTTTTTTTCCTATTTAATTTAATTTTGACTACAAAATCCTATATTTAGATATTAATTAAATAAACTATCAAATATCAAATGTTAAACAATTTAGATTCTGCTCCAACTTTAAATTATGCAAAATAGCTAGCAACGCCCTTGTTCATAACAGTACAAAAATTATTTTGACTAGAAATTTTAAAAAATCTATTCCTATTTAATTTAATTTTGACTACAATTCCTATATTTAGATATTAATTAATAAAATATCAAATTTCAAATCTTAAATAATTTAGATTTCCTACTTCAAATTTAAACTATGCAAAAATAGCTAGTAGCAACACCCTTATTCGTAACAATAGAAAATTTATTTTGACTTAAAATTTAAAAGATCTAGTCCGATTTAATTTAATTTTGACTACAAATCATATTTTGATATTAGTTAAATAAAATACCAAATCTTAAATAATTTAGATTTCCTACTTCAAATTTATACTATGCAAAAATAGTTATTAGCAACACCCTTATTCATAACAATACAAAATTTATTATAGCAAAAATAGTTATTAGCAACACCCTTATTCATAACAATACAAAATTTATTTTGACTAAATTTTTTTTAAAAATTTAGTCCTATATATTTAATATAATTTTGACTAGAAATCATATTTAGATATTAGTTAAATAAATGATCAAATATCAAATCTTAAACAATTTAGATGTCCTATTCAAATTTAAATTATGCAAAAATAGCTAGCAACACCCTTGTTCATAGCAATACAAAATCTACTTTGACTAGAGACTAGAAAAATCTATTCCTATTTAATTTTATTTTGACCACAAATCCTATATAGACATTAATTAAATAAACTATCAAATATCAAACCTTAAATAGTTAGATTTCCTACTCCAATTTTGAATTAATTTTCAAAAAAGTATATATAACTAAGTCTTCCACTCAACCTTTTACAAGATCATCATGAGTACTACTAACAACAAGGTTCATTCCAAAGGGAATGTCCCCTTTTCTTGGGAGAAAAAGCCAGGGGTTAGTAAAGTAATTACACCAACAAAAAATTCACCAAAAGTACTTCCACCACCACCGTGTCCGGTGCCGGAAAATGCAAAAGTTGCACCTCTCCACCACCTACAAATCCCTCTTCCGCCGTGTACATTGCAACCGCCGCTGCATTCAACAAGTTCATCTAGACAGATTTTCAAGAAGAGAGATTATGATCCATTCTATATGGCTTATAAAGAGTGCACCAAGAGCTCAAGAAAAGGTAAGGATGATTTTGGATTTGAGATGAAGAATAAGAAAAAGAATAAGAATAAGAAAAATAGTATGTCAACTTTCTCATGTAAGAAATCATGCAGTGTGATGAAAAATAGTACTATTAGTATTTGTTAGGATATGTTCTCAAATTCCTACCTTATTTGTATTTTGTTATAATTATGTTTTATTTTAAAATATTTTGTTAGTGGAAAAGAACTCTTTTAGATCTATCGTTTTCTTGGAGAAGATGTAATCGTTTAAAGAGTCTTGTTTAAGAAAACATTATTCTCTCAATAATTTTATGTTTTTCATATATTAGTTTTTTATATGTGAGTCAATTTACCAGACCATATATTTATATAAATTATGCCTCTTTTAATATAGAGTAATTCTTTTTTAATATTAATTTCCTGTCCTACGTACGATTCAAAATATGAACTTTGTTCTAAAGACACTTGAAAACCAAAAAGATACTCAAATTTATCGCGTTAGTGAATTTCGAATATGGTGAAAATCGTTTACAATCTGAACTTTGCTTGAAAAATTAAACACCCCCCTAAAAATTTCAAATACAACTTGAAGTTAGTATTTGAAAAAATGAAAACACTTTTTTCTATTTCACTTTTTCAGTTTTTAGTTGTATTTAACACTTTGAATTCTAAAAAGTCTTTCAAAAAAGGTATGGCCAAACATAACTCCAACTCTAATTTTCTTAAATAAAGTAGTTTTTTTTTATTTTCATGATCAAACGCCCACTTAATGCATATAATATAAAAATATCAATCATAAAAAATAGCATTAGATTTTGTGATTAGTTTGTAAAAGGATTATTTTATTAATAATGTTAATGAATTTAACTAAAAATGATAAATACTTAGGTTGAGAATATATATATATATATACATTATATATATATATATATATATAAAGATATTATATAAATAAAAATTAAAAATATTAATGGTAAAATAGACATTGCATAGGATAAAGGGGGATAACGATTATTGTTCAAAATTAAGAGGAATTTTTAATTTTTAAAGCAAAGTTAAAGGGTGTAAACAACTTTCATATGCGACATTTAAAGAAAAAAGTTTAGTTGTATGAATTGAATGTTGCAACAATTTTGACTTGTCCCTTCTCTTTGGCAACGTGTCATTTTATCATTGGTTTTCTCTGCCACATCACAACTAGTGATATCCACGCACTCTAGCTCGTAGCATTGTCCAAAATATGTTCAGTAGGTGACCATTTTGAGTAATATAAGTGTTCAATTGATACTAATTTTAGTTTTCAAAATTCAAAAAAAAAATTAACCAATTTAAGGGGTTGAGTATGTGCCAATAAAAAAAAATTAAATCTTATTACTTGAAGACGATTCCAAACAAAATATTCTGGAAAAATAGTTATGTATATTATAAGAAAACTTGAGATGTCACGGACTGAAAATTGTCTGAAATGGTTAATGAATCCAAGAGAAGATAGTATGCAATTTTAGGTTAGAAATAAATGATATATAGTTGACTGAATGTAAATATATTTTGTCTTTTTGATATGAGAGGTCAATTATTAGTGATCATATTTGACTTAAATTTAAATTGATTGCTTTTTGTAATTTGGTATGTAAAAAGTCGCAAGGCAACTTAGAGTATTTTAGTGTATAGTTTTGAATATTCAAATATGTTTTATGTGTATCCAACAATTTGGAAGTTCAAACATATCAACATTATTCCAATTTTATTTCTTCCAAAAACCTACTCTTACAAGATTACTTTTAAAGAATTGCTCAAATTCAGTTTTAATTTCACATCTATTCATAGGATTTAGTTTATGTATATTGACAATGTAATTATTTTTATCACTAGAGTAAGAAAAATTCATCAGCATGACTATTTGGGATTCGCGTTAAGTAAGTCCACCGAGAAACGTAAAGCGTTGATAGAAGTTTTCAACTTTCACTTGGACGATACTTTTCTGGCAAATGTTATATACTCATAACTCATAAGTCATGTTTACCAACTATTTAAGTTCACTATTGATCCTCCTGATGTAAAAGGAAAAAAAAGAAGTGAAGTCACCCCTATTTCATTGTCCAGGGAGCTGTTGACTAATGACCTAAAAAGTGCGGGAGCGATCCTTTGCGCGCACGAGTCGAGTGATCTCATGGGTTTAGGGGTGCTTCTCCTGTTGTGGCTACCTCTCTTCTTTTTGAAAGGTAAAAGCCCATCAGAGAGGCAAGTGCTTACATGAATGAATGCAGTTTATTCAATACCCGCATTGGGCGCAACTAACCCGGATGCGCGCTTCGTAAGGCCTATTTAGGAGTAAACTCTCCCTAAAAAGATTTTTTCCATACTCAGGACTCGAACCCAAGATAAGGAACACTTAATAATTGGCAAATGACAAAGTCATTGGATTCTGCTAGTTAGGAACAATAATATATTCTAGAGTTGGTAAATAGCATGAGTTGTTAAACCTTTCCAACAGCTTGCCCAATAGCTACTACTAACAAGATTGAAAGAACTAATAACAAAACCAAGAAAAAGACACATATTTAGAAAAGCTTTATGATTGTAACTTCTTTTTTTCCCTTCTAAATTCATCTTGAAGAAGAATAATTTAACATGTCTAGTACAATCTCATTACTAATATCAACAAAAATTAAATCACCAACCACTTTACCTATTTCCCTTTTCTCCTCAACTCCACTTGACTCTTCAAAAGAATTCAACATATCAAAGTGCATTAATTGGTTGATATTAGTTTCATTTATGGAATCTTGGCTCCATAACCAAATATTCTGTAATAGAAGCTCCCATAGTTGCTCAGCTCCTAAAATTCTCTGAAATTGTTCTTTTCCTTTCTGATTCTCCACCACTTCTTTAACACAGTCAAAAAGGAGTTGTCTTGATTGTTGTATTGCTTTCTTGTTCTTAATATACTGAGACTCAGGGCTTGTTTCCCCTGAATTTGAAATTGATGGGCTTGAAAATTCCTCTTGTTTCTTTGCCTTGGGACATTCTTGTTCTGTTTTTTTCCCATAAAAATTAGTTGAAGTTGTAAATGTAGACTAAATTCTATAAGAAACTAAGTTTACGTTTGACCATAAATTTTAAAAATTTATCTTCAGATATCTGTTTGATCAAATTTTTCAAGATTTCCACTCGAAAAACTTCAAAAACTCAAATTTTCAAGTTTCAAGTTTTAACTTCAAAATCTATGGCCAAACGAGAGCTAAAGTTGTTGTTATCTGAAAAAAGAAGTACTACTTACTTTTTACATTTGGAGAGTCATCATCATCAGAAGATTCAGTTTCTTCTAGAACTGACACAGGGCTGAGTTGCTTACTTTCTTCAAGAAAATCCAATCTTAACTTTCTTCTGTCTTCACAAACCTGTTACCTTATCAACAACCAATCTGAATTCATAACAGTAAAGTCACAAAACTATTTTTTGCTACATTAAACTTAATTAATGTCATGTATTGTCGTCACTGAACTTTATCCACAATAACAAGTTAAGTTACACAACTATTTATTTTTTCAAGAATTTCACCTTTTAAGTGTACTCATATGCATGTTTAGTGGCTTAAAACCAAATTTTTACCTGTTTTTCATGGAGAAAGTTGTCATCTGCAGCTTGTGGTGATGATAAATTATCTGCTTCTTCTGCAGAATCATAAATAGTGCTACTTGCTGAAGAAAATTTATGATCATCATCTGCAATATGGCTAGTATTCTTGCTTGTAGAATTGTTGTGTTGTTGATCATTTGCCAAGTTCTTTTTTTTTTGGTTCTGGCTAATGGTAACAAGCTTGTTAAACACAGATTTTACAATCTTTGAACAATTAGGAATCAGTACTTTCCTTCTCTTCTTTGCACCACAACTAGCTGATCTCTTCAAGAACTTATAAGTACTAGAATTTGTAGAACAACACCGAAAATCACCATCCGAGACAAGGTGTTTGCTTCCAAATTGACCTCTTTCAAGAAGATAGATTTCTAAGGTAAATGGTTCTTGTTGTTCTTGAAGGAATTGTCCAAGTTGCTTTGACATAATTTTTTGAACTAGCTAGCTATATTGTGTAATAAATTTTGAAATGACTAAATGGGAATTTGCTGGACAATGCAAAAGGATAAGGAATTGGGCATTAATTGGGAGAGACAATTAATATATAGGCAGAACAAAGTGTGTGTTTGGATCAGAGAGATGAAAAATAGTACTGCTGATTTGAATTTAAAGGGATGGGGCATCGGAGTAAAGACAATAAAATGATTCTCTTTTGTGCAAGAATTGGATTTTTCATATTAATTTTCTTATTACCTAACCTTTTTTTGTGACCATGCAATCTAAAGTCAATGAGTGAGCTAGGTATTTTGTATAGTTATAGCTACCAAGCCTCGAGAAGGTGGTGGCTCTGGTGGTCCCACCTCATTAAAAAAAATTACTAAGTTATATACACAGACAACGCATAATACATAAACGGGTTTTTAACTTGGCCTTAGCTGACATCTATGCTCTTCAACTTTAAGTGTCCACAAGTAGAAACTTAAACTTGTATAAAGTTGAATAAGTAGATACACACGTCCTACGCGATGTCCGACGACGTGGTGTCTCACGCGAATTGCCACGTAGACGTCACGTAGGATGCTACTTGTTAAACTTTATACAAGTTTAAGTGTCTACTTGTGCAAATCCAAAATTGGAGGACATAAATACCAATTGAGGCCAAGTTAAAGAGTACGTTAATGTATTATCCTAATATTTTTTATACTATCAATGTAGTTTAGCTTATTGTGATGAGCATTCTCAATATTATGCTTTGAAGAAGAGGAGGTATTAAACCTCCACGCTCTTTAGCATAATATGTCTATTGTTTTACTATCAAGACATCTTGAAAGCGAATCGTATTCCATCTATGATATCTATTTAATGTAATGTATGAAGTATATGATAAAGGTGGACCTATTGATCCGTCATGTCACTCAAAAAGGTGAATACTAAATAGGATCTCAATAGAGTTACAGTTTTTATTAGGTGACTTATTAATGTTTATCAAAGAAATTTACTTGTAATTAATTTATATTTAACCTAATAATGTAAATATTTTTTACACTACTAGATTGAGCTTAAATTAAAGGGGGGGAAAAGGAGAGAAAAAAGCATAACAGGGCTTGGATTTTAGTATAGTATGTGGTCCTGATAGGTTTTGATTTTTGTTAAAGAGCAGCCTATCTAAAAGAAGCAACAAAGAAACAAAAAGGAAAATAGAACACTTCTGCATGGCAAGTTTAATTTGGTAATGTGATTGATTACTAATTTGTCTATGCAATAAATTAAGGGGCCATTTGGTTTGGGTTGTGGAAAGAATGTTCCCACATAAAATTCTGCATTATTTTAGATCAATATTTGTTTTGTTAAAAAAAGTATATTTTTAAATTAGTAATATAGATGTTAGTAATGCGGGGATTAATTATGGAGAATTTAATTATTCATGTATTATTTGTTTCATTTTCTGTCAAACATAAAATAATAATGCATAAATTGACTCATAACTTATAGTAAATGTTTTAGTAATGCGGGATTGTAAACTGGTAACCAAACACCGTACTTGATGTGTTGAATTTAATACATAACAACTAAAATGTTACCAAACATGGTACTGGTTAAGTTGGTTTATACAATTAATGAAATTCACTTCCTAACCATCAACCAAACAACCTCTAACTCTATAATAATTTTTAAAACAATCCAATAATGAATAGTTCCTATATATTACAATTCATATCTTACTTATCCCTATTACCTATATACTGTATTACTAATTTCTACATAATTTTCTTCTAGACCAAAAGACCCCTAAAGGAAAAATAAATATTTACACTATGGAATATATTGAACACAATATATATTTGGGTAAAAGTTTATTCATAAGTCATAATCAACAAAATTGGGGGATAATTTGTCTCTCCTATCCTATATGCATGTGCATCATCCTCAAACTTCGTTTTCATGTCCCCTTATCTTTAACCCCCCTAGCTACTTCTTTTAATTTTGACAACAAATTTGGTGGGAAAGTGTATATATATTTGAGCTTATTCTATAATATTTTTGGAAAGCCACATGGTAACATAACACTCGAACCTACTTCATTTCAACATTTTAAATAATTCATTTCAAATGTGTAAGGCTGCAATGGTAAAATCTTGATATGTTTGTATGATGAAAGCTAAAATTGTAGAATATGCAGATAGTTTCCTCCCACACTCATCAATTTTAAATTTTAGATTCATCTTTGTCAAAAGACTATATTCACATTAAGCGTTTACATCAAATTAATGAATAAATAATACATGATGGACCATACACAATTATTGCTTAATCATGGTTAAGTAATGCATATTTTCACTTCATGTTGGGTTATGTGAACACATGTATGAGCATTTTAATATTATAATATTAGTTATAATAGTTGCTCATTATTGTGCATATACCTTGCTCATATGCAGCATTTTACCAATCATCCGTTGGTGGCATTTGTTGAATATTATTACTCATTTGTTAGTGGAATAATGTGGTAATAAGTTCCTTCAAACTCCTATAACCACTAATTTTTTATTTCTCTCATTATTCTACCTCTTTATGTCTTATAATCTATGCAATTGTAACCTCTAAGGCATTATCCTTTCATAACTTAGCCACATTACTACCCACCTTCTTCCTATTCATTACAAAGAAGAATTTCTCACCTATAGATAGTGGTAGTCTTTTGCATTATATTGTGTACAAGAAAATATAATGAAAAAAGATGAGAATTATATGAAGTGTGGAAAATATTGTAGTATGTAGTGAGGTGAGAATAGTGAAAGAGAGAGTTGAGACAAAAAATATATTCTAAGTCTTCAACTATATTCACTGTACAAAAGAGAATAAAAAAAGAGTAATTATATGTTGAAGGAAGGTGTTCTAATGGTGGAGTTTTGGACTCTTCAACTAATCCGGAGTTGCTTGAGTTGTACATTGTGTTGGGTTGTTGTATCCTGGAAGGGGACAAGTCAAGAGTGATACTGCTGGATCGGTGTATATTATGTTGCAGCGGGCTTGAATCTCCTTAAAGAGAGCGAGATATCCGGGTCTCAGCCTGAATTCTATTTATTCATTTATTTTCAACTGTAATTTATTATAATTTGTGGTATATTACACCAACACTTCATGAAATCACTTAACTATGATAAATTTCTGGTGCAGGTAAATATTTATCCCGATTATAGCGTGTGTGTATATAATAATAATAATATTATAAAACATTGTATTTGTGTTGATGTCCACTAAATATAATCTCTTCATCTTCCCACTACTTTTCAAACGGAATCCATGGCTTCTCCTCTTGAACGTTGCTTGGTTTATTCAGAGGTGACTCAAGGGTAAAACTAGTAAATCATTTGTTTTAGGCCTAAAAAAAATTTACTACTGAATTTTATGTTTTAATTTCACTTTCGAATAACATTGAAGATTGTAACAAAGGTACAAAATATATATTTTAAAAAAAAAGATCTATTTTGGAACTTTGAATTAAACAACACAAATGTTCATATTAATAAATAAACTTTTTACAATAACATCCAAGATAATACATTGCAAACAAATGAATAACATCTTATTAACTAGAATTTATCATTATTTTTAAATAATAATATTCTATGTGAAGTTAAATGTTTATGTCTTTTAAGAATACTTACATTAAAAACAAGTAATATATAAGAGCAAAAAAGGAACATTTATATATTTTGTTTTTGTGTATATGTATATATTTAAGGTCTTTTATTATAATATGACTTTAGGCCACTAATTTTATTGAGACACGCTTGAGTTTCGCATTTTACTAAGGCAAATAGCATTGATTTATCATGTGGCTGGAGTCCTTGTTAAAGTGACTATTTCGAGAATGAATTATTTTATTTTATAGAGTCGCCACTTGAAATGGTTTGGTGTTTCAAGTCAGCTTATTCAGATCTCTAATCAAAGGGAATTGACTTTGTAAACTAAAAATTCGAGTAAGAATTCAGTTGATCGAGGAGAAAATGTTAGACATCTATCAACTTAAACTAAAGAAATTTGGCATTCAAAAGTAATTATTGACTTGTTGTCTGGTGGCCTTTATCGCTTGTGTAATTAAAGACATGATTAAATCGATAGTGAAGATTAATATGTCAAGAATTATATATAGTTCTACATGTGGAAAAAGAAATGAAAGAATATAAATACTATGTATAAACATAGTGTGTTCAGCTACCATTTGATTCTATTGCACCAACAAACATTTATTATAATATATGATTTTTGGAGCATATATATTTCCTCAATAATTGTTGAGACAAAGGCGCTGTTTGTTTTCGTTATTATAAAATTACACTTCTTTTTTTGGTCCGAATACGAGTAATTCTGCCCATAATCTTCCATTTTTGTCTCATATTACACAAATATATTAAATCACCAACATCTAATTACTTTTTCTTTGTTTTTTCTTTTTCTTTTTTGGCATAGCATTTCTTTGTTTGTTGATCAATAACATGTAATATTGTATTGTGTACTTATCTAAGTTGTGGGGTGGGGGTTGTTGCATTGATCAAATGTCACACATCTGTTTTGCAGAAGATATTAAATATATTTGTCGCATTTCGCTCAAAGGGTTCAAGGGAGATAATGCATCAAGATAAGTGTACCTAACTAATTTGGATTCGCCTCCAGAAGTTTTAACTTGGGAATAAAAGGCTTCTTCATACTTAAAGTTTGAACTCGAGATCTCTGGTGATTTCTGATACTCATTTTGGGACTCGACTAATCTGAATTCACTCTGTGAAGTCTAACTTTGGGGTTACGCGCTTCTACCAAAGACGACTTATAGCCAAGGCTCAAACTTGACACCTCTAATTAAAAATAACAAGATACGTACTTGCCATCCTACCGCAATCGTACTGGGCGATTGCTCGTTTCTATTAAATTAAAGTTGTTTTTAATAAGGACAGGCTTTAAGGCGTTTAAGAGAGTGACATTGGGAAATGACTAAAATATCTAATTATGGGACTTTTTTCTTTTCCATTTCATTAATATTTGACGGGGACACCTATGTTAATCTTTACTTTCTGGTGAAATTGCAAAAAAAACTTCATGAAAAAAAGAAAATCAAATAATTGATCTCCAATGTTGAACATGAGGATATAGAGCAGACATGGATTGCATAAATCTTTCATTTGCTTTCAAGAACAAGATGCCTGCTAGCTGGAGTCAGAATTTATAGTTTATAGATTTTTAACTTGCCACGGACCCGTAACTCGTCTTAGTTATTGGGTTTGCAATTATATATTTATTCATATTTGATAAATTTTCTGATATTAATATACGGTCTTAGTAGAAGTTATTGGCTTCGTCTAAACCCATAACTGATGTTCTAGCTCCGCCCCCTGCCCACATGCTACATCTAGGAAAAATGAAAAAAGAAAACTAAATGCAAAACAAAAAGGTACAAATATACTGAAGTCTTCAATCATTTACTCATAGTAAACCCGTGAATTTGCGGGAACATAAAAATTCAAAAATTTAAATTAATAATAGTAATTCTTTTGTGACAAAGTGTTGCAAACTTAACATAAATGTATATTTTTGAAAAGAAAATTCAAATATATATACACCCTGTCCAGGGATGGAGCCATGGGGTCCCAACACAAATGCAATTGTACTTGTTTACCATTAATATAGTACAAGGCAAATGTAACTTTTTGGCTTCCAGTATAAATATATACGTAAACATTTACTAAAATGTCTACAGATATTAGATATGCACCCATAGTTTTATAAGTACCAATAAGTTCAGTGCTAAAAATCTTAAAAGCCGAACACGTTAAGTTTAAATCTTGCATCCATCTTTGGCATAGTGGTCAAATTGGCATATTACCAAATCATGCCCCTATTGCCACAACTATAGATATAGGGATTGTGAGAATACGCCTTAACGACCAATGGTTAACGATGGCTCTGATGGGTGGTTTTGCTAGAAAAGGCAACAATGAGATCATAGTTTCAGTAAATGATGTGGAGAAGGGTAGTGACATTGATCCACGAGAAGCTTAGCAAACTCTTGAAATAGCGGAAGCTAATGTGAAAAAGGCTTGAAGGGCAAGAAAAAAGTTACTGCTAGAAATCAAACATTCTCTGAACAGATAGAAAGAATCCCCAGCTTATTAATTAGCCATCAGCAGATTGTTGCAGAGTTATGGGCACACAGTAGATGATTTGCTAATGACTTAACAATGGAGGACCATACTGTTCATGGGCACTTGTTTCAAACTTCAAACATGAAAAGACAAATAGATATCAAATCTGCAGGTACTATCTTCATTTCTGCTCAGGACAAAACTAGTACCTTATCAATTATTTGTCTGAGTAAAACATATCATGCACTAAAAGACAAGCAGAGACTTGGGACAATGAGGTTTTTTTACCTGTTACCATCATAGTCCTATTTCCCAAGTATGGCCATCTGACAAAAGCTCAGTGTTTTGTTGCATCACAAATATGTGTAATTTGCATATCTTTGATAAGAGTGATTTCACATATAGCAGTTTCTTGTATGAAGTCCCATTTGTATCAACTATCACATTTGATGTGTTGGTTTTCAAGTGAGGAGGTTCAAAGGAAATGTAGGTACATAACGGTGTAAACTCGTATTAACAACAGGACTTAGAAGTCATACAGATAGATTATTCAATTTATAATGTGCTCCGGAACAGTTTATAAGTTTAACACTTGAATACATAACAAGAAGCAAGAATAAGACAGCACTAACAAATTGTGCATAAATATGGGAGAATTTCAACTCTCAAAATCCAGGAGATCTGGATATTGAAATTGGTTTCTGTGCCTTAAAACTGTCAATCACAGATTCGAAGTCACTACGAAGGGAGATGAGGGATCTCTGTCGAAATGCAAAAGCAGCACTAAACTGTTTAATCTCTTCTTCGAGGTCTTTCCTCCTCTTAACTTCGGCATTCAAATCCTCTAATACCTTTTCGTTTTGGTTAGTAAACAGTTCGAGCTTCTCGCTTGAAGAGGAAACATTTTGCACCAACACATCCCTCTCTTCTTTCAAGAGATGAAACTCCCTTTCTAAGCTATTATACCTATCCCTGGAAGCGGCAAGAAGCTGATTATTGAGGTCCAAGTCCTTTTCCAAGTTCTGGTACTTTTCCTGGATCGTTTTGATATCTTCATCCAGTTTCTTCTTCCAACAAGCAATTTCTCCACCCAGAGTGCAGTCCTTGATCATGTTAAAAACGTATATGATCAAAAACGTGCACTTAAGAGAAAGGAGGAAAATCGTCTATAACTATCAAGACGTTTAAGCTAAGACATGATTCCCGTTTTGGGTTAACTACTGATGATCATGGACCTCACAACTTAAATTAGCATGAGCCTTGAACTTAGCAGATAATATCCCATTGTCAGAATCGAAAAGCATGTAAGAATTAACAAGTGACACCTTGAGAACTGTGACTGGGCAGCTACCTTATATTGGGAGCTGAGTGGTGGATTCCCTGAGATTTCATCATCTGATAATACAAGTGATGAAATTGTTCTATTCAACTTATCATAAACCTTGATATGTTGCGCTTCAAGTGAAGAATTATTTCCGGTAGAGGACTTATCGCGGTCCATAGCTTCTGAGAATTGAGATTCTAGAGTCGCAAAAAGACAAGTACCAATCTCATTTGTTGTAGAGAGCAATTTGGCCATTCCAGATTTGTCCGTAGCTACAAAATTCTGTTCAAAGGACAAGAGAAGGCAGATATTACAAAGAGAACTTCACCAACCACAGTAATTAGCCAACACTATAAGTGGGCATTACCTGAATAACTGAAAAGACGTCCTTGTATATATCTTTACAAGTTGTCACAGACTCGCACAATCTTTGAGGGATCTCACGGATCAAAAGTGCCTCTTGCTGGAGTTCAGATACCTCATTCATTAGCTGTTTATTTAGTGATACTTGTCCTGTATGGTGTCTCTGAAAAATAAAGATTAAAGGATAAGCTGAGAACTTAATGCAGCATAACAAAAGAAAATAGTTTGTCACGTCTCATCAAATGACTGGTTCTGTACTTTAATAAGTGATATCACTCAAAATTTAGTCTCTTGAAAAGAACTTGAACCAGGAAGGATTAATATGTTGAACATCTCAAGAAGGAAAAACGTCTTAAGCAGTTGAATGTTAAAACAGGTGGTCAGTAACCGGTCAATTAAACAAGCATTAAGTAACAAGAAAACGATCTCAACAGATACTTACCCTAAGTTCATCTCTTTCCTCTGAAACAAGTTCCAACTGCCTCCTGAGATTCTGTACCTCTTGCTTATAATTCTCTGTTGACAAATCCTGGTAGAAATTTGACAAGTCTTACAAGTATGCATGTACAAAATTTGTTTATCAAGAATAAAGGTTTGTTAAATAATTGGAGGACAATTGAAACTGCACACCACAATATCCAATACAGTTAATCCATGTTAACAATTATTAGATGAAAAAGATGATTGTCCCATTCTCTACCCCCTTGCCCTCGGAGCGCTAAGAAAGCAGTTATAGATAAAGGGTGAGAACCCACAGAAACTCGTGCTAATAACTATTTGCCATTCAGATTGTGCATATAATGTAAAGCAAGTTGTTCTGCATTCTGTTGGGGAATAGAGAGTAAACTATACTAGATCACAATGGCGTAACTACTAGAAGCAGCTGTGGACACAGTTTTGGTATGAAGTAAGATTGCAGCATATGTATGCGAAAGTGGACTCACATCATTTTCATCATCGGGTAAAAATGATTTAACTTTCACTGCAGGAGTCATGTGAAGTGAATCAAGATCAGCAACAAAGCCTTTATTCATTTTCATCCATGTATCTTCATCTGCAAAATTGCTAAAGGCATCTGGCATAGGGCTGTATTCTGCCTGTTGAGACCGTTGTGATCTCTTAGCAACAAAGGCATTGGGAACCACCTTCAAACAAGGGGTACTAAAAGCATCTTCCTGGCAATTGTTGCTGCTACCGCTTTCGTCCTGTTTTTAGGAATAGAAATTGAACTTCAGTACCATACACATAAAACAGAAATAATTGTCATTCGAACTAGAGCTCTCCTATTAACAGCATGAGGAAAACCATTATCTACTTTTTGATAGTAAATCTAAATAAGAACTACAAGTTCATCAGCACGATGAAAGTACAAAGTGCCAGAATATAAGAAAATTTTAAGGTTTACTTTCTCACGTAAAAGCTAAGTAGACATTACACAAAAGCTAGCTACAATCCTATATGGCAATAGAAATGGAACAAAAAATGCTAAATTTATCCAAAATGTGGCTCTTATATGCTTCCTTTGTACAGATGTTGTGGCGGACATATCTCTCTTCTGTACAAACCATTTCTTTTAACAACAAAGTTCATAACTTAAAAGGGATTCAAAGGACATGAGGAACGGAGATAAAAAATACTAAAACCACAGGAATTTCAATGTGAAAGGAGATGGAACTGGTAAAAACTGTACAATATCACCCTCATGCATGGGATGCCTAACCACATAGACACAAACCGGAAAACATTATACCTTAAAAGATGAAAAAGAAACAGGAAATGAAATCCAAGCATCTCATTGTGTCCTAAGTGGAGTGTCACAAAAAATTCTGAAAAAGAGCTGAGTTTGGGACAATTCAAAGAGACAAGATAGTCTAAGGGAGTCCACACTCCACAGTAGCCGAATTCACATATTTTACCTGTGTAGCATGCTCATTAGAGTCTGAGACAGATGCAAGATTACTGAGATTGTGGATTTTTTTCTGTTGCTCAATGATGCATTGCTCTCGCTCTTTCTGTGATCTTCTCTCCTCCTCCAACTCCATGGCAAGCTTCTCTCGCTCTAATTCGTACTGATGAATGAAGAATAAGCAGTCATGAGCTATGTCAATGCAAGATAAGATTAATCTTCTACCTTTAACAAAAACAAAAAAATAGTAATAATTACCGTCAGCAGGTCATTTCTGAGTTTCAGTATCTCTTGCTCGAGCACACCCGAATGTGATCCCTATGTAAATGGTTTCATCCCATATAAGATATTTTTATGCAACTTATGAATATGAATCCTGAGAGACAAGACAATCACCTGAAGTTTCATGCGTAGTTCCTCTATTTCCCTTTTTTGCCGCTTTAATAATGCTGCATCATTTAGTATCTACAAAGAAGTTGAACTACAATAAGCTCTGCCTTAAACGTAAAAGAAAGAAGCTAGTAATTATAAGAATTTCCATTATTTGGTTCCACTAGGAAGAAAATCTGCAAGAATGGATTCTATAAGGATGAAACTTGTGATTAGTAAGACAGTGAGAATTAAAATCAGTCAAAGAATGCTCTGTACTGCTTGCAGGAAAAAATCACCTCCCTTTTGCTTTATAAATAGTGCTCGAATAGATGTTTAGACCACAGTCTATAGTATCTATGTACCAGAAAAAAAATTAATTGTTGCATCATTTAGGAACTTTCAGAAAGACGAATCGTATCAGCAGAGATTTGTTAAGCTTGGTTATGACAGAAAAAGAATGTAATGCCTAAATGCTGAAATTGCATGGAACGAGATTTGAAATCTTTGAATGCAAACTATAGCGTCTTAGCAACTAATGTTAAACTAACCTTATTATAGTAACAGCAACATACCTGACCATTTAATCTCATTAAGTTTTCTCTAGAGTGGATCATAAACTAGTAATTACAAAAAAAGAATTGTAAATGGAGGCAGACCTCATTCACTTGAACACAGTTGGTGATCCGTTTAGCTCTGCTAGCAAATTGGAGTGTTCCCTTTGATTCCTCTATGTGAACCTAGACATATGTATTGAACTCTTTAAACTGACGTCCAACTGATTTCTGTTGTCACAACATGGGTTATAATAACTAGGTTACCTCTTCTGGTGCTACTGTGCAAATTATTGAAGTTTTAGCATTGCCACCCAGAGCAGGTTGAAGAATGCGAGTGAGCTTACTGTCGCGGTAAGGAATATGTCCCCTGTTCAAGTACATAATCAGTAACACATTTGTTCTGTGCATGAACATACATTCAACAGAGTTCTCAAAAACAACTACCTTTGCTTTCCACCTTCACTTAGTTTATTGATAACATTACCAAGGATCATTAGACTCTTGTTAATGTGCTTTCCTTCCTTCAAACGAACTCCCCCAGCTCCAGTTTTGGCAATCCGTTCAGACCCAGCTAAATCTACTAAATTCTAGTTTCATAGAGGTAAATGTTGACAAATTAGGCAATTTAATGAAGTAAACACTATAAATGAGGCTAAAGGGCTAGAAACATAAAGGACCAGAAAGCTGCAAAAGATAAGAATGTTTTGGATTTGGGATTCATGCTCTCCAACCCAATGGGCTTCTTAATCAACTACAACAATCAAATTTAGTTGCACCAAATCTAAATTTGATATTTTTAGATACTTTTTCAGACCTATTACTAACACTTAAGTATAAAAAAATAAATCAGATGATTCAAAAGAAATAGACATTCAAAAGAATTTTTTAGATTCTTTGAGAGACCTATTACTCCTCAAAGATCTCATTTTTTAAATTCTTGTTATCAGTTCTAGGAATTTTATGACAAAACCCCCCTGGTAATTCATATGCAATAATAAATGGCTTCCTGAGAACCAGAAGAAATGAATACCAACCAAAACAGAGACACGAACAGCATCATCAGGATTATGCTTTCCTTTGCTTTCAATTACCTGATTTAACAGAAAAACAAAGGCAAAAGAATCACTCAATATGCATTAGCATTCAGCGGAAACATAACCAATTTACAGTTGACTCAAGATAATTACCATCCTGAAGATGGTGTGAGATCTACTGCTTCTAACATTCATGTTAGTTTCACCAAAATGCCTGTTAACTGCAAAATTTATTAACACATGTATTATTGAATTGGTATCACAGATAAAAAAGCAACTACAATAATTATAATAATCAATAAAAAGTAAACTAGTTCTATAGAGAAGATTGTCATGTATTATTGTTCATGAGTCAAACCTTCTCCACGCTGAATGAGGTCAAGTACTTGTTCGGCATCATTTACAATTTCCTCCCTCAGTCCTGCAACAAAAACTCCACGCTGGAAGATAACATATATTAAGTTTTCTTTGACATCAAAATAGACTTGTGAAAGTATACGATGTACTGCCCATAACTTACATCCAAACTTTCATGAATCTGTAGTTTCTGGTTCTCTACGGCAAAAAGATCATTAATGTCTTCATTGTAGATTTCCATATAAGAGATTCGAATCAGAAACTCCCTATTAGTCGTCTGAAAAACAAGAAGTAAAGTAAGTAAAGAAAAGGAAGCTTTATTTGCAAATGCCAGTAAGAACATACAAGAAAAAAACTGGAGAAAAAGAACGTAATTATTCTACTGATTTGTAACAAATAAAAAAAAGTTAATAAATACCATCTCAATTTTCTGAAATATTTCATTGACTGCACGCTGGATGATTCCTGGATCATTCGGAGTACCGTTCATAGTAAAAGTTTTACCACTACTTGTCTGTCCATATGCAAAAGCAGTTCCTGAACAGAATTATAACTATAACATAAGGACCTTTCGAGTTGAGTAAAGTGTAGTTCTAGAGATTTTTCACATGGGATTAATAACAAACACCATCTCATATCTAAATCAGAAAAGTTATTTCCCAAAACTCATTCAAGTGACTACATAACAGATCAACTTGTTATAAAAATCCTTAACATAAAGCTCAAAGCAGCAAAACCGGTTCCAATAAATTTGTGAATTCTGAAAATGTTGATCAACAGATAACACATTGATTAAGTTCTTCTGTATCTTCCTATTGAAACTGACAAATTTGTCTATGTCGAGTTAGATGTCGGTCCTCAGTTTTTCCAAAAAAATTAAATTTGCACATTAAAAATCCTTGTTATAATAATCCTTAACATAAAGCTCAAAGCAGTAGAACTGGTTCCAATGAGTTTGGTGAATTCTGTAAATGGTGATCAACAGATAACATATTGATTAAGTTCTTCTGTATCTTCCTACTAAAATTAACAAATTTATTTACATGGATTTAACTGTCAGCCCTCACTCTTTCCAACAATTTAAAATTTTGTGCACTATTTCTTATCATCTCCAAAAGTGCTACCTTTAAGCAAAACAATTAAGTTAGCTAAAGCAAATTATACTAAAATAGATGCAGCTACAATTTGCCTCCAAAGCAAAAGTTGAAAGCAAAACAATTAAGTTAACAAAAGCAAATTGCACTAAAATAGACGCAGCTACAATTGCCTCGAACGCAAAAGCTGAAAGGAGCTCAGAAATTAAACAAAACACAATGAGCATACCATTGAAACCTTCAAGAGCAGCACGAATAACGTCCTTAGTAAGAAGATCATAAACCCTAGCATTCGAACAATCCTGATCGAAGACATGATCTGCCAAAATTTCAAACAAAAACGGATTAAATCAACACTCAACATTCATCAGGTCAAACTTTTACTTAAAATTCAAACAAAACAGATACCGAAAGTGTAGGAAACGCCGGAAATAGGAGTTCCGAGAGACTTGTGAAGAGAAATCCGATTGTCTTCAACCTTCCAGAAGGTTCCATTGAAGTTCTCTTCGTTACTCCTCGCAGGTCTCACTCTCACAGCTACGCTTACCTTCTCCATTTCTCTCACTCGGTGGATCTGATTTGGGGAGAATTGGGGATTAGTACAAAGCTTGATAACGGCTATGGGATTTATGACCGGGGTTTCATTTGAATTTATTCTCTTTTACAGAAATGCCCTTGATCCTGTCTAGAATTTACAAGTTAAATTTGATGGGCTGATGAAAAGTGTAAATACGGTTTTGGGCCATGGGGTGTTCGGGTGGCCCAATGGATCGACATTCACCAGACCGAAGAACCATAAAATTGAACGTTTTCATTTAAATGAGCTGATCTTTAATTTTTGTTTTTTAGCAATCAAACTTATGTGTAATGAACATAATTTATTCCCATCAAAAAATATTATTTGTTATGATGGGCATTAATTAATAAGATCGACACAAAATAAAAGCAAAAGTACAAATAACCCGTAAAGAACGCGATATGTACCAAAAGTACCAAACGGATTTCGTTCCACTTCATTTTTCGTTCTTTCAAGTTCTCCAAATTCCCATATGAAAGTTTAACTAAACAAGTGTACCAACCATGTTTAAAGAATAAATATTGCCACGAATATTTGAACCCCAAGAATTCTGTTAAGTTTGTAATTTTTTTTTTTGTTAAGTTTGTAATATTGGAGTAAGATAATGTTATCTTTGGTACCTGAGTTAGTACTGAATTTTTTAAGTACCATAAGTGGAAGAAGTATCATGAATGAAATAATGTTATACAACTATTTCACTCATGGTACCTCCTTCAAATTTCAGGATAACTCTAGAACACAATTTTGGAGTTTCTACTTCTATCGTAAAATTCTAGCATAATGTATTGTAATTTAAATAAGGGTAAACAACAGAAAACACACATATTTAATCCCTAATTACTTTAAAAACGTTACTTTACTTATTTACTGTTTTTACCACTTTCTGGCCGTCGGATACAGCCTCAGACGTCGTCAAACGAATGTATCAAGAGCAAAATCAGAAAATCAAAATCTGGCAGTCAGCTACATCGCGTCATTAATTGATTATCTTAAATGAAAAGTAACTGAAATTGCTTAAAATCAGGAGAGAATCATGTTGAAAATCAAAACAGAATCATAAAATAGCTCGTCTTCTTCGTTTAGAACCCAAAAATTCAAAATCTCAGTCGTTGCTACGCCTCTTTCTTCTTCTAAATTTCTTAATCCATAATAAAAAAAATTGTGTTTTCGTGTTAAACAATATACGTAATAACGATTGTATCAGTGTTGCTTAGGCATTCTAGTTTTTGGCATTGTTATTCAGGACGATGCTTCTTACGAAGATCTAATTGCAGTCATAGCAATACAATTGAGTATTGATGTATCTAAACAACAAATAGACGCAAGATACTTCGTTGAAGGTAATCCGACATCAATAGAGATTCAAAACGATAGCGAAACACTTTTACAAAGTACAATATGATGAATCTGTGAATCATTAAGTATTCTCATATAAATTACATAAATTACAATGTATCATGTACAAAATATGAAGCCCGATATTAAAATGGACACTAGATGCATAAAACAACTTATATCTAACTGTTATGTATATTAGGAAGATGTGAATCCTTAAGCATTCTCATATACATAAAAAAAAAATCAATCAAACGTTAGATACATGAAAAAGTCTATATCTATCCCTATGTATATCAGGAACCTGTGGCATTCTCATGTATATCTCACAGTGTGTCATGTATGATGAACACCAATATACACATGATACATGTAAAAATAAAAACATCAATTACTTATGCATGCAATAATGTATCTGGACCTATATCATATACATGAGTACGATTGCCACAATGTATCAAGGGTACTTTTGTTTGAGCATCACAGATTCTGTCTTCGACTTCTTTCCCCTTTGGTTGATTTGGGTCATCATTTTGTTGATTATTTGTTGTTTCTCTGACATCTTCAAGAAATTGCTTCATCTTTGCGGGATCATTTTGATGTTTAGATCTAGTTTCATGAAGTTTAGAAAGCTTTGACATGTGCTTAAATCACACGATTTTTGAAATTGAGTTTGAAATCTGTGGATTTAAGTTTACAAAATCATCTTTAAAGCTTGAATATACTATGGATACATAACTCAAACTTTGATTAATTGATAAACTTAACTCACCAAATTTATGAAAATAACTGTAGATTGCTTAATAATGGTGGAAGTTTGTGTATTGAAGATGATGAAGAGGAATTATAGGGAGAAATCAATTAACCGTGCAAATTGATTGTGGAATTCAAATTTGACAATTGTGCCGTGATTCAAGCCGCAATATTTGGGATATGGGTGAGAGGGGTGAGACGATGTATCTGTGAGGAAGAGATGAGAGTTTTGATTAAATTGTGGTATATAATATAATTAAAATAAAGTAGTGTAATATTTTGTAGATATGATAAGGAGGTATGGTTCTAGTTTATCCTTTAAATAACTATTAATGCTATATAAAAATTTGGTTTTATAAAAGTGAAATTACTCCAAAATTGTGTTCTAGAATTCGCATTTATACTATCAGACTTTTGAACAGTCATGTCCTAGAGGCAATTCCATAAAGTTCTACAGTTTAGAATTCTTAATAGACATTAAATCATATACGTAACTGCTACTAATTACTCTATTTACATAAAAGTGGACAATAGTGGAGTCAAAATAATAATAATAATAATAATAATAATAATAATAATAATAATAATAATAATAATAATAATAATAATAATTGACATGACTTGGGACTAGTTGGATGAAGAATACATACGTTAAGTTAGGTAGTCTTGTATAACCCGACACCTTTTAACAAGCTAAAGGGAAAAAGTAAAGTTAATTCCTCAAATTCTTCTTAATCCTTGGACCAAACGAATGAACTAACTCTCATATGCTTCAATTTTCTTTAACCTTTGTTTTTTATATAACCGTGATGTTGTCAAGTTGTGCGCACCTCAATTAATTTTATATTCTCTGTTTTTAAATACTCCCTCCGTCCAATAATACTTGTTCAGTATTGACTTTGCACACTTCTTAAGAAATCATAAATAAGCCAACGTGATGCTCCTTGGTCAGATGACCAAGATCCTTGAAAGCTCCTGGTGCTGCGACTATCACCGGTAAGGAAGAGTAATTTTACCATATTACCCTTTGAATATAATAAATATAATGTCTTGAAAAATGTAATAGGAAAATGATTAAATTAATGATAAGGGTAAATTAGAAACTAAGTGTAAAATTATCTCTTGATTTCATAAATTGGACAAGTATTGTTGGACATCTATTTTTAGTATAATGGACAAGTAAAGATGAACGGAGGGAGTACTTCCTCCATTTCATATTAGTTGACCATTTTACTTAAAATAATTGTCTCATATTAGTTGGCTACATTACTATATGAAGAGAAGATTAATTAATTTTTCTCTTATTATCCTTGCTATTAATTCTTTTTGAAAGTGTGAATAATTGTTTGTAAAGTTCCAAAAAAGTTTCTTAAGGGGTAAATTAGTAAAATTACCTTCTTATTTGTGATTTTTTAAGATGAGTGTAAAAGGAAAAGTGACCAACTAATATGAGACGGAGGAATACTTTTCACATTTTTTGTTTGCACGCCCCTTAAGAAAAATATTAACTATAGGATAATTTTTTATTAAATTACCCTCATTTATTACTCCTCTTTATTTAATACTTCTCTCGTTTGCATTATATTAATATCTCTACATATTTATGATTAAGGATAAAGGTGAAAACAAACAACTAATTATGTCTTGATTTCTAGAATGACAAGTATTATGGAATATCTATTTTTAGTAAGGATATCAAGTATTTAGGAACAAAGGGAGTAAAATTCTTATTACGTACCTTCCACTAGTAACATATACTAAGTAACTCAGTCCATCAAAACTAAACAGATAAAAAGAAATCACATAGTATTTTTATTTCCGGAGCGATTTAATCTTTGTTTTTATTTTAAACCAATGAGGAGAGACATACTTTTATCACCAACAATGAACCTAATTAGAAGCATCTTCAAACCCTACGAAAAGTTGCCTTACCACTAGGGAAAGTGCAATATTATCACCCAATTTTTTTTATATATATATATGGGGAAAAGGCAAAGCAAAAAGAAAGAAAATCACACAAATCACTAAGGTACAAAATATAAAGTAATAATAAACAAAGAAACATGCACACATCTATGTTGGTATCTATCATAGTATCATATGCAATCTTTATTAGGTTATAAATTCAACATTGTCACTCAACTCTTCTCAAACTTAGTCAAAAGTAGGAAAAAAATATTGACACTTTGAAGAAGTTTCTTTTTGCTATACCAAAGAACTTGGACTGACCACAAAATTATTAAGGCATGGCCCATTTATGAATGATTTAACACGTAGCTCCCCTAGAAATTGGAAGGAAATTGTAGCCAAAAAGGCCAAACTTTTCATCATTTTTTGATAATAATAATAATGTTAATTGCTATTATTAATTGACAACATATTCGGTGTATTTTCACAAATTGAGTGTGAAAAGGGTAAAGTGTACACAATCCGTACAACTACCTTAAAGGTAAGATAGAGAGGCCCTTATGAATATGAAAAATATCAATATTTTAACAAATCATATTGTATATAAATATAATTCCAAAAGAATTTTAAAGGCTAAATCCATCAGGTTCAAATTATGGATCCACTTCGGTGACTTTTATATAATTAAAGACGGAGTTAGGATATTAACTATATGGATTCTGAATTTTTGAACAGCGATGTCAAGAACTAATAATTGGGTTCCGACTTTACTATTTGTACACAGTTATTAAATTTTTAACACAAATATATATATATTGTCCGGATAAAAGCCACTGTGACTAAAATCGTAGCTGGACTTCTACCTTCACCCTTGTATAATAATCGGTTTAAAATGTTTAGGGATCGTTTGGTTACCAGAATTAGAATGTTTATCACGATATTAAATTTGAAATTGTATTTATCCACAGTTTAGTTACTGAAATTACCTAATATTGGTATATATTTTATACTAAGATTTTGGTATTATTTATATATTCCATATGAAAAATAGGATTATATTTGACTCGGAATTATAATCCTGGGATAATCAAAAGAAAACTAAGTGGTCTTTGTTGTATTTCCTCTTTAATTATTACACCAACTTTTTCTTTCTTTTTCTCTTTGGACTCTGGGAAAATGTTTAGTGATTCATTAATGAAAATCATAGGAAATCTCCTTGTGCATTGCATGCAAATATATTCATTTCATTTTCGTATATATGTAACATTGGGAGGAAATACAATGTATAAACCTATTTTAGAAAGATGAATCTTTCACTCAAGCACTTAAAATAGTTTGATTTTCTTTTTTATACTTTTTGGTATATATACTTGATTATTAGTGGCACGATATAGTTTAATTTCTAACTTTATATTAAAGCTAAAGCTGATTTATTTACACGGTAACTTTTTGAATATTCTACTTTAGACTTAATTCAACTTATCGTAACTTTTAAAATAAAATAAATTTGTGTGGCGATATAAAGTTTTTAAGATCACTAAGAAATTTCAGTATCAATATCCCAAAAGGGATATTAGAAGTAACTGATTTGTTGATTTGTTCTAAGGACATCAATTACTATTCCCTTTACTTCATTTTATATTATAATTCTTGATATACATACTTGATTATTAGTGGCACGATATAGTTTAATTTCTAACTTTATATTAAAGCTAAAGTTGGTTTGTTTACACGATAACTTTTTGAACATTCTACTTTAAATTTCAAACTTATCGTAACTTTTATATAAAATAAAATACTTTGTGTGCCAATATAAAAGTTCTTAATATCACTAAGAAATTTCAGTGTCAAAACCCCAAAAGGAAAAATCACACGTTACAATAAATTACTAATTTTGGTATTAAAAGAATATTGATTTGTTCTAAGGACATCAAATTACTATCCCTTTACTTCATTTTGTATTATAATTTTTTTTTTTGCTTCATAAGGAACGATACTTATTTATATTTGAAAACTCTTTAGTCTTAAACTTCTTATTTCATTTTCAATAACAATAAATGGACTTTAGATCTAATGTACTCTAAAAAGACAAAAATTAGGTCCTGAGATGAGAAATGTCCAAAATCATATATATATATATATATATATATATAACACTACTAGAAAAACAGGGAAAACCGACCTCAAAATACCGACATCCGGAGGTCGGTTTTCCCTGAAATACCGACTCAAAACCGACTCACAAGACCAAATCGGAAAAGGCTTGGTTGGTTTTGTATACCGACATCGTGAGGTCGGTAAATACCGACCTCCGGATGTCGGTTTTAATTTTAAATCCAAAAATTAAGAATTTAATATATATTTTATTTTCTTTTATTTCCGACTTCCTGAAGTCGGTTTTATTTTAAAAAAATATTATTAAAGATATAATATACTGACCTCCGGAGGTCGGTATTGTTTAATTTCTAATTTATTATCTTTTTGGTGTTCCGACCTCCGGAAGTCGGTATTACTGAATTTTTAATTTATTATTTTTTTGGTTTTCCGACCTCCGGATGTCGGTATTACTGAAATTTTAATTTATTATTTTTCTGATATTCCGACCTCTTGAGGTCGGTATTATTTAAATTTCATTTTCCTATTTCACTTGATTCCGACTAATTGAGGTCGGTTTTTTGGAAAATTTTATTCAAAAAACCGACTTCCTGATGTCGATTTTTTAGAAAATTTTATTCAAAAAATCGACTTCCTGATGTCGGTTTTTTGGAAAATTTTATTCAAAAAATCGACTTCCTGATGTCGGTTTTCTGAAAAATTTACCAAAAATACCGACCTCAGGAGGTCGGTTTGTTGTCGATATTTTGCCATAAAATTGGCAGTAAATTGCTGCAATTTGAATTGCCCACCTGCATATTTGATAATGCATATATTCAACCAAAACCAGCTCAAATAGCTGTCAAGACGATATTTTTCTATATTTACGTTTCACTACTTCAAATTAAACTTAAAATACGATCAAACAATCTAAAAAGTGTACAAACTATATATACTAAGTTCAAAATGTCTAGTAGTTAGGTACAACACAACTACTCATCATTAGCATCATCATCCTCATCCTCATCCTCTTCACCCTCCTCACCCTCCTCACCCTCCTCACCCTCGATATCAGACTCATCCACTAGGCATCGACGTTTATCACTAGCACAATGAGGAATAATCTTTTCCGACTCAAAAAGAGATTTTAACTGGGACTGAAGCTCCGCATACCTCTTGTTCTCTATCTCCTTTGATGCTGCAATCTGTGCAATCTGCTCGTCTCTTTTCTTCTCCCTTTCGGTTGATGCAGCAAGCTCGGCAGTGAGCATAGATATCTCCTCCTTCATTACAGACACGACCGCTTTATCCACATTATCGAAGCCTGAAGATGATGGACAATAAAACCAGGGTTTCTTCTCCGCAAAAGCCTTTTGTGTGTAACCATAGACTGAACCTCTTACTGGTTCACCCGCACTCTCTCGCCAAAATTGTTCTACTTGTTCATCTGTAAGCGGTGTGTCCTGACTTTCAGGAGGTTGAGTACTACGGTACTCCTGAATTCTTTGCACAAACGACTCCTATATTTAAATGAATAACTCTTAGCATATGAATATAATAGATAAAAGAAAAAAGAGAATAAAAAAAATAGTTTGAATGCAGTTCTTACATGTGTCTGTTGAGCACGTGTCTCACACCAACTTTCATCTGTGAAATTTTTTGGCGTCTTTGTGTGACAAACTTTGAATAACACTTTACTTATTTTAGGTCACTAGTTCAAAATTTTAACTTACTACACTTCACTATTTTAAGTCACTAGTTCAAAATTCCAACTAACAACTAACTACACTTTACTTATTTTAAGTCACTAGTTCAAAATTTTAACTTACTACACTTCACTATTTTAAGTCACTAGTTCAAAATTTTAACTTACTACACTTCACTATTCCAGCAGCAGCAGCGGCAGCAGCCTCCAGAAGCAGCAGCCTCCAGCAGCAGGGAGAGAGAGTGTGTGTGAGTTATAAAAAAATTTAGGTAAAATAACTTTAGGTATTAACTTTAGGTAATAAAATAAAGTTATAAAAAAAATTTAAAAAACCGACCAATTGAGGTCGGTTTTACTAAAAAATAATTTTTTAATAATGTATTTTTTGATAAAACCGACCACTTGAGGTCGGTTTTTAAAAAAAATTAAAAGTAATGAATAAAAATTATTTAATCATCAACATATTTCATAAACTCGGATACATTATTGATTCATTACATTTCTCAATGATTATGCTACTATACAATGTATTTCATACTACTTGAATGGATTATCAATCGATTAATTAATTAGCTTTTGAATACGTACTATATATATAGGACTTGGTTAATTATATTACTCAACGATCATCATCGTATCGTACCTCATATGTATGTAATACAACGTATTCCATTAGCTACTTGGATTAATTGTCGATTAGTTAATTAGCTTTTGAATATGTACTATATATATAAACATACATCACTAAAGACGAGACATATATATTCAAGATGGACCATTTAATATACAGGACTTGATTAATTATATTACTCAACGATCGTATATTACCTCATATATGTACGTAATACAATGTATTCCATACTAGCTACTTGGATGGATTATCGATTGGTTAATTAGCTTTTGAATACGTACTAAATATATACGTATAATATCGCCACAAAAAAACATATATTCAAGACGACATATCATTACTATATATATAGGACTTGGTTATTTACATTACTCAACAATCGTATATTACCTCGTATGTACGTAATACAATGGTATTCCACTGCTTGGATGGATTATCGATTATTTAATTAGCTTTTGAATACGTACTATATATATACGTACATCACTAGATGAGACATATATTCAAGACGACTGATCATTATAGTACATAGAATAACTTGGTTAATTATATTCAATGATCGTATATTAACTCATATGTACGTAATATACAACATATTCCATACTATTTGGTTATGGATTATATATCGATTGGTTATTAGCTTTTGAATACGTACTATGTAGATACGTACATCACTAGACGAGACATATATTCAAGACGATGGATCATTATTATATATAATATATAGGACTTGGTTAATTACATTTCTCAATGATCGTATATTAACTCATATGTACGTAATATATGACGTATCCATACTACGTATTTGGATATGTATTATCGATCGGTTAATTAGCTTTTGAATACGTACTATATATATATATATATATATACGTATATATATCACTAGACGAGACATATGTATATTCAAGACGATGTATAAGTTATGAGGGAATCTATGTATTATCTTATACAGGATATAGAAGGTGGAATAAGTAATACTTGTATAATTAATACATGAATAACTAATCTCTACATAACTAATACATGTATAAATAATATATAGATTACCTCATAACTAATATCTACATTACTAATACCTATATAACTTTAACTAGCTACCAAACGACCCCTTAGTGTTATACACAATAGAAAAATAGTGATTATTACAAATATTTTAAAGGTAATACCGACATCCGGAGGTCGATTTTATTCAAAACAATTAAATAAAAGTAAAATACCGACCTCCGGAGGTCGGTATTACCTTTAATTTTAATGAAAATAAAAGTAAAATACCGACCTCCGGAGGTCGGTATTACCTTTAATTTTAATGAAAATAAAATTAATTATGTTAAATAAATAATACCGACCTCCGAATGTCGGTATTAATATTATTTTTATTTTATAATATAAATAAAATAATTAAATAAAAAATAAAAAATAAATACCGACTTCGGGAAGTCACTATGAGAATAATTTAAGGTAAATAAAATCAATTATGTAAATTTAATATTACCGACATCAGGAAGTCGGTATTAATTTGTTTTTTTGTTTTTTATCTTTCAAAAAACCGACATCCGGAGGTCGGTTTATTTAAAAGTTATTAAAAATATTTCTTTTTTTCATTTTTTTATATTTAATTGAGATAAATTTAAATTTTATTTTTTATTTACTAATTCGATACCGACTACAAGAGGTCGGTTTTTCTTAATTTTATTTTTTTCTGGGAAAGTTTTCGACCATCGGAGGTCGGTATTTGGTTTTCCCGCATTTTTTTCCAAATAAACCGACATCTTGAAGTCGGTTTTCTTAAGAAAATAAAATAATTTTTTGTTTTTAACAATACCGACTTTCGGAGGTCGGAAATTACCGACTTCCATAGGAGGTCGGTAATTTTGAGGTCGGTATTCACAGTTTTTTTAGTAGTAAAGAGATTATCCCTTTCCTAAATTAAAGAGTCCATATAGGGGAACTTAACATTTTCCCCACGTCCAAATCTGTCAACTGAAGCGTGAATAATATAATATGTAGACCTAATATAACATAAAATTAGAATTGAGATAAACTTGACTCTGACACTATGATAAAAAATAAACCTTAGGTCTAACTCAACCAAATTCTTAAGGTGAAAATTGCCTAAATCACATAATGAGACCATATATATCCACATCCCACCCTAATTGAGAAAATTTAACACTTAATGACATGCTTTATTTTATACTCCCTCTGTCCCATATTAGTTGGTCACTTTTTTTTACACGGATGTTAAGAAATCATAAATAAAAATGTAGTTTTACTAATTCATCCTTTAAGAATTTCTTTGGAACTTTACAAACAAGTGTGCGCACTTTCAAAAAGAATTAATTGCAAGGGTGATATGAATTTTTTTTTAATTAACGCTTTCTTGATTTATTAAGACGATTAACTAATATGAGACAACTATTTTTAATATAGTAACCAATTAATATGGGACAAAGAGAGTAGTAAAAAATGTCATGACATGCATGTTTAAAGCATAGGTTCTAAAGGTACTTTTGATATATGGTAAAAAAAATCTTTTATCAATAAAATACAGTTATATATCAAAATCGAGAATACTCTTTTTCTCTTTTTACTCCATACTTTAGCTGTCATAATTAAGAATACATTTCAAATTACGTACGTAATTAAACTCTTCAAAATAATGTCTCGTATCATCAGGGGCGGCTCAAGTATATTTGTGGCCTAAGACAAAAATAAAACAGAGGCCCTAAATTTTTAAGAAAAATTAAACAATTTCTTAATAAAGTCTATTTTTTAAATTTAAAGTTGTTAATTATTTTTAATAATTCTTTTTAAATTAATACTCTAGATATATCAAACTTCTTCTAATAATTTTTTTATTTTATACAAAAAGTCTATTTTTTCTACAAATTATATTAAATATTTTTTTTATAAAAAACCTATAATCTATTATTGCTAAGAAAAAATGAGACCCCTCAAATTTTGAGCCTAATGCGACTGCTTCTTTCGTAAAGGGTAGAGCCGCCCCTGGGTGTCATATTCAAAGGAGCTAGATATTTCAATATTATTATTGAAGAATTTTCCACCATTAATTCTTTACACGTTCTGATGAGTAGAAAAGCTAGGCAGAATATATGTAATATTCTATTTCAGGCAACAATTAATACATGCATGTTTAATTTGTTTCCTAATTTGTTTAATTTCCACAGTGTAAATTAAAATCACGATAAGAAGTGGGGAATTAAAGAAGGTGTCACAGTGTCACCATCATCACTAAGTTTTAGATAAGTTATTGACAAGTATTTAACATTCAACAAGTGCTTATATTCCTTATATCAAGCTAGTCTATTTTTCAAGGTCCTTATCAATTATTTTGCTACGTGCCCAATTACTTTTTTACTTGTGAATTGTGACGCAACATATTAAAATATTCTTTACTTGATAACTAATTACCTTTAACTTTTTCATCAATTGTCAACTTACGTACATTAATCTATGTGAGGACCATGCAATCTAAAGAATCAAAATTAAATATATCCACAAATTAAAGCTCTGGCTGCAATTGGCACTTGTCTTGAATCTTGATCACTTCGTTGGAATTGTTTAAATGAATAAAGAGAAGATATTAATCAAAGTTGGACAGCATTCATATATTATGGGTGTATGTACGTGTTTGGTATGGGGAAAATGATTGATAAAACGTGTAGTAGAGTATAATTAGCTTAGGATTATTAATTAAATATTGACATAACTTAAAAATTAGAACTAGTTATATTATTAAGATTGAGATTCTAGATGAAGTCTAATTCTAATTTTAAAAAGTAGGTATGACTATATAATGAAGGCATTGCCTCACTTAGAGAGGTGAAAAGAGAAACATAAAGAATTAAGTTGTATTTTTATATTCAATATTATTTTATAATTTTTTCACGATATTAAAGTTTTGATTCTAATCTAAGTTATTATGTATCTTGAACTTGTTCACGTATTTGATGGTCAATTCATCTTTCTCCTCTCTCTCTCCCTTTCACCAGGATCTTTTCATCAATTCATAGTTATATATGTGTCCTGTAAAATTAAAATACTCAAACCGTCTTATTGGAAAAATCAAATAAGCTAATTGATATAAACACTGAAGATTGGTGATATATTATTGCAAAGGAACCGTCAATAAAAGTTGTGGTAAATAAAAAGGACGATGAAGACCCTAAGTTTATAGAATGAGAAGAAAAGGACATCTTGGTGAGAAATAGGCTAACTGAAATCATGATTGAAGAGTCAATGTTCCTCATTATTAGTTGTATTTTTACACTCAAATTGTTTTATAATCTTCTTCAGGAAATGTTTTTCAATTTTTTGATGTTTGGTTAATCAAAATCTTTGGAAAATATTTTTTTTAGGAAATCAAGTTCCTTAACAATGAAGAAAATGACTTCCATAGTGAAAGTAAATAAAAACAAGTTTTACAAATGACATTTCATATTTGATTATACACAAATCTAGGATTTCTAGAACATGGGTTCACCCAATATTAAAAAAGAATGTATTTAGGAAAAAATGTATTTAGTGGGAATTGATCCCAAAAAGCTCACTCACTCCTCAACCAAGTGAACCACTTAGTCCTTTTGTAGCATGAGTGTCAATAGATAATAGAGATTATACTAATTTTATCAAATATATTCATAAAATACCTAGTTTTACATAGAGACCACGAGTTCACATGCCCCAAAAAATTTCTTTAAATTTGCCCCTGGATAATGTCCTCTCCACCCTCCAACAAACCTCATCTTTACTCGCATCTCCACCTCATATAATAATATATGTCTAGATTATATATAAATACTTTAAGATAATAATTTTTGCTTATATACCAAACACACGCACAAAAAAAAAAAATTATCTTCCTGAAAAATATTTTTTTTCCCACCGAACACGCTATTATATATCTTTTACATCTTTCGCTGTCTTAAATTGAGTATTCTATTTTGATTTTGCCTAAGTCAATTTTCAAAATCCTTGCGAATGCGAAGAACTTTAGTATGTTCAAAACATGAACATTTGTGTGACATGTCTCTTTTTTACTCCAAGTTTAAGTTATAAATATGATCAGTGTAATTTTTTTTGCATATTTATATCACTCAAAGAATATTTATAAATATTTTTTTTAAAATGTGAGATTTGTAATTAATATTGAATAATAGTATAAATTATATTTGCTACAGTAGATAAAGATGATCACCTGATAATCTAAAAATTAATTCATTACTCTGATGGTGTATTAAGTTAAACTCAATATAAGTATTTCAATTAATTAGTTGACTAAAAGTAGGTAAAAAGTCATAAGTTAAAGGTGATCAATTTATAACTTTTGGCCTATAAACATTTTTTTATATATATTTGTAAACTTAGCCAACGCTGATATTAATACATTTTAATTGGTTATAGCAAACATGATATATATCCACCAATACTGAAATTTATCTAGCTTATCAGATAACACCAGGTGTAACCAATTTTTACAATATTAATTGGTTATAGCATGTTATTAAGTTAATTTTTGTTATTACTTAATAAGGATATGTATTTTTTTGGTTTGAATTCATGCCAAAGACACCCATGTTGGATGTTATTTCATGATACCACATTGTGGCTATTAGGATGGATTTAATATGTATACTGACAACCTAAAGAATTAAAGATTTTTTCAGAGGTTTATAATCCACAATGAAGAATATTCCAAAATTATAACGTGTAAGTTGTAACCAAGTAATTAAGTTTGTGAAGTAACTTAGAGAGGTTTATAATACACAATTAAGAATATTCCAATGTAAGGATAGGCAGTCAATTTACTACATGAACAACGACATGTGTTTCTAGGTACGTCCACTAATTAAAGAGTCCCATAGAATTAGCTAAGCATCAAAGTATTAACCATTGTTATGGTGGAGCGGTAAATTCATACAAAAAAAAAAGGATGGGAAAAGAAGAAATAAAGAAGGAGATTACGGGAAATTGGACTTTCTCTAACAAAATGAAAATTCATATAGTCAATCAATTGAATTATGTACTAAGATTATCATTAGGAGGACCCATCACCAGCTGACACTTGCTTCCTATTATTGCCACATCACTATTATTGATACTTAGGAGTGAACACAATTAAACTGCAAAACGCAATGCACCAAATTGATTAATCTAGTCAAACCGGAAAAAAGCTCGATTAGTGGTATCATTTGACTTGATTTGGTATTGAAGAAAAAAAGAACCCGATTATAATTGGTTTGATTTGATTTTAATTAAAAAAAAGTAAAACCAAACATAGAGTCCCCCTCCCCCCCCCCCCCCCCCCCCCTTTTTTTTTTATAATCATGGTGTTCTTGCTAGCTTGTGAGCATCTCGAGTATATTTCATGGGATATCTGCCACCTCTGACAGCACATGTACCATGTAACTCTATCCATCAAGGCTAAGACAGATGAGAATAAATTACTCAATGTTTTTGTCTCTACTGAATCTGAACCTGAGACTTCATGATTCACACTCACTTTACTGACCACTAGATCACACTTTTGTGTCCAAGTGAACATAGAGCCCTTTATAATTTTGAAAATGAAAAATAATTCAGCAAAAGAAAAACTGACATGTTACTAATTTTTAGATATTTATGTGTAAAGAAAATAATGATTTTTATTTTAAAAAATATAAAAATAAATTTATAAAAAGTTAAAAAATTAGTTGACCAATCACTTTAATTTCTTATTCTTATCAGCAAAGGAGTCAGAAAAGAAAAACGAAAAATAGTGAAAAAGCAGTGGACAGTGGTGATGAGTTGATGCTATGTGTTTGTTAGTACATATAACAATCTTCCATCTGGATGTACGATGATTTGGTTGCCTAATTTGTTAAAGATTTTTGTGACATGGTTTTAGGTATAACGTAAGAAAAATAACATGGTTAATATTTAATAATGGTGAAAAAGCTGCCATCTTTGTCTTTCAGGTTTGAATCAAATCTATACCAGTAAAAAATAAAGTAAATTAAAGCTAATATAATCAGTATTCAGTGTCCGTGTGTTATACAAAGCAGAATATATATGTCCTTAATTAACCTGAATCATACACAATTAATTGTCTTTAATTAATCAAAACTTTTATTTTTTTAACCTGTCTTTATAACAACAAGAACAACATATCTATTGTAATTCCACAAGTGAGATATGGAAAAAATAGAGTGCATGTACACAAACAGATTATCTCTACCTCGTAAATCAAGACAGATTATTTCTGATTGATCCTAGCTCGGCTCGAGTAAAGCATTTTAAAGCATTGTTTTTTATAAAAAAAATACGGAAATGAAGTAGTGACAACAACAAATAAATGCGATATGGAAAATAATACATAGCATAGAAAAAAAAGGAAATATTGTGATAATCAAAGCACGAGAAACAAGTGTATTGTTTGTCTCAAATTTTAGGGTCATTAATTATTTAATTTGGCTATTTTTTTTTGTTAATTAACCTGTTTGTTTTTGCCTCAATATTGTACAATGTCTTGTTGTAAACATGTGGTCGACATTAAAAAGACAGTCCGGTGCACTAAAGCTCCTCCTATACACGGGGTTTGAGAAATGATCAAACTATAAGGATTTATTGTACGCAGCCTTATATATTTCTGCAAGAACAAGTCTAATTCGGTTCTTGAGAATAAGTTTAAGCTAATATCGTGCATATTTTAAACTTTCAAATTTTGAATCTGTTTCGATCGAAAAGAAAAACATATGCACACTAGCTAGTTGGACAAAAGTTAATACTAATAAAAATTAATGAGCCTCATTACATCTTCAGAAATTAAACATTATTTATCTGATGTGCTTTTGTCTTTGTTAAGGTTGGAGATAGGGAATGTGCATGCACCAGTCATCATATATTTAATTAATTCTTGCTTATATAGAATTTAATTAATTAAGATAGAATCATAAGTAGCATTATTTATAATTAGTTCGTTTAAGTGGAAAGCACAAGTGTTATGCCTGTAGATAAAAAAAACAGACAATTAAAGCTAACTTTTGTGGGTAGTCTCTCATCCTCGAATTAAGTGTTCGATTCTCAATTTTGTATAAATTAATTCAAAAGTATATCAAATTTTTAAAAAACTCATAATGTTAAAAGCCAAATTTTGTGGTAGTTTCACCCTTGATTTAAGTGTTATCGATAAGTATATATTCTCATTATGTAAACATTAATTAGAAGAATTTCTACCAATCCATCAAAAATTAGCTCTTCGAAAATGTTTCCAACGAACCATCAGTCAGAAATTCCTTAACAACGAGCTAATAGTGATATAATTGACTTTAACTTTTTTGAAATTGAGACATAATTATTATTGTTTATAATTGCAGGGAACATGACAACCTGAAGAAGCTAGGGACTAGGGTTAAGTTAAATGAACGTGGGTAATGGTAGAAGAAAAGAGAAATTGACATAAATAGTCGATCATCAAAATAATAGCCAACAAATGTATATACTTTTTATATATTTGGCTAGTGAATGTAACTATTTTTAGTCGACCGATCAAATATGTAACTTGTCCTAGAGAAAAAGTATAATAATATTCTGATTACTTAACATATGGAGTGTGTGTGAGCGCACGAACGAGGTAGCTTATGCTTTTTTTCATCCTCACTACCTGGTTAATAGTAGAATCTGGAGAAAAGTATCATAAACATAGAAAAACTTTTTTTTCCTGGTCAGATCGCCCGAGCCTGGTCACTGCGACCCCCTTTGTGAGGTGAAAGAAATTCAGTCTCTCTTTTTTTGGGGGAGCAAAGGTCCACTTTCACGAATTTAATCTATATTAAATCTCAACATATAAATATATATATATATATATGGAGCGTGTGTGTAACTTTATCACAAGAAAAGAGACTTTTACTTTATGCATGGATGCAAAATCTGGTATATAACTAACCACCCTTTCAAATCCAAGAGCAAACAAATATATAAAAAGCCGAACAAACGGATAAAAGAAGAAAGCATATACTAATATTTACATTGATTAATGATGAAATTACAACCTTTAACTTTAATTTACAATGCCTTTTCCACTTAACCCTAAAAAGCTTAATTATAAACCCAAACTAAAAACATAAAAAATAAAAACAAGACCTAATAAGACTTTGTTTGGTTAGGCATAAAGACGAAAATGTTTTCAAGAATATTGACACATATACTTTGAGACTATTTACGTCTTGTCAAACATAGCCTTAACCAAACTAATTAATTGTCAAGAGTACCCTCATCCAAATTCCATAATATCCCATGCAAAATGGACTAGTACTTTTTCACTATTCCCCCTCATTTTCCATTTTTCAAACCTTCATGCATGCATATTAGACCGAGTGATTCACAGACAGATGGACAGACCGAGAGCAACAACAAGAAGAAGAAAGTAAAAAGAAGACAGAGGGCAATTTAGGAATTCTTGAGAAATGATCGTGACGATGATTTAACCTTTTTTTTTTTAAGTAACTATGAAGATTATTGGAGTTGCATGAGATTCAAGATTTGGCATAAACCGGCTAGTTGTTGTTGAAGGACAATTGACTCAAGAATAAGCCGGTCCGTTTCACTTTGAGCCGCTTGACAATGATGAGTAGCTACACACAACCGGTTCTTTAACTTCCGGTTCTCGACTTTAAGCCGGTCCACTTGTTCCTTAACGTTATCTAAGTGTTTTTTCTTTCGATATCTGGACCGACGGGCGGATTCCCGGTTCGATATCTTCCTGCGGCGCTTCCTTTCTTCCAAGGAAAAGACCGACCGGGTTGTTTCTGAACCGGACGTGGAGTGAGCCGGGAGTTCTGTTTGTAAAAGAGAGAATATATCATTGATTTCACTAGGTGAAAGAAATACATCTTCAAGAACCGGGAGATGGTAGTGAACCGGATCTTCAAACATCATGATAATAGTTTTTTTATAAGTGAACCGGAGTGAGAAAGGAAGGGGAAAAGGGAAGAAATGAGGTCCAAGAGAAGGGGTATTTATACTGAGGGAAGAAGATTGCAATTGGTAAGAAGCTTCTTCTTTTTTCTTGGAGGGTGGGGGTGGGAGGGGTTGTTAGATTTCGATGTTCGATATTCACATTGAAACTCAATAAAATTCGAATTTGCACATGAAAAATCACATGGGAGGCAAAGCGTCTCCTAACAAAGATGACTCCGTAGTTAAAAGAACTCAAACTCGAAATCTTTAATTAAGGATGAAGGAGTACGTATACTCCATTACAATTCTTGTTGGTCACTTTTGTAAAAGTTACTCCTATGTCTTTTGTATTTGTAAGGGGAGAGGGTACACTTTATCTTTTTGTTTTTCTTTATTCATTTATTTATTTCTGATTTGCCTTTTCCTTAGGATATACAACTACCTTTTTTGTTGTTAAACTTTTACTTTTCACATTTTTTCTTAGGGTCATGATTAAATTTGTGGTTAGGTGATGTCGCCATGCATGGGGTCCGTGTAGTAAATTCGACAGATTTGATAACTTTAATTCAAACTTTATATTTATTTAAAAATTAATAAATAAAAATAATTATAATATAAAATTTATAAATTAATAATTTTGATTCGATTATAATCTCAACAATAATAATAGTAACATATTTAATATAATCTTATATATAAAGTCTGAAAAAATAATATACAACAAAATTTGACTCCTATCTCGTAAGATAGAGAGACTGTTTTCTTGCCTCAAAAAAGTTATTAAATGCAAATCTTATATTAATGCCGACATTGGTGAAGTGGGGTAAAGAAAATCTTAAGCGGTACAAAGTGAATTTTTGAAACCTTTTATTGTGGAATCTTATAATTCCAAAATATCCCCTTTTAATTATTCCTTTAATAATATTATAGATCCTTTTTAGGGTTAATTATACTATGACTAGTAGTAAAATCAAATTCAATTCGCTTGATTTGTCCAATTCGTTCAAATTTGGATTGGTTATTAATCCGTTTATTTATTAGTTCAATTAATTTCAACCCATTAAAATCGAGTTGATCATACGTAGCCCAAATTGATTTTTGAGAAATCTTATCAAAATATTTTTAAAATACATTTTTTATTTGATATATTATATATAGTCATAATAAAGAAAAAAAATTATTAGGCATTAAAAATTTATAAAAGAACAAATAAAATAGTTAAAACTTTTTAAAAATTAGACGAATTTGAGTTATGATCCATTACTTGACCCGTTTTGATCCAAGCAAATTTGAATCGAGTTGAATCTTGACCCGCTTAATTGCCACTCTTAGCTATGACCCAGCTACGAATAGACCTTTTGCATTTTTAAATTAAACACTTATACTCCTCATTTTATGAAAAATCCTGCACTTACACCCCTTATGATATGATGTTATTCCTTCTCGAAAAAATTTAAACCTTTTTATTTATATAATGAAAACTCCACACAAATGAAACTTCAGCAAAATAAATATATTTAGGATAAATTTAAAGCAAAAGAATGAATAAAAAATAAACTAACATAAAATAAAAGAGAATTTTTTGTATAATAAATATTAGTTAAATAAAATTACAAATAACTTACATATATAAAATGTAAGAAAGTTAAATAGTTAGTATATCTTATTAAATAATTTGTGTTCATTTTTCTATTTATGAGTTTTGATTCTCAAAAATATTTAGTATTTTTTTTAATCAAAGGCGTGAATAAAATATTTTGTTAAATTTTTTAATCTTTGTTTTAAAATTTCATAGGTTTATTTATAGGTTTAGTTTGCCTTCTAATAGTTCTATTTTAATATATTTAATTATGGATATACATTGTAGGGGTGCAAATGTAAGATTTTCGTAGTAATTTTTATTTATGTGTAAAACACGGTATTAACTTTATTATTTGACATTTAACTTTACCTTTAAATGATAATTACATAAAAGTAACATGCGTAAATTATAAATCAGTGAATTAAGTCTATTAGAGGTACATACTGGGGGTGGTCAATGGTATGATTCGAACAATTTATTTTATAAAATTTATATTATATTAATTTTTTGATTATTTTATCTTATATAATTAAAATTAGACTTTTTGAAATCTTTCCATCATCTTTTTTTTTTTTTTGCATCAGTATGATTCGATTAATTTTTGATATTTTTTAAAGAAAAATATAAAAGTTAAAACATGATATCTTATATACTCCTTGTTTATGACTTTGACAAGAATCTTTCAGACATTTTAATAGTTTAATAAAAAGTGATGAATCAAGAAAACATGAAAGAAAATAAGAATAGAGATTCATCCCACTATTTTAGGATAGTGTAAAACAATATTAAACAAAGATAAAATATAATTTAGATCAAATGAGCGAGAAGAAATCAATCAATATGAAACTCAAGAATTGAGTCTAATTAAACTAAGTATCAAATAAAAGAAATTGAAATCACAAGAGAGGAATAATATCTAATAACTTGTAGCTTGTTAATCAAGATCGCTGGAAAACCTTGTAGCTTACTAGTTACTACTCGAGAATCGAGATGTTAGAACTAATTTAGTTTCGATTGAAATAGTATAATAAATTTCAGTGATAGGACTTTGAATATTAATTATATTGTCACTTATAGTCGCTTTTTCCATCACCCAGAGTCTAAAGCAAATTTTTTAATTATTTTTAAATTCAATATAAAAAATATATTTTACCCATGTATTATTCGATTCGATTCGATATTTTTCAAGTTAATTTTTATAAAATAAAAAATTTACCTAATTATTCGCCACAGTTATAAATTTTTATATAAAAATCATTAATTTTATTAAAAAAAACTAAAAATCAATTTAATATGATCCAATTCGATCGATTAAGTCAATTTTTTGAAAATCATTGACACCCTCTATACATAGTAGAGAGGTCTGCTTGGGATTATATACGTATAGAATATTCTGCTTCCTTCCTTTTCTTTTTCTCCCTTCTTTTTGGACTACAAAATCAAAAGGTAATTATGGCCATCCCACATTGTTGGTACTTTGTGTCTTTGTCCCCCTCCCCTCACCCCCCATATTTTATTCAAAACTTGCACCTCATATTTATACAAAAATCACTTTAATATAATTAAATTTAAGTAATAAATTATTATAAAAATATGTATTAACTAAATATGGTTAAGTTAATAGTAATATTTTGTTGTATGTAGAAGAAGCAAAGTAATACTACTAGTTTAGGTAAAAGAAGCAACTCATTCATTCATTAATTTGATGTAAACATAGATAAGTGTATAAAAAAAATTAGTGTAAAATGTATATATCAATAGCAAGTCTCAGTTCCTAACTAGTGAATTATGTTATGATTAGTTATGTAAATTTAATTTGAAAAATGGAAGTGTACTCGAAAGACAGCAAAAATAGTGTAATTTCAAATATCATTATTAGATTGAGATTTATAAGATTGTGAGTACTTCAACTTTTTAGATTTTTCTTGTGTATGAAAGAAAGTGATAGGCTTAGTAGGATTCATACCTACAATATCATCAACCAATTAAATTATATGGTGAAATTGGTAGACACCAAGGCCCAATCTTTATACGGGAGATCAAAACATAGGCGGCTTTTAGGAGAAATTACTGAAGTCAAGGCTTTAGGCTTCATATATGGGGGCCTCACTTTTTTGACTCGTTTGATCATAGATTTTGCAAGAGCTTTTCAGAATTTTATTTTTGTCAAATATTTATTTGGCCATAGAAATGATCTAGTTTTCATATCTCAAAATTTACTTTATATCTGTTTGTAAGCCAAAATATAACCATTGGTTTCTTTTAAAATTTTAAAACTTGCATCAAATTTTTATATTTTATAAGAAAATCTCATCTCTATTACTTCATATTTGTTTGGCTTGTTTTGTATGAATTTACTTCAAATTTATTTTACTTGATTTGTATAATGTTTTCTTCAAATTTGTAAATCCTTGTCAATATATGAGGTCTTTCATCTTCTACATTAAATAGTATTTGCTTGTAATGTATAAATTTAAGTTTGTAAATCCTTGCCAGTATATAAGATCTTTCATCTCCTACCATTGTTATTATTTAACACTTTACACTAGTAAATCTTCGTAACTAATTGTTATTTGACGAATTGTAATAGCTAATAGTAATTGTGTTATTAATTATTTTTATTAAAATATCATGTTATGAGCTTATAAGGATAATGTATTATCTACTTTATTATAAAAATAATAAATTTGTGTCAAACTTATCTGTATATACGATTATGATTTGTGATAACGATAATGAATATTATCAATTAAAATTCTCCATAATTTGAGATTAGCTAGCTAGTATGTTTGTTTGGTATGGTTAAGTACTTTTGATTGTTTTTAGAACTTATGGATAAAATCATGTTTCATGTTTGATTTTTTCCAGAAAAAGAGTAAATATGTTTTAAAAATTATGTTCGGATACAATTTGAAATTTCAATTCAAACTTTCACACAAATCTAATTTCTCAAAAATATTTGAGAATCTATGATCAACCGCTAGCTTCATCAATAGGTTATAATTTTTTTCCTTTTCTTTTTGAGGGAGTTGGGGGAGGGGGGATTATAAAGTACTTTTTAACATTTAAAGGGAATAGTTAACTAATTGATAAAAAGAAGGTACATGTATTGGTTTCTCTAAAAGATTCAATCTATTTTTAATGTTTTTCTCTAAACCTTTAGTATACTTCTATGTTTTTATATTTCTTCTTTGTTTCACGAGAGTCTTTGACTAAATTGCTTTAAAAAAACAAGAGCTACGATATATGAATTTGCTATTTTTATTTTTTATCGGACACCAAAATATTACATATCAATTTTTCTGATTCTATTATTTTAATTTTTTAGTATTGTTTTTATCTAAAACTTGATTGTTTAGATTTTTACGTAATATATATATTTTTTAATTATTTATTAGAATATAAAAGTATATCAATTAAAAAATATAAATTCGACTGTTCGAAAAAGAAGAGCAAAATTAAAACTTTGATACAATCTCATAAAAGAGCTTTTAGATCTTCGAAAAATAGACCTCAAACGAAAAATGTATATATGAAAGTTTTTTCTCTCCTCTTTTTTGCGAGGATAGAATAATTAACGTTCTTTTGACTTTAGGCCTCCAACAATGTTGAGCCGCCTTTGCTAATGTCGTCTTAAAAGCAAGAGTATCATCATATACGTATAGAATTTTGTGGGAGGACAGGTGGCCCTCTGGGGCTGCTAGATAGGCAGTTGATGGTGATGGATCCTTTGTATATATGCTTTTTTCACTGTAGTGGTTTTTTTTTTTCATATCATATATTTTTTTAACCCTCTCAATTAAAGGATAAAGGCCCAGCAGAAATTACTTATTTTTCGAGATCCCCTTTCATCTTTTTGTTTCGTTGGTAATTCAAATTTACAATTTTAAAATTAAAGATAGGTGTTTATAATGAGCAACCCTTCTTATTATTATGTGAGGTTGTTTCGTGATTAAATATGTATTGTATAAAGATTTTCGAGAATGGCAGAAGACCTCTCGTAGGATCAGCAATGATAAGGATGGACAAAGGCACGACTGAGGGAATGAGTTTCGCTAGAACCTCTGTCGCGGGGAGCACCTTCGGAAAACTCGGATGACGTGAAAGAATAGGACAATGGACAAGGTCGCTAGACCTGTCAGGTGTGCGGATGCATAGTTTCTGCCTGGCCTAGGCTATAGATACAGACTGGCACTCATAATGGATAAGTAAAGGAGTCCATTGCACAAATCTTTTACTGTTTATAGCTTTGTTCTATTTTTACTTACATTTACGTTTACTATTTCATTATTTGGATAATCGATCTGCTGATAACGGGTCCCAAACGAAACTAGATCTAACGCGAGCGCTCTTTGCCTCATTTACAAATCTAACTGTAGTTTTTAGGGTAAACAAAATACTTCCTCCGTTTTAATTTATTTGATACTATTTGATTTGACACGATATTTACGAAAAAAAGACCTAGAGAAAAAAGAGAAAAGATTAGCTTAATGACGAAGGATCAGACCAGAAAAAGAGAAACAAGAAATGAGATTAGAGAATTAACAAAGTAGAGTCAGTCAATAGCGTACCTTGTTCATGTGCCAATTTCAGTAGACGAGTAAAGTTATTACTGGTTTATTTTGGACACCCATGTGCCTTGTTTTTTTTTAAGGTTTTTTTTTTTTTTTTTTAAATGAATCTAATCTTTTTGTCCTCTCGTGGTTTGAAAAGCCTACCATTTTTGGTATAAGTTACTTTCCTATTTTAATCTTGTAGCATGGTTCAATTCATTCTTTAAGCTTTAAAAACATTCAAGAAAGAAAAAGTCATTTGAAATGTTGTCTTTGGTGATTGTAGTAAATAATTTATCTTATTTTCAAGATTATAAATATCGCATTATAATTAAGAAAGCTTACCCGTAGATATTATTAAGGTGACCTGATAGTATAACTTTTTTTATATATTGACAATCTAAAAAACTTCATTTTTTTACATTATATTCTTGAAACTTAGATTACCAAGAGTAAATAAAAGAAATGCGTGGTCTCTGGTCTCGAGTTTGAATTTCAGTGAAGGCAAAAAATACTAGGTTAATTTCTCTCATCTAAGCCTTGGTGTAAACACCGGGTGAGGTAAGTTCTTCTTACCCTAAGCCTTGTATGAATTAGTCAAGGTGGGATTACAAGGTATAAGGTTCTAGGGGTAAGACTGCGTATAAACCACCCTCTTTAGACTCTATTTGTGAGATTACACTGGATATATATGTTATTGTGCGCAAGATGATCTAGACACCATTCACACTAAAAAAAAATAGAAAGATTCTCCCCATTGATGAATGCTCCAATCAAACATGTCTATCCTTTTGTCATGACTCTTTAACATAATACTAATTGTTGATTACCCATCTTGTGGAGAACACGTTAAGTTTGTCTGTTTTATAATGGAGTACTAGATAATAAAGCTGCTCCAAACATAAAAATGTATGATCATATGTGGTTTGTTGTTTCCTTAATGTGTAAATGAGTTTTATAATAATGTTGTCGACAAAAGTTGAGCTTGTCTTTGTATGTTAGATTGCATTAGCACTAAGTTATTAAAGAGAACATAACAAATGATTAACTTTAATTTAAATTACTATTATTATTATTACTAATAAATATGAAGAATATTCCCATCACCCCCAGTTCAGTTTTTCTAGTTGTGGAAGTTGAGGTTAGTTTTCTTTGTTGGCAGTTATTTCCTGTTTTGTCCAATGTTAGCAAAAACAAACCCATGACTATAGTGGAGGCTAACATGCAGTAGATAAAGTTAACACTGGCACTTGCCCCCATTATACTATATCTACCTTTCCTCTTTCTTCTCCAATGGTTTAATTTCATCAAAGCTAGCTAGCTAGCTAGTAGGTTCCATGTGATTTTAAGTACGGTAAAGTTATAAAGATGAGCTATACAATTTCTTTTCTACTCTTATTATCTTGGGACAACTTGGGGACTCTATTAAGGGAGACAAGTCGACAGTACCTACACAATAAAATGCCTATTTTTTTTTCTTTGACATAATACATATAACTTGGCATCAACTAACATCTATACCCTCCAACTTTGAGTGTGCACAAGTAGGCACTTATGTGGCGTCCTATGAAACGCCACATAGGACGCATGTGTCTACTTGTTTAACTTTATACAAGTTTAAGTGCATATTTGTGCACACCCAAAAATAAAGAGCACAAAAGCCAGTTGAGACCAAGTTAAAGGGCATGGTTATTTATTATGCCCTTTTTTTCTAATCTTTCTTCTCTAGCAAGAAAATATCTTAAAGTTATGAACGTTTAAAATATGGGGCATAGTGATAGTGTTAAAAGAGAGAATTATTCTCCAAGGGAAGAATTGAATCAGGCCAAGTTTATTGCCAGGTACAGTACGTTCTCAAAACACTAGTCTTGATGAGTCAGAAATACCTGGTACCTATGCTGATGTAAGTTAGCAAGTACCCGGTGAAATACTCGAGGTGCGCGTACCACTGTTAAAAATAAAAAGTCTGTTAGGCAAATAGATTTTCATCCTCAAATGGTGGAAATCTTGGGTGGAACAGGTGTTTTACAACACGAATCTGAATCATCTACTTTGTAAGATAGATCAAATTGGATGGTGTAGATTGACCACCAAGAATTAATCTAGGGGATGGTACAATTTGGTTAACTATAAAAAGGAATTTCTAAAAGAAGAAAGAATGCCACCACTGACCCAAGTTACTAAATTGAATAAGCAAAAAGATAAAGATAAAAAGAATAGGCATATTTTCAGTGTGTGTTTACAATGGCAAAGGAATCTCAGTATTATTATCTGAAGAAATCACAAAGTTTTCCAATCTTATCTTAACCCCAACATACATGTTCTCAACTGTCAATAAGTGATCTGTGTACATTAATAGCCAATCCAATCCTCCATTGTTTCTGATTTTTGTGCCTCCCAAATATATATCCAGGTTCTAGTTTTATTTAGAACAGGAGTCAATCAGTCAACCATGATACAAGACAAATAGACCAAGAAAGGAATCTCAGATAGCCAAAATAAAAGGATAGCAACTAACTTACCAATGGAGCCAGGATTTCAACTTTATGGATTCTGGATTCTAGAACGACTACCTCAAATGCTAACGACTCTAAATTTAACATGTATACATACTTAATGAATTTCTTAACACAAATACATAGTTTGAGCTTTAAAAGCTACTGGGTTCGGCCAAACCCATATTTGGACTTCTACCTTCGCCTCGATACTAACTTGATGTGCATGGGAAGCAAATTTTGTGCGCGGATAGGGATTGGTCGCAACTTATATACATATTATCACCATTTTTTCTGTTTGATAATGGAACAACCATCTCACCTTCCAGTAATGCTCTTTAGTCTTCTCCATCTCTGGAGTAAAACAAGTCCTATTACTCTATTCAGTTTGCTGAAGAGATTATATGGTCCTCTCTGAAACCCACGAGATTCTTACAGGTTAACGGGAGGACTTCCCTGAAATGGAAACAAGAAACTTCATTCAGAGGTCTACTCATGAAAGGAGCTCAAGTGAAAAAATAACCAAACAGGTTGATCTGAAGGAAGGAGCAATGTGCTAATTGAAATAGTTTTCACCTTGAACAAAAGATCATGAGCAATATGTTCCCAAGGTAATGATATAGACATCAAGCAGCACTTTAGGGGGATCATTCCTTCATCTCGGGTAGCAGAAGCAGCAGCGTATGCATGCTTTGCTGCCTCTGATGCAACTGATGCAGCTCGTCGCACAACTGCACTGAAGCTTAATCCTTTTTTAGAGTCGTGATCTACAGAACCTTGGCTTAAGTCCTGCTTGCTTTGATCTGATACACAGAGAGGTAAAAGCATTGAATATTTACTTTGCAGAAGGTCTAAATAGATCAATCTATATAAGGGAGACCGTTACAAAGGGCTGGAAGAAAAAAAATTAAACTATTTAACGTATTAGGTTGCTTCTGAAAAACGATTTTTCTTGAGCTGAGGGTCCATCAGAAATAACCTTTCTACCCCACAAAGGTAGAGGTAAGGTCTGCGTACACCCCCACCATCCCCAGACCCCACTTGTGGAATCACACTAGGTATGTTGTCGTTGGTAACACATTTGATTGCAGCCGAAGTGAACAGTTACCATGCAGACTTGTATCAAAAAATATCATCTAGCTCACACAGAAGACAACATAAATGGAATGACCCACTACAATGCACTAAGCTGCAAGGATGTCATGCATACTATCACCATATCACAAGATTCAGGTTTCTTTGAGATTTTCAGAAATATTTATCCCAATAAATTCCCTGTACAAGTTATTGGCACGTTTGAGTTTCTGAATCAACTGAGCAAAATTGAGAAGATATAATAAGTTACTCTTCAAGTAATTGACCAATCACCAACTTTATAACAAGAAATCAGAAAACGTAGTCTCACGAAGAGAGATCAATTTTTGTGATACAACATGAGGAAGCAGTAACTATTTTTCAGTTTACCTACAACACCAGACACAGCTACTTCAACTTCCCCACGTCCTCCAGGGCCTTTCATGTAAATCCTGTCAGTTTTCCCAACAGAATGAAGTGAGAGAAGGCTCCCAAATCCAGACCTTCCAGCTGTGAACATAAAAGGAGTTGACATAAGATTACCAGAATAAATTTTCCACTTGAAACTGCGATAACACAGAACTAGGAAACCTCCCAGCAATTGAAATTTGATGATTTACTATTATATCAACTGTTTTACTTAAACATCAGCATCGCAGAACTGTAGTTGCAACATCAATTCCTTAAAATATAGTCCTTCAATCCTAATTCATGTGAAACTATTATTTTGACACTGTTCTACAGTATTTTTTTTATTTGGATAAATAAGCAAACAACTTTATTATAAGAAGAATACAACCACTAAGATACTGCAATACATTACAGAAAGGGTATCCATTCCACCAATTATTTATTTTATCCAACTTTTAAAAGTCTCAAGAGATGGAAAAACTTTTACGAATGAGATCAAAGTATCAACGTGATATTTGATCCATCAAATAACTTTTCAAGTAGTACCACTTTTGATGGCAAAGAGAGGATCTAAGATCATACAGTCATATCGTGATATTCCATCCTCACACTTCCAATAGTTCCCTATCAGTTTTACAGCACAGAAACCTCGTCTTAGTTGCTACACAGGACAGATTGGTTTACAAACAAGTGCACTAGGAACATGCTAAGTGGAAAAATCTTGATGGTTCACCCGTTTCCATTTAAAATTGATTTGGTAGCATGACTAAAAGAAACGACAAACAATTAGTGTATGATAATGAAGACCACAAGTCGAAACAGCTGGTTTACCATCATATGCATCTCGGACCATTTGATAGCTAACGAAGCCTGAGAAAAGAGTAATCTGGAATCATATTAAAAACTGTCAGGACGCCAACAATTTCACAACTAAATTTTCATGAGAACTACAAGTATACGCTAACTACAAAATAAACACAATATCTGACATATGAGGACCTCAAAACACATTGTCAGAAATCTTGAAAGCAAGAGAAAAAATAATCACAAAACTCTTTCAAACATTTGATAAAAGTAAAATATAAGTGCTTAATTTTAGCTGTGCAGGTGAAAAAAATACTACTGTAGGGAGTGGTTGGTAAGCCGTCAAATTAGGTCAGATGACCAAATACATCATCCCTATAAGAAAGCTTTAGGAAACCAAGCAGCCCAGAGATGATGTTTGTTTTCTGATGAAGTAATTGGCTTCATTAATGGCATCAAGAAGATGCAAAGTAGTTATGAAATAGAACCAAAGAACAAAAAACCCAGAGATGGTGTTTTGTTTTATCTCATCTAGGAAAAATCACATTTCTGGGCTGCTTGGCTTCCCTAAAATTTTCCTTTAGGAAGCAGGTTAATAGATGAACACTTTTTGCATGATCAGTAAAAATGCCTGTCAATTATATTAATTCCATAAGCTTCCATTTCTTCAACAAATAACAAAGTAGAATTCAGTGCTATCATTCACTTTTAGGTCATGGTATTACAAACTAAAAACACCAAAGAAAAGCAAGAATTATAAATACTATTCACTTCTAGAGAAAATCAATTTCTCGAACCTTTGAAGTTGGTACTTTTCCAGAACTTGTATCAGTCCTTGAAGTATCAGCAGGACTAAAGTCTTGTTGTTTTCTCTCCCTTGGAAATGCAGCTCCATCATGTGCATTTAAAAGTACACAATAGCAGTGATCAACATCTGTCAAGACCTGAAGGAAAGATAATTTGCAGTGCTTCTACAGGAGTTGTCACATCAAAACTCAAAAGTGAATGAAGAAATTTGCTCTAATCTATTTTTGTGCCAGAGTTAATTTAAGCAATCATCAGACTTGCGCCCTTTCATGGAAGGCTGCCTTGGATTTCATGTCTCCTCCCAATTTAATGGGAGAAATCAACCTCTGACAAACTTTAAGCAACATTTGTTCTTTCCCGGAGATTATTTGGGAAACACAAGAATGAATAGACCAATGTATACTTCTCTTTCAGGGTGTCACTCATGGCAACTTCATATTGGATTAGCTGGTATAGGCCATCAATCTCTATTCAATATCAAGGTACTCTAATCGAAGGAATATCCAACCTATTGACAATTCAAGCCTTCGAGAATAGGGGCTCATACTCCTTGATTTTTTCTTAATAATACGAGTGAGAGACAGACTGACTAGAATTTTCACAAAAGATTTTACAGTGAGAGGCACCAACTATTAAATAGCCAAAAATGATTTGCAGAACTCTATGAGCATGAGGCGAAAATTGAGATATGTAACAAAAGCTTCTAGAATTTTGCAATGTCAAACATGAACACAAACTATAGGCACAGGATTCTTGTATTGTCAAATGAAGGTGTTTTTGAAACTAAATAAGATGTCCAAAATGCCTATCGTACACGGATTGCATGCAAAATAGTAGACTAGCGCTATCCATCATGATGTAATTGTTTTCTTACAGATCAAATGCGAATGAAAACCAAAAGTAACATCAAGATTACATGCATTTGTAGACCACCCGTGATCCTTCAAGAGGTAATTGTTTGCTTACAGATCTAATGCAAATAAAATGTTAAGAGTAAACATGAAAACCCAGGGAGATTAACTGATCTGATAATCCAAATACAATAGATTGAAAGGTATCTGAGAATGGGCAACAATCATTGACCATCGAGGTTACCAAATTGGTTTTCCAGTACAGTATGCCTTTCATATATTAAACCACATGTCAACTTAACAAAAGTGGTCTGGGAGTTGATATATTACCACTGCATCAAAAGTGGAATCAAAGTCATCAACTGCAAAACATATCTCTGGGTAGGCAGAGGTTGTTTCTACTTCCTGAATATATATAAACAATGTCATTACAAGACATTTAAATCAAGCATAAAAGGAGTCATGGATCTCTAGATATTAGAAACACTTACCTTTCTTGAGTCCAAGTGAAAATTGATACGACTTGGAGATGCATAGACAGTTTTGACAACCTGAAAAAAGTACAGAAATAAAAGAAGATACAACCATATTTGTTGTTCACTAATGAAAACCTTTAAGGAATGAAAACTAAAATAGATAGAGGCAAGGAGCCAAACATGTCACAAAGATTCTACTTGGCTTTCTAAAGTAATAAAAAATGGTACCAGGTTTTATTTAACAACTACTTGTATAGTAAAGTGAATTAGAGTAGTATGAACACTAATAGGAAGTTTCTGATCTGCCTACTTGCCTTGTATATAGGAGATAATGGTCCGTCTTTTCCAGTCTGGTAATTCTTAAGGACCTGTTGACTAGCACAAAACCAAAAAAAAAAAAGGAAAAACCATTAGAAAGAATAATAAAAGTTGTTAAGCTTTAGCTGATGCAATAAACATATGATACAATGACAACGAATATCCTGGCAAAAGTTAATTAACAGCAGAAGTTCCGCTTTGATCAAAAACCAAAGAACAGAAATATCTTGAGAAAATACTCAAAAATTTTACAGACGTTTTTCTGAGTATTTCCTTATTAACCAGATTTCATGAAAAACTCAAGTCATATAAACTTTATTTTTCTCATATAATGCTGCCTACAGTCAAAGAGACATCACAATCATGCGAAATAGAACATTAAAACACCCCATCATGGAACAAAGAGAATTAAGGAACAGTACCTGCAAATTGCAACCGTCACACTAAAAGAAGTTTGAGCAATTAAGTTCAAGTAAAAGGAGCGCCTCCAATCAACTTCTGATGCACTTGCACCAATTAAGTCATCCAACTGACATGAAGACAATGAACAACAGAAATTTGTCATCTTTGAAAACATCTTATATCATCTATTATATCCTGACAAAGGTAAATAACTAACTGTTATTGATCAATCACACCTTTAATGTGACCACGATCATTTAGAGTTAAGCAAATTTTAATCCATTCATCTTCAAACTTAACTACTAGGTTATCGAAGCAAAGAACCTAGAGAAACCATCATCTCTACCAACTGCATAATTTCTATAGCAATTGTCAAATAAATTTCTTACATCAAAATGTATCATCAATGTTGGAGTGAAGTATACGTCCTCTAGATAATATCCACCCAGGCTCAGGATGCCCATGAATACATAAAACTTGAAGATTCCAAAGAAGACAAGCGACCGTGGAATCTTGATGAAATGTTTTCTGATCAAAGTATCTTAACTTTCAGTAAGATTTTGGTGCTTTACAGTACTTAACCAGTTAATAAGATAATTATATCACGTATGCAAGTAAAAACTGTTACACCATAAATTTAGGGAACTTGAGAACCCATTCCAAAAACATATTTTCTCCTTGCAGCAATGTTAGTAGGAATAGACTTAAAAACGAGAGTGACACCGTACTTCACGATGAATGCAAAAGGAATGAGTACATCACTATGTAGGATGAAGAATGTCGAGTTCTTTTAGTGTTGCATGATCTTAAATAAAACACAAAAAGGTGGAAATTCCTCATAGCATACTGCCACATCAATGGTCACTGGCACTCTCCAAAAACATAACTAGGATACAATCTTGAAAGTCCATATCCCCAACTAACATATGGTCCAAGCAGAGTGATAAACCAACAAGGTGAAATCATCGCAGAAACTGAATGAGCTCTTGGAAGACACGCATTTCTGGCCACTAACCAGCAAATTAGGCTACAGTTTCGTGATGAACTTACAAAATTCTAGTATTTCTATCTACCAGTTGCACATTGATGAACCACCAGCCTTTATTTAGAAGGACTACTCCTGTATTGCCTATTTTGAGAGACAACAACTCATCTTATCATGCAAGACGGAAAAATAAGAACACCTCGCCATCATTTTCCAAGGTAGCATTTGGCAACAGTTGATCAAAGATGTAGTGCGTCCAACATCTACACCAGTCCCATTTACTTCATTTGGAGTCTTATTTCAGGCCTAATCCAGAATCTTGAATTACCTTGATATTTTTCTTTGACATGTATAGCATCAAAATAGACCTTAAAGTAAGTATAGTGAGACAAGGACAAAAGAATCTACTTAACCTTTAGGCTGCAAATTTGCTTAAAATCCAAATTAAAACTAAACAAGACAGTCCACATAAATAAAGAAGAAAATCTTGATGAAATCTAACCCCCTCCAATTACATGTAAAAAAGATTAAGCTTGATGATTCATACAAATTTTCAAGTTTATTGGCCCGTATGGATCATAACATTCTAGTGAAACGACAACATACATTTTGTTGAGCTATGTTGAATTCAAAGTTTTGTTAATTGACAAACATAACAAATATCATACAAAGAACCATATTCTTAACATGTCTCAAATAAGTCACTAGTAATGTTTTATGATTGACAAACGACTACAAAAGAACTAGGTCCTTATCATGTGTACCGGAGGGACTGGGTTGCAGAAGTTCTATGCACGAAGTAGAAGAAGCACCGGAGACGACTGATGTTCAGCTGACGCAAATCTGCTTCCAAGTGCAAGAATGATCCCTTGAGAAATTGGGCTTACGACTAAACGCGTGGATCAAAGAACAAAGAATGCAATATGGAAATATTGCATATTTGCACAAAAGAAAAGAGCTTTGCAATTAGGAGAAAACGTGTGGAGGTCAAAACATTTACGGAAACCAAATTCAATCGGGATTGGATTTATTTACCAAATTCCCATGGGATTTGGTGATTGAAGTCAAGGAAATTTGACCATCACCTCTCATACATAAAGCACCACATATTGATGCTATTGTACTTACGCTATTTCGCACAGATCAAGATTTATTCTTAGCAAATAGTAGTCACTGTGAGGAGCGCATTGTGAGCATCAATCTGACAACGAAGAGAACTTGTTCCTAAGAAGCTATTGCTTTAGTTATCGAGTTGTTCAGTTGATCTGTTCTTAAATTGTAACCTATTTATTTTACTAGAAGTTTTGTAATAGATATTTGGAGATTGAGTTGTAAAGGCTTTCAAGACTAGGGTAGAGTCTTGAAAGAGGCAGTTACAGCTAGGAAGGGAAAAGTGCTAGAGTTAACCCCTTTGGTTACAGAGTTGTAACATAAAATTGCTCGAGTTTTATTTTAGTGGAAATTTGAGGCAAATCTATGAGGGTAGGTCGTGGTTTTTTACTCCTTTAAGCAAGGAGCTTTCCACGGTAAAATTCCTTGTGTTGATTACATTCCGCACTTTACTTCTTGTTAGGCGACTGAAGAATCTGGTTCTTCAATACATTAGGTGGCAGTATAAAATAACACATTCAAATGATTAATACCTTAAATGAAAGAAAGCATTTCTTTATGCGTGTCAGATAAATCTGAATGAAAAACTTGTGCTGCTTTTACCTTAGGTGCCCACCTGCGTACAAAATATGGAGACTTTGCTGATTCATCTTCATTTGACCCATGTTTCTGCAAATGCTACACCAAAATTATCCTCGTATTAATTCACTTTCAATAAACTGTTATTCAGATTCAGCAGGTTGCAACTTATAACTCTATAAAAAGGAGAAACTAAAAAGAGGTGTACCAATTTTTTAACAAAGAATACAAGATCATCTTCCTGACGCCCCCTAGACTCCCTTCCACGAATGAAATACACATCCATTACATCATGCCAGAAACGGGGATCCGTTTCAACATCTGATGTTTCATCTTCCACTATGGTTTTCCCTAACATCTTTGAATTCTTCTTCACCATACATAGCAACTCGGATCTGCGTGGAGTTTGAATTTGAGAAGGCAAACAAACACAAAAAGAAGCGAACGGTATAAAACTTTTCACTTCCCCTACCATACTCTTAAGAGATTCATAATAAGGTATCTCATAAACCTAGAAAAGAAAGAAAGAAACCACTGATGAGGAGCAAAACAAATCCATTTTGAACCTTCTTATTAATCATTCAACGCCGATCAACCGAAGTAAAAGCCTAACCATCAGTTCATTTCCAGAGGAAGAGGAAGTTCAAACCATATCGACTTGAAAACATGGAATGCTTATCGGAAATTCATCATCTAATTACCCAATATCAGAGGGAAATGCCAAAATTAACTATTCTTACTTCACATGCAAATTTGATAAGCAACTATCAGCATCTTAGGAATCGTTATACTTGAGAAATTCACTTGTAAGATTCATAACTCAATTGACAACATAAACGTGAAAGCCTATCAGTTCTAGATACTTGTACCTCCAACTAAGGATTTCATTCGATAACACCAAAAGAAAAGGAAAAAGGAGAGGCAAAAACAAGAAGACAAACTTCACCTCCTAACAGTTAATTCCTGACTCAGCATATTCCCATTGGTAATGCTAATCAAATCAATTTAGCAGGTTCATTATTTCTTTAATAACTAACATAATCACAAAAATCTTGTCTCGGGCTACTTGTATGTTGTCTAATTCAAATAGGGATTTCAAACATGACAAATTTCAACTCTAACTCAGTGCCAATCGTAATGCTAGTGAAATAAATTTAGCAAGTTCATTATTTCTCCAATAATAAGACAAAAGCTCTCACTCTCTAGCTACTTGTATGTTTTAATCCAAATAGAGATTTCAATAACACAAATTTCAACTCCTAACTCAGCATCTTTGGAATTATAATGCTAGTCAAATCAAGTTAGCTTGTTCCTTATTCTTCAATACATAACATAAACACAATAATTTTAAACTATAAGCTACTTGTATGTTTTTCAACTCCTAAATCAGTGTCTTCTGAATTGCAATGCTAGTCAGATCAAATCAGAAAGTTTATTATTTCTTGAATAACATAAACACAAAAGTTTCTCAATCTCTTAGAGATTTCAATGCTGCTTGCACGTTGTGTAACTCTAATCCAAAAAGAGATTTCAAGATCACAAATTTCAACTCCTAAGTCAGCGTCCTCAAAATCATAATGCTAGTCAAATCAATTTACCAAGTTCATTATCTCTCTTCAATAGATAACGTAATCACAACAAGAAGAAAAAAATTAATCTCCAACTGCTTGTATGCCTTATCATCCAAACATATATTTTAACAACATAAAATTTCAACTCCTAACTCAGCATCTTCAGGATCACAATGCAAGTCAAATCAATTTATCAAGTACAGCATTTCTTTACTAAATAACCTAAACACAAAAATCTCTCAATATCCTTGTGTAATCCAAAATAGGGATTTCAACAACACAAAATTCCAGCTCCTAACACCGCGTCTTTGTAATCCTAACGCGAATCCAGTCAATTCAAAATACAGTATTTCTTCAATCTACAACATGAATACAAAAATATTCGCAATCTCCAGCTCCTTAAATGTTTTGTAATCTGAATATATTAATTTCAAATGCAATACTATTTGACTCACTATTCATTACTACCAAAACAAAATCATCACTGTCAATCCTTCGAAACCTAATTTTACAGAAATGGAAGGACAGGAAGTAATAGTAGAGCTAATAATATTAAAATTAGACTCACCGACTAGGGGTTTGGGCTCCATCCCCTAGCATTTTGTTTCTTCTCTCCTTTCAACTAGGCAGATTTGATATCGCAGACTCCGCCGCTGAAATTGATGAAGTTTCTCCGATTGCGATGCGTTTCGGAGAGAACGAAGCAAATGGAAGAAGACGAAGGAAGTAGCAGAGTAGAGCCGAGTAGGAGGAAGACACCTGTTTTGTGTTGATCTCGGGAAAGCTGTGTCTCATGTAACTTCTCTCTATTTTACAAAGGGGAGTGGTAAGTGGTAACTTGTTTCTCCGGCTGGATACGGTAAAAATAGTAACTTTGGCACAAGACAAAGCTAATTAGTATTTCTTCCCTCTCATATTAGTTAACCACTTTCCTTTAAGAAATCATAAGGTAATGAACACTTTTCAAAAAGATTTAATTGCATGGATAATATAAGAAAATTTTAACTAATGCTTCCTTAATTTCATAAGGTGACCAATTAATATGAGACAATTATTTTTAGTAAGGTGGGTAACTAATATAAAATGGAGGGAGTAAAAAATTTCCATTTTATCCCTATAACTAATACGGAAAAGGACTAAAAATATCCCTGAACTATCTGAAAAGATTTAAAAATACCCCTTGTTCATCTATTTGGCTAAAAATACCCCTCAATCCACCTTTTTGGTCCATTTTTACCCTTAAAACTAACATTCTTTTTTTTCTATTATTTTTATTGTTACATTATTTATTACGTGGCAACTTTCTATTGAAAAAAATTAAAACCCCAACCCACCAAACTTTTCCCTCCTGCCCCATGACCCAAACCCATTTAAAAAAATTCATTAGCACACAAAATTATACATCTCTCTTTCCCCTGAACTTGATCCCACTTTTTTCTTCTTATTCAAAGCTTAAAATTCAGATATTTGAAGGCTAAAATTCTGACTCAAACATACTCCAAAGCTGATATACGTTTAGAGAGATCCTGCGAAAATCTGCAACACAATACTGATAATAATGATCCCGAGAGCTAGAAGAGAGACCAAATACATGTGATATCAATGTTCTGATTAATCACTACTAAATACATATGATTCCACTCTTATCTGAGGTAGCCAAATGTTTACCAAGATCACTCCATGGACAACAACGTATTAGGGATGTTTTTTTTTTTCAATTAGCTTACCATTTTAGCATTGATATCGACCAAATATGAACAAGTCCATCAACAGAACCAGCAGTAACATAACTGCCATCTGCAACGATACAGGATCAGCTCCAATTAGATGCAATTCGATTTGCATTTCTCCGAAAGTGCCACAAATTTCTACCATCAACAAGACCGAAATGAATACTCTTATTGTAGTAGAAATCAAGATATTTTAGCCTAATTTTTAACCTTGAAATTGCTGAATTTTAAGTTTTAAAGAAGAAAAAAATGGGATTATGTTTAGGTGAAAGAGAGATGTATAATTTTGTGTGCTAATGATTTTTTTTAAATGGGTTTGAGTCATGGGGCATTGGAATTGGGTCGGGGCAGGAGGGAAAAGCTTGGTGGGTTGGGGTTTTAAATTTGTCCAATAGAGAGGTGCCACGTAATAAATAATAATAATAAAAATTAATAGAAAAAAGGGATGTTAGTTTTAAGGGTAAAAATGGGCCAAAAAGGTGGATTGAAGGGTATTTTTAGCCAAATAGGTGAACAAGGGGTATTTTTAAACCTTTTCAGATAGTCCAAGGGTATTTTTAGCCCTTTTCCGTAACTAATATTCTTTGAAAGTCTAAATAAATTAATGTGAATATATTTTTCATAAAAGATCTTGATATCCATCAATATGAACAAAGAATAAATTAATAAAATTAATCATCTTCTTTATAATTTCTTAAGTATCGTGTAAAATAAAAAATGGCCAACTAAAAATCGAGACGAAGGAAGTAGGAGTAATTGGATATCCGTCTTTCTATTTATTTTTTATTTTTTTGATCAACAAGGAGTAGTTATATATTACTATAACAAAATGAGTTTACGGGGAAGAAGTTTGTGGCACTGCCACTGTAGACATTGAACCAGTAATAGCTACATTATTTACAACCTGAGGATTAGTAGGATTAGAATTACTATTATACATAGCCGGGTGAATTTGCACATTTTTCACACTTCTCAGAGTTAAGTCCCCTTGTTTATCAGCTCGCAAAATATCTGTAAAGGATACAGAAGACTCTCAAACTAGCATAGAATTACTGGTGACATCTAAATTAGCTATAACATAGTCTGGTAATGCATTTGCTAGTCTATTTTGTTCCTTGTAAACATGTCGTAAGTGAGAATCATACATCATGTGAAGAAAGTACCTGCAATCATCAATAAGAGATGAGTTATTGTTAGAGGGAGATGAAAGCAAATGTACAAGCCGTTGAAAGTCGATATTAATCTCTAGAGGTGTCGGTTCGAATTGAGTTGCCAACGTGAGCCCTAGCAAAAGAGCTCTAGTCTCAACCTCTAAAGAGATATCAGTCTTTTTAGCTACATGCTTCAACCCTCTTTTCTTGTTAAATCCAAACATTACTCCCTTTCGTTAAAGTAAATTGTTGAGACTTTTTTCATAATTTAAAACAAGTAAGTTTTTTAAAGTTTAAAAAAATTATTAGGACTTTTTTTTATAATTACCATTCTTTTAATGGGGTTCTTAATTACTTTCTATTTTTTAGGACTAAGAGAATAGTTTGAGAATAATTAAAAGCGTAATAGTAAAAACTAACCTTTAATTTATGTTCTTAAATATTTTTTCTTAAGGGGTGTGTCATGCCCCCAACAATTCACTTAATATGGACTAGAGGAAGTACAATCTCCGTGTCATATTACTAAACTCATGTTGATTGTCCATAGGAAGTACAATCTCCGTGTCATATTACTTGGCTCATGTTGATTTTACACACCTTCTACGAAATTTTAATTAGAGGCCAAGTAAAATGAAACGAGTGGACAAGTTAAGGCCAAGAAAATTTTACTTTATGTAGCTATTTAATACTAACATTGTATGGGAAAAAAGTAATAGAACTTTTTTAATCTGCTAAAATGGACAAGTAAAATGAAACATCAATTTTTGATATAGGGGTCAAGTAAAATGAAACGTATGAAGTAATTCATGCGTCAGAAAAACCCCTGTTTTGTGACTTCATCGAATTGATGCCCTTTTCTATTAGAATTTAGCTAGCGTTTGGTCATAAATTTTGAAAAAAATGTATTTAAATATCTGTTTGGTCACAAGTTTGATAAGATTTTTTAAAAATATTTTCAAGTTTTCAAAAGACAGTCTTAGAATAGTTTTTGAATTTTTAGAACTTACATTCACAAAACTTTAATTTTTTTAAGTAAGATACATGTCCAAATATAGCTTCAAAATTTAAAACATAACTTCAAAAATATAAATTTTCAAGTTAACTTCAAAATGTATAGTCAAACGAAAGCTTAAACTTTAAGATGATGCGTATATAAATATACTTTTTTATAACGTATTTTTGGACACATCACGATTATTATAACGATATTTATTATCTCCCACCAACATAATATCAAGTAAGTTTACTCATAAAAATTTACATTGATGAAAAAATATATTAGACTAAATTTAAAGCTTTGATCCTAATTGTGTTCAAATAAGTTGGGACTCACTTCACGGATAAATCCTTAGTACTCAAATGACAACTCCATCTTACAATTATTTAAGATTACATAAACATGCACATCTTAGTATGAAGTGTAGTTTTTTTAAAGTGATAATTTTAAATATGTACAATAAAGTAATTAGTTTACAAAAGATATAGTCAAGTTTATTTTTTTAAAAAAATAGCTCAAAAATAATTAGCCACAAAAAAAAAAAAAAAAAATAGCCACATGTATATGTAATGTATCGATAGTGTATAAAAGTTATGTAATGTATCAAAATTGTATAAATAGTGTATAAACGTGTATCGATATTGTATAAAAGTTATGTAATGTATCAAAATTATATAAATGATGTATAAACATGCATTAAGATTGTATATATAGTGCACAAACATGTATCAATATTATATAAATGGTGTAAAAATGTGTATCGATATTATATAAATAGTGTGTACAAGTGTATCAATTTTTTTCCCATTCATTAAGTCTTTAAATGGAAGCATAATAAACAGCAAAGCTTTCAACCATTAATACAACCTCTCCAAACAAGTTCTTTCAATCCCGACCAACTCAAAATCTCCTTTAAACAGTTTCAAATTTCAGAGATGAGCCCTCTCGATGTTTCAATTTTTTTGGTATATAATCAAAATGATTCACGTTTACGGTATGTCAATTTTTTTTAAAAAAAAGAAAAAGCAAAAACGAGGAAAAAGCAAACGAAGGAGAAGCAAAAGAAGCAGACGAATAAGCAGATGACGCATAAGGAAGAAGCAGAAGAAGACGCAGAAGAAGAAGAAGACGCAGAAGAAGAAGAAGAAGAAGAAGAAGAAGAAGAAGAAGAAGAAGAAGAAGAGGAGGAGGAGGAAGAAGAGGAGGAGGAAGAAGAAGGAAGAGGAAGAAGAAGAAGAGGAGGAGGAAGAAGAAGGAAGAGGAAGAAGAAGGAAGAAGAAGAAAGAAGAAAAAGAAAGCAGAAGCAGACGCAGAAGAAGGAGAAAAAAGAAGAAGAAGAAGATCAGGACGAAGCAGAAGAATTAAGACGAAGAAGAAAAAAAAAAGCACGAAAAAGAAGAAAAAAAAAGAAGAAGCAGGAAGAAAAAGAAGCAAAGGGTGACAAATTTTTGATAAATAATTCGACTAACTGTCCATTTTGCATAATTTTTCCTTTTTAAAATGTATTATGTATGATAAATACAATATATATAAGTTAGTTACACCATGTAAATGTAATTTTTCCTAAAATGTAGTACTAGCTATTTTTCAAGGACTTTTGAATCCATGGCTATATTACAATTACCGGCCCTAAAAATGGCCACCCCACACAATTTTCATGTAAAAGTCATATAAGTCTAAATTGGATATTTATGGGGTGGGCCTAAGTAGGGAAGCCCAGTGGTTTAACAAGCTAAAGTGGGAGTAGGTATTGGGTATGGGTAGCAAGTAGCAGTGGGCTTTTCAACATTTTTGAGCTAGTGCATACTACACTTTTCTAGATTTTTCCAAAAGACAGGTGGGTCCCACACTAGATAAAAACCAGATATTATGTCATTGCAACAAAAGAGGATACACCAATAACATATCTGATGAGGGTAGAATGTATGAAAATTTTATCTTTTATCTCAGAGGTGAGGTAGAGAGGCCGTTTTTGATAGACCTCCGGCTCAAAACAAAATCAATCTAGAAAAAAATGTAAAGTACAAGAGACAATAGACAATAACAAAAATAATAGATTGTAGCTAAACAACACTACAATTAAACTATACAAAACAATAAATAATAACATAATTCAAAGAACAAAAAACTACCAGAATAATCCTACCTATTCCAGATAAAAGAGAACGTGGATCCAAATTTTGAGTGTTGAAGGCTTGAAGCATTGGTAATACACTGACATAGCTAGAAATATTTTACATTTACGTTGACCAATTGTGGTTGTGAATTAATTAAAAGTAGGAGCAGAATCAAACTCACTTATGAATGAAAGATTTATTTTAAAAAATAGTCTTTTAGTTTGGTTTCCGATTATAAAAAAATAAAATTGAAAAAAATCGAACTATTTAATATATTCTTGTTATATATGGTCAGTTAAAAAATTAACTAGCAATAATAATATTTTTTGTTTTGATTATAATTTTAGATGTTGAAGCTTATTCTTGTTGGCTTGTTGCATTATGCTTTTATATGTCACTGGGAGTGTTCGAATATCTCATCAAATATATATTACTACTATCTTATCTTAATAGCAATGGTCCATATTTCAATCATGTAAATTAAATTTAGAAAAAAATATTCAAGAGATTTAACATTACTATTTTTATAGTAGTTATTCTTTTGTGTTATTTGAATATATTATTTGATTATATTATATTTATATTATCTTTTATGACAAATCAAAAAATGAAAATCAAAACCCCGTACCATTAAAAAACCAATCTTTTTGGATTGGGTAACATTTTCTTGAAACCAAAAACTAAAAAATTGAAATCAAATAATACAAAATTAAATCGAAAAATTAAATGTACACCCTTAGCAGCCAGGGAGAAGTGCGCTAGCCGTTGGTAAATTAAAGGATAAAATGAAGGTGTATATAAAAGCCAATATTTTTTCTTTTAGATTTCCTACCCGGCGTCTCCAATTTTTGGAGCTCGATTAATTCAGATTCACATAAAAAAATCTCACATTAAAGGTAAAACGCTCCTTATTAAAGATGAGTTCATACCAAAGTTCGAATCTAATATCTATGATTAAAAATAAAAGAGTACTTACCACTCTATCATAATTTTAGTGGTGTCTAAAAGACAGCATGATATGTAATGATTGGAAAAGTAAATCTAGTGAATAATTAAAGTAGCTTTTGTTTTGCTTTTATTTTACAAGTACTGTTTACTTTCGTTACAAATTGCTAATAAAAATATCGACAAGCATGATCTGTTATTGCTGTCCTTTTGGTGCCTGAATCGTCGAGTTGGTCTACCTCTTTCTCATCAATTTAAGTTTTATTTTATATAATAATATCTAATTAAATATGAATTTTAATTATTATTTTTTTGAAAAAAATATCAAAAATAAAAAGACCCAGCCAAATTCAAAAAACAGGGATAGTGGTGGTGGTCTAAGTGATCTATCTTATTATGTGAACAATGATTCAAACGATTCCAAATCTTGGACCCATTTTACTCATCAGATCAGACTTGTGAGGAAGAATAAAAAATGAAAACTCGAGGGTCGTTTGGTACGTGAGATAAAGATAATAATTTTAGGATAAAATTTGAGATTAATTTTATCACATATTTCGTTTGAGGTATTAATTATCTAATTTCGGGACTATTTTATCCAATCCGTGATTAGATGGATTTTAAAGACAGAAACGATAAGAATATTGATAATTGTTTGTTGTCTGAAAAAAATATAGTGTAATTGTTACTTAAACTCTGACTTTGTAATTCAAAATTCAGCTTCTAAAATTAGTGTATGTTACTCCAACCAGTATTTATTATAATTTCTCTGTTACGTTGGTGTAGATATATATTGAATTGTCTATATCAATTGGATAGGCTTTCCGATCTCACACCAATACTTTTTTCAAGATTGTACTAATGACGTAAATAATATTTGAATTTTCAATGTAAATACAATTCATTGTTGGTTCTCATCCTTTAGAAGAAGCACGCAACAAAGCTTTTTTCCTTTCTCATTGAAGTATGCAGCGAGGAATCGAATGGATGAGACCCGTTCAATTCTGTGATTAAATCAAATTCTTCCTTTCTTTAGTTTACTCACTGTAACTGATTGTCACGTCCAATGAGAGCGTGAGCATCCCACTATTTTTTCTTCTCGTGGGTCCTACTAACAAAGAAGACTCCTATAAGTAGTAGTACCTAGTTGATTGTGGTATAATTCTTTGTCGAAAGAGGTCTCCGCCGACCCAATGACTTTTCGATGTGATTGACAAGCAGCGGGGCAGAAATTGTGAGTGTAATAAGAATATTTATCGATAAGTAGATCACTATAAAATTATCATCTCACGGCTATTAATAAGAACAAATTAAATTATAGGAGTATAATTTTATTTCCCAATCTTGCTGACTTGCTTCACCTTTTCCCTCTTAAATTAATTAGGGAAAGATAAGATTTTAGGATATTTCATTGAAGGAGTCAACACGTATGTAGGAGCAAGTCATCAATTGAAAGCGAACAAGATGGTGATGAGTTACGATTAATTTAAACTTTCGACTAGAAATTTATTACCCTGCATAGAATGGTCAAATTGACTTGGACTGAGTGGAAGGGTAGTCAATTACTGGCTGCTTCTTTGCCATGCGCTTTGCTTCCCTTTTTTTTCTTAAGAGGAAAGAGACTGATTAATTTCTTAATGCAAAAAAGATTTAACTTTTGCCTCCATTTTGAACAAGATGGAAAAGAGCAAGTAATTTAACAACAAAAGAGTTAGTAACCAAATCAATCTTAATCAAAATTCCAACAAAATCTCTTGTATGAGCAAAGTGTAAGATTATCAAAGATCAGTTAATAGCTTTACCAACAAAGATCGTGGTCGGACGGATAGAATTCCTCCACTCTTAATCAAAGATCTTGACCTCAAACTCTGAAAATGAAAAAAAATCCTATTGTGGAGCACTTCCTCCCTAAATGAGCTTTACTCGGCGCAAATCCAAATTAATCGAAGCCCCAACGAAAATATCAAACACCGGTGAAAACAAAGCAAACAAAAAAAAAACTATACTAGCTTTAACCATCATTCAATTATAATTTTTTACTATAACTGCACAACTCTGATAAAAAGAAGATAGAATTCAAAAGGACCTTCATTAATTATAATAGAGTAATAATTTCAAAACTTTCAAGTATATTCACAAAACATGAAATTGATATTCCATATTCAAACATACATATATATATATATCTAGTAGGAGTAATAATAATATAAAAGAAGCAACATACTTTTTTTCCCACTTGCTCTTTCTTTCTTGATGAAAAATATCAACTTAATTAATTACCAAACACAACAATTTTTGTAATGCATGGTATGTAATTACTAAAATGCTTCATCATTTTTCTTTCCTTTATTATTCATCAATATTGGCCTTCTGCTGCTACATGAACTGCTGGAAATTCCATAATTTCCATCATTATACATCAAGGGCAAATCATTAGCATCTTCACCTTCATCCTCATGTGTAGCAATGCGTATGCAAGAACACCGTTGCAACGACGCGAAAAACGCGGCGGATACACCGTTTATGAACCACATGGCCATTCCGTCGAGCTTTCCGCTTCCGCAGCCAGACGTGGCTGCGGAGGATCGGATCCTCGGCTCGACGGAACTTGGCCGGAAGCTGAAGAAGCTGCCACAGCTAGTGGTGGTGGTAACTGCCATAAGTTTAGAGAGAGAAAGTGTGTGTATGAGAGAGAGGGGGGTGGGGGGTCAAGGAATTAGGAAGAGAGTGGGTGACAAAGGTAGCTTTATATAATTTGTCTTTGCCTTTGAAGATTTTTTTTGTTTATTAACTGTCCAATTTTGAGTGTGCACAAGTAGACACTTAAATTTGTATAAAATTGAACAAGTAAATACATGCGTCCTACATGACGTTCTATGTGACAATTCGCGTCTTACATGACGTCCTATGTGTGCCACGTAGGATGCGTCTTGTTCAACTTCATTCAAATTTAAGTGCCTACTAATGTACATTCGAAATGAAAGGACATAGATTACCTAATACGTCTATATATTATGCTTTGTTTTAGAAAAAGGAATACTTTAGTTGCTACATGTTCATCAATCATCATTACATTTTTAATATTTACGCATGCCCTTCTTCATCTTTAGCTACCTTTTTGATTTATTTTTTAAATAAATTTTTTTGACGAAAATACAGAGAAGGGAATATTGGCATTTGGTGTAAGACACATTAACGGATGAATATTTACAAACTTTAGCACATATGGTCATTTACGTAATCAACATCCAAATTAAGGGTTAATTTACACAAATATGCCTTTTTTTAGTCACTATTTAGATTTTGTCTTTTATTTTTAAAAATTGTGCAAATATAAGTTGAGACTAACAAAAAATTAGATTGTCGTCTAACGTTTACAAGAAATTTAAATCGTGATTTAACATTTTATCAAAAGAAACTTTTAGATAGTAATCTAAAAATCTATAAATTATAAAAAAGAAAACAACTATAGGATCATTTACTTAAATTACTATCGAAAAGGCAAAAAGAGACAACCGCCAAAAAGATCTGCAAATTAAGTGACAAAAAGGATTACGGAGGCTCTCTAATATCTATTTTAATACCGCATAATTAAAATGTTATATATGACTCAACACACATTTGACCTTCATTAATTAAAATGTGTGTTTTTGGTTCATTTATATAAAAAAGTATGTTATATTTAAACGATTTTTAAAAGTATATTACCTTCTCAAATATGAAGTAAAAATACAAGTATCACATTAGTAATTAAATGGTGGAATGTTTATCTCTATCGAATTTGAATGTCACAATGGCAAATATAGTCACGATTCAATAGTTTAGGTCACTTAAGGAAATAGATTTTAAAAATGTACATTTTAAGTAATTGAAAGTTAAACGTGCTAATCAGACATTACAAAAATTAAAATTTGAATTATCAATTAACTTGAAAAACCAAAAATTCTATTAACCCAAGAACTTATCTTTATCTTTTTCCCTTTTCTGGTATATATAATTTTTAACCCTAAACAATTTTAGAGGAATTAGTAGAAATATATTTAATAAAATATGGCACATCCCTCGCACAGCATAAAATAATGGTAAGAATATGGACAATAGAATAGAGGCTTGGCATGTTCAAATGCAATTATGAAACCCAAATGTATAAAGATGCACATTCATCATTATAATTCATAATAGTAATATCCCTATCATTGGCCTTTTAAATAAATTAGACACTAACCTGGCCTACACTGGATATGTCAATATATATGTCCCATCCTTTAAACAACAAATAATAGACTCTCTTAATAGAAAAAATGAAATAATATAAAGATTTAACGAAGTTTTGCCAAACTTACCACATCAATGCAAAATGAGAGAGAGAGATGAGAAAAATATGTATTAATTACAAAGAATCTTCAATTATAACTCTTAATATAGGTACTCAAGTATTTCTCGAACCTACAAGAATAACGGGTTCTCAAATATACAAGAACAATAATTTATCCGAATCTACAAGAACAATGAATTTCCTAAATCTACTAAAAAAATCTAACATAACTAGAGTAAATAGAATTTAAGACAAAAATAACAAAAAAAAAATGGGTGAATTTTAGATGCTACTTATTAAAGAGTAACTGATTTTTAAACAACAACGTTAAAAGTGGCTATTTGTGCAACTTCAGCCAACTATAGAAGTACAAAATTATTATTGTTGATCCATTCTTGCCTCTTGGTATGCTTTACAAAATGGGCCAATTATCTGTTTTAAGCCCAAGGTGTAAAAGGAAATGAGTCCAAGCAAAACTTTGATTTCACATCGCATGTCCAAACAGGCCTAAGTGATTTAAAGTTCAATTATAAAGATTTTTGTAGGTAGTTCAATTTCTTTTATTACTCTTTAAACCATATGGTCTGGAAAAAAAATGCTTAACTAACACACTCAAGAGAAGTGTATATTTCTAAATTGTGTAGAGAATACCCTGTAATCTATTGAAATAATTTATTTCATCGACATGAGTGAAATCATCTATAGAAGGATGATAAGGAGAGAGATAGAGTGTGTAAAATAAGGAAATACAGTAAATAAATAACTTTCTAGGTTTCACACCATCAAATAATAACATGTGTGTGTTGCAAGAAAATTAAAAAATAAAATAAAGTAAAGATAAATGAAGGGAAAGAGGTTGGGGGATGATAGGTACAATAAATCTCTTATATTTACTACCATTTCGTAATGCATATGTCACATGAAGTGCTCAACAACCCTATTTTTGCACTATAAAAAAAATCATCTAAAAACATTCATTTAAAAAAAAAAATGTGGGGCACATGGAATCCAACTCTCACCAACAAGATGAAAATTTAAATAGTCAATCAACTGAGATACTACAATTTCACCGTCTAAAAATATTCATATATTAGAATGAAACATTTAAAATTGATAATAAGGAAAAGCAGAAGTTGAACATTGAACCATCAATTATAAGAATGAATGTTAAAACATAGTTATAACTTGCATCAATTTGAAGTTATTTACACATTGTTAGTACTATTTATATACTGTTAATACACGTATAACTATTCCACATTCTATTCCGTCGTAAAATAATGCATAAATTTTCACACAATTTATATCAGTATTTTCAATAATGAATTTGGTATGGCTAACCAAGAGATTTATTATGTTATCAAGCGATTATTTTTTATACAATGTGTAAAAGAGAATGATATACAATTTTATGTTATTTTTGTTTTACCTTTTAGTGAAATATTTCTATAATGACACGATGCTTCTGGTTTGCTATTGCAAGAACCAAAATAATGGTGTCGACTTCTATCCTTTTATAGGTTCAGACTTGTTGTAACACGATCTTTCTAGCTAGACAATGCTTCTGATTTGCTACTGCAAGAACCAGTACAATAGTGTCGACTTCTCTCCTTTTAAAAGCTCAAACGTGTTGTAACACGATCTTTCTAGACGACGCTTCTAATTTGCTACTACAAGAACCAATACAATGGTGTCGACTTCTCTCCTTTTATAGGCCCAGGTGTTGTAACATGATCTTTTTAGATGACGCTTCTAATTTGCTACTGCAAGAACCAATACACTGGTATCGATTTCTCTCCTTTTATATGCTCACCTGTTGTAACATAATCTTTATAGACGATACTTCTGATTTGCTACTGCAAGAACCAATGCGATGGTGTCGACTTCTCTCCTTTTATAGGCCCACGTGTTGCAAGATGATCATTCTAGACGACGCTTCTGATTTGCTACTGCAAGAACCAATACAATGGTATTGAATTCTCTCCTTTTATAGGCTCAGACGTGTCGTAACATGATCTTTTTGATGACGCTTGTGATTTGCTACTACAAAAACCAATGCAATGGTGTCGACTTCTCTCCTTTTATAGACTCAGACGTGCCGTAACACAATCTTTCTAGACGACGCTTCTGATTTGCTACTGCAAGAACCAATCCAATGGTGCCGACTTCTCTCCTTTTATAGGCTCAGACGTGTTGTAATACGATCTACTTTCTGGATGACGCTTCTGATTTGCTACTGTAAAAATCAATGCAATGGTGTCGACTTCTCTCCTTTTATAGATTCAGACGTGCCGTAACACAATCTTTCTAGACGACGCTTCTGATTTGCTACTGCAAGAACCAATGCAATGGTGCTGACTTCTCTCCTTTTATAGGCTCAGACGTGTCGTAATACGATCGTCTTTCTGGATGATGTTTCTGATTTTGCTATTGCAAGAACCAATGCAACAGTGTCGACTTCTCTCATTTTATAGGCTCACACGTGTTATAACACGACCTTTCTAGACAAAGTTTCTGATTTGCTACTGCAAAAACGAACAATTGTGCCGACTTCTCTCCTTTTATAAGCTCAGACGTGTCGTAACATGATCTTTCTAGACGACGCTTTTGATTTGCTACTCCAATAACCAATGCAACACTTCTCTTCTTTTATAGACCGAGACGTGTCATAACACGATCTTTCTAGATGACGCTTCTGATTTGCTATTGCAAGAACCAATGCAATGGTGTCGACTTGTCTCCTTTTATAGGCCCAAACGGTTGTAACACGATAGATCAATTGTTTTAAATCAATACCGCTAAAATTTAAGCAACGGCTAAGTTATCTCACGATGTACGTTTAAGCTAATTATAATTCTTCTCGTCATAAAAAAAGTCTAATCATATCATATTTTTCTTCAAGTAAACATGGACTATGAGATGCAATTCAAATTGCATATCGCGAGTTCAAATTCTAAACGTGGAATATTCTCGATTTTCTTTTTAATTAATTAGGTGAAAATAAAACCAAATAAAAAATAAATAAAAGCTTACATGGCGATAATATCCAATTAAACGCACTTTCATTTAGAGAAAGAACCTATTAATTAGTAGATTACCCTCTTAATTAGACCAAGATTCTTGATTTGCTAGAAATTAATTGTGATCAAGTAATCCTTTGTAATTACAGCTTAACCAATCAAAAGAAGATAAGGGTCCTCCTCTTAATTAAGAATCAAATATTTTCTTAATTAGGAATTAATTAATTAATTAATTCCCCATTTAAATTTGGCTACTACTTCTACTTGCTAACCAATTTATGGAGTAATTGGTTAAGAATTTGGCCTTTTCACACGTCAACAATTTAATTGGTCAAATCCAATGAAATCTTGGCCTATAAATTCTCTTGTAACATCTTTTTAAGTGATCCAAAAGTAAAAGAAATTGAATTTCTTTGTTGTTGGGAAAGTAGAGGAAAACATGTCAAAATTGTGCACTATTTTCATTGTGGCATTTCTTCTTTTCTTCAGTACTACTCTCACATTTGCTGTTCGTCCTGATTCTTCTTCTCTGCTCAACCCCAAACTTCATGCAACTGTAATCATTTCTTACAACTTTTTTTTTTTTTCTTCTTCTGCTGATTTAATTAATTTTCAATTTTTTTTTTATGGGTTCTTGATTTTTGTGTATTTTAGTTTACTGGTACTACTATCTTTTTTAGTTTGCTTCTTCTTAGTTAAGACTTTAATATTGCCTGATTATTTCTTTTATTCAGTTATCTTATTATCTTGTTGTTATTATTGCCTTTTCATCTCTCCTTGAGTTAAGAGTCTATCGAAACAGTCTTCCTACCCTCACAAGTTACAACCCTTGCTAGACTCATCTGTGAAATTATACCGAGTATTGTTGATATGTATGTTGACAACCCTCGTAAAATTAGTCTAAAAATGATAATTTCCTCTATATACAAAGTATGGATGTGAATGAAATTTCATTTATGTACACTGAAAGTATAAATATTTGTTAACACCACCAACATATCTTGATTTGTTATAGTAGGTAATTTTACTTTATTTCCTAGATTTTACCAAATTAGGTCTATTATGGATATTTATATGCTTTTTTTACAAGGTCAATGTCAGTATATGAAGGTTAATTCGAGTGAAATAGACACAACGATTCGTATAATTGTTTCCATCTAATTAATTTGAAATTAAAAGGTGTAGTTAATTCATTTTAAGTGATGTGTAACACCTAGATGAACGTGCCTTCTATTTAATGGCTTCGGGTGTAATTTGTATTTAAAGACTTTGTTTTTTGTTTTTATGGGAAGGTTGCAAGTGAAGGGAAAGTTGAAATTAATGAAGCAAAATGTGAAGGAGTGGAGGAAGAAGAGTGTTTGAAGAGGAGGACATTAGCTGCTCATCTTGATTACATTTATACTCAAACTATTACTAACAATCATCCATGAATTAATTAAGAACTTTTTTAGTGTTTTAAATTTCTAATACCCTTTCAATTAGTACTAATTAACTATGAAAGGGGTTGTAATGGCAGTGTGATAATAATAAAAAGAATAAAAACTACTTCTGCCTAGTTTCTCTGTATTTGGTGCCCTTATTTATTATTATCCATCTCTTTTATCCCTATACCATTTTAGCTAAATTTCTACGCTGGATTAAATTGAACTTTCATTTATGTACCTGCTAGTTATGGGTCACTGGCACTTTTGCCCAAGGCAAACAATTTTTTCGCGGACCATAAGTTTATATTCTTGCATCATAATATTTCATAAGTTATGTCTCCCATCCTTAGAGAATATTTCATACGCCGCTGGGCATAAGTTCAATTGCTAAGGAGAAAAACCAAAGAACAACCTATTTGAAAGTTAAAAATTAAAGACTAACTCATTTGAAGGACAAAAGTATAATTTCATTTGCTAATTATAGGACGATAAGTAATATGGAAACGAAAAAAAATTATTCTCTAAGTAATGTAGCCCGTTTGGCTAAATTTCTGGGAAACCAAAAAGTGTATTTCCTCGTTAAGCACTTTCGAAATATTGGTCAAAACACATTGTTACAAGAATATAAGAATTCAAACTTAGTTGGACAGGTGGTTATTACTCATTCATTAACTTGTCTTGATCCACATCATTTTGATCTAAATCCAAAAAAAAAAAATGTTTAATGTGATTCATTTTACTTGGTCCATGTTAACTTAACACTATCCTTCTTTAGAAAGTATTTATTAGAAATTTATTTTACTAAATTAATCTTACTAATTATGATTTGAAAATCTAAATTTGATTATTAGTACTTTATGTAATTATTTAATGATAATGGTAATATTGGAAGAAAATGATAAATTTCTCGTGATTTTTTAAACTGAACAAGTAAAAAAGAAAAATTAATTTTTAATATAAGGGTAAAACGAGGGAATAAAACTAGAATTTTTGGTCATGCACTTAATTTCCTTCTGAAAAAGATTACATTAGTTGCTACTGTTCATGAGTGTGAACTCAGATATCCCTCATAAATTCACAGATTCTATGAATGTGAACATGAGAAGAAATAAAGGAAGATACCTTAGTTGGAAACATCAAAACTTCCCTATCTAAAGACTTTGAGAAGACCATTGTCTCCGGTAGTTAAATAAATTTCTGTTCTTCACATTCTTTTCATACTTTAGCTGGTTAGGGTCATAGTATCCTTTTTTTTAATTGCATAGAACTTTCTAATCTAATTGACAAATATGCGTAGAAACGACAGTTTTTGAACGCTTGTAAGTAGAAGTAGAGGACAAGGACGGGGATAAGAAATTGTACCTGCTAGTCAAGACGAGCGAGAAAAGGGTTCGTGACTTGGAAGTAAAGTGCATCAAGATGAGGTCAATAAATTACTGGTGGAGGAGACACTCATTAGGCGGAGATTTTTTTTCAAGTTAATAAACGTAGATGATAATCATACTTTCATAAGCTCTTGAATGAAGAGGAGGACATAGACATTGTGCTGGGGGATTTGGAGCACTCGAAAAGACGTCGTGATTGTGGGTATTGTAGGTGTATAAGGGTCAAGGAGGTTAAAGGTGTTATTCTTAGGATTCCTAGGTGTAGAGCGACCGCGTCAAATGAGATTCCGGTGAAATTTGGAAGAGTGCTTACGGGCATATATGGAGTGGCTGACTGAGTTGTTCAATATCGTTTTCTGAATAGAGAAGATGCCTGAGGAATGAAGATGGAGTACAATGTAATCGTTGTATAAGAACAAGGGCGACATTCAGAATTGCAACAACTATAGGGGGTATCAAGATGCTAATCCACACTATGAAGGTTTGAGAAATGGTAGTGGAGATGATGGTGAGGAGGGATCTGGCTATTTTCGAGAACTAATTCGGATTCATGCTGGAGCGCTCGACTGCATAAGCTATTCATCTCGTAAGGAGACTGGTGGAGCAATACAGGGGAAGAAATAAGGACTTACACATGGTATTTATCAATATGTTAAAGGCTTATGACAAAGTTCCAAGGAAGGTTATATGGAGATGCTTTGAAACTAGAGGTGTACTTGTGACGTACACTAAGGTGATCAAGGATATGTATGAGGGAGTCAAGACTCGAGTCAGAGCTGTGGAAGGAGACTCGGAGCACTTCCCAGTTTTAATGGAGTTGCACCATGGATCAGCCCTTAGCCCATTTTTATTTGCCTTGATGATGGATACATTAACGCGACAAATTCAAAGTGAGGTGTCATGATATATGTTATTTGCGGATGACATTATTTTGATAAACGAGACTCATGATGGAGTTAATGCTAAGCTGGAGGTTTGGATACCTTGACGCGACAAATTCAAGGTGAGGTGCTATGTGAGGCTCGATACACATGTCATCCAAAAGAGAGGATGTTTTAAGTATCTCGGGTCTATCATCCAAGGAAATTGAGAGATTGGCGAGGATATCACACACTGTAATAGTGCATGGTGGATGAAACGGAGGCATGCATTCGGAGTCTTGTGTGATAAGAAGGTACCAAAATTGAAAGACAAGTTCTACTGAGTGGTGGTTAGACCAACGATGTTGTATGGGTAGAGTGTTGGCCAGTCAAGAACTCTCATGTTCAGAAGATGAAAGTTGTGAAAATGTTGCGATGGATGTGTGCGTATACTAGGAGAGATAGAATTATAAATGATGATATCTGGTTCACCCGATCCACTTAGTTCACCCGCCCCATATTTACCCATCTTGACGACAACATAGGGATCACTGCTGCGGACATCACGTACAGCTAGGTTTATACCTCTCTTGATTTTGATCCTTAAAAGACCCAAAAGGTTGTCCATTTAAGTATTTTTTACTCTGTTAATTTTTCCTCCCACCTCTACTGCTTTATGCTCCAGACCATAAACAATCTAGTCTCCCCTTTTATATATATATGGAGTAAGTGGGTCAGGTAGTTTAGGTTGGATCCGGGTTTGGTTGGGATAATTGAAATATTTGATTAATTTAATTTTCAGCCAATCAAAAGTTGCCACGTCATTAATGAAAATATTAATTATTACTCTTATAAAATTTGTTAAGTAAAAGGGTAATATAAGTCCATATAGATGGATGGAAGGGTATTTTGGAGCCTAAAGATGGAAGAAGGGCATTTTTGTTCCATTTCCTATATTTAAAGGGTATTTTAGGCCCTTCTCCGTTTTTAATGTAAAGGTCAAGTAAAAATAAAATGGAGTGAGTAAAACTAGAATTTTTGGTCATGCACTTAATTTCCTACTGAAAAAGATTATATTAAAGTTGCTAGTGTTGATGAGTGTGAACACACACATTATTAAGTTGCTAGTGTTGATGAGTATGAACACACATATCCCTCATAAATTCCCCGGATTCTATGAATGTGAACAACAGAAGAAATCAAGGAAGATACCTTGGAAACATCAAACTTCCCTCTCTAAAGACTTTGAGAAGATCATTGTCTCCGGTAGTTAAATAAATTTGAACATTCTTTTCATACTTTAGCTGGTTAATGTCACAGTATCCTTTTTTTTAATTGCATAGAACTTTCTAATCTAATTGACAAACATGTGCAAAAACAACGGCTTTTAAACGCTTACAACTAGAGGACAAGGACACGAATAAAAAGGTGTACGGGCCAGCAAAAGTGAGGGAGATGAGGACTCGTAACCCGGACCAAGTGAAGTGCATCGAGGATGAGGACAACAAAGTACTGATGGAGGAAACACTCATTAGACGGAAATGACAATCATACGTCCATAAACTCTTGAATGAAGAGGGGGGGGGGGGGGGGGGGGGGGGGGGGGGGGGGTATATGCATTGTGTTGGTGGATTTGAAGCACTTGAAGAGGCGTCGCGATGGTGGGTATTGTAGGCGTATAAGAGTTGACCAGGTTAAGGGTGTTATTCTTAGGATGCGTAGGGATAGAGCGAATTGGAAGGCATGAGATCTCGGTGGAATTTTGGAAGAGCGCGAGCAAGAAAGGTATGGAGTGACTGACTGAGTTATTCAATGTCGTTTTCTAATTGGAGAAGATGCACGAGGAATGGAGATGGAGTACAATGATTTTGTTGTATAAAATCAAGGGCAACATTCAGAATTGCAACAACTATAGGGGTATCAAGCAGCTAAGCCATACTACGAAGATTTGGAAAATGATGGTGGACATGAGGGTGAGGACTGAGGAGGAATGCGGCTATTTATGAGAACTAGTTCGAATTCGTTTCGGGGAGCTCGACTGAAGCCATTCATCTCGTAAATAGACTGATGGAGGAGTACAAGGAAAAGAAGGACTTACACATTGCATTCATCGACCTGAAAAAGGCTCACGACAAAGTTCCAAGGAAGGTTTTGTGGAGATGCTTGGAGACTAGAGGTGTACTTGTGGCATATACTAGGGTGATCAAGGATATGTATGAAGTAATCAAGACTCGGGTCAGGACCATCGGAGGAGACTCGGAGCACTTCCCACTCTTAATGGGGTTGCACTATGGATCAATCCTTAGCCCATTTTTATTTGTCTTGGTGATGGATACATTGACTCGACAAATTCAAGGTGAGTTGTCATGGTATATGTTATTTACGGATGACATTGTTATGATGGACGAGACTCGTGGCGGAGTTAAAGCTAAGCTGAAGGTTTGCAGACAGACCTTGGAGTCTAAACGGTTCAGGTTGAGCAGGGCCAAGACAGAAGATTTGAAGTGCAAATTCAGTGACGTGACGCATAAAGTTGACGTAGAAGTGAGGCTTGATACGTATGTCATCCAAAAGACGGGGTGTTTCAAGTATCTCGAGTTTATTGCCACACACCTTATTAATGCAGGGTGAGTGAAATGGAGACTCGAATTCGGAGTCTTGTGTGATAAGAAGGTGCCACCAAAACTGAAAGGCAAGTTCTATCAAGTGGTGGTTAGACCAACTATATTGTATGGGGCAGAGTGTTGGCCAGTTAAGAACTCTCACGTTTAGACGATAAAAGTTGTGAAATTGTTGCGGTGGATGTGTGGACATACTAGGAGAGATAGGATTAGAAATGAGAATATCCAAAACAAGGTGGGAGTGCATTCGGCGGAGGACAAGATGCAGGAAGCGAGACTGAGAAGATTGTTCAAGCATGTGAAATGGAGATGCACAGATGCCACAGTGCGGAGGTGTGAGAGATTGACTATGGATGGTTTCAGGGAGGTAGACCGAATAGGTATTTCGGGGAAATAATTAGACAGGACATGACGTAGTTTCATGTTACCCCACATGACCTTAAATAAAAGAATGTGGAGGACAAAATTAGGTTAGAAGGCTAGTAGGCAACAATATGTTATCTTGCAGTCCTTTCATATTAGCAGTCACAATATTATTGCTTTGGTAATTTTTGCCCTTCAATTTTTGTTACTCTCCGTTGTTCCTTGTACCTCGATTATCATATAATTGTAGTTTATGTTCTATTACTATCTATTGTTTTTGTTATTATTTGTTGTTTCTTGTACTACCGTTACTTCTTTTTCTGGACTGATTTGGATTGTTTTTCTTTGAGCTGAGAGTCTATCAGAAACATACCTCTCTACCTCTAAGGCATGAGTAAGGTCTGCGTACACTCTACTTTCCCTAGACCCCACTTTGTGAAACTACACTGGGTATGTATTGTTGCGAAGATACTCCGTCATCAAAAAAAAAATCCCAACAAAATTAGAGTCAACTGAAACTAGAAGAGCAAATTTGCACAAAATTTAGCATAACTGTGACTCCTCTGTACACTGCTGTTTCATCGTGATGTTAATACATAGTTAAAGAATCTGAGCATCTCAAACCTTACAATGAAGAGTGGAGTAGTTCCAAACCTTTATAAACTTCGTTAAGTATAATCTTATATAACAAATGTGAAACATTAAGAATACATGAAGAATAGCAATGAGATTGTTATTTAGTGGAAAAGAGTTCATTTGATCTCTTCCCCGTACACTTAAACTGTATTAACAATATCGTCGATTCTGAGTTCTCAGGACAAACATTGAGAGAAGAATCATTAGATAAATGCAGCGTATTCGAAGTACAAGGGATCTAATAGCCACAGTGGAAGAACATGTAACTCAATGTTAGCACTATTAACAGAGTAAGGAACTTGGTAATGAAGGCGGACCTTGCTTTATGAGCACTTTCGTGCTTGATAAGGAGCACCGGATGCTGTAACTGATCCTGTAGTGGAATGTGACCAGAAGAAAAAGAGCACCGATCACATTGAGGCAATGAAACTTACACTCACTCACGTTTGTTCATTCGACTATGCTCCAGACCTTTTGGTAAACAAACACTTTAGAATCATCTTCTGTTTATTCTTCTTTAAGAGTCAGAAGAATCTCATCTGATATGAGTTCACATATAATGAATGATTGTTCATTGTATCAACTCCGTTTAGCTTCCTGGCGGACAACAAGAGAGAGATGGAGAAGTAACTGCAGCCATAAAGAACTAAATGAAGAACCATTAAAACAATCATGTCATGTACAAAAATCACGGTGAACATGGTTTTGATTTTTACCAATTTCAGCTATGGAGAAAACATTATAATATTATATTAAACATCTCAAAGACAACATTCAGTTCAAGTCAGTAAGTTAAGGGAAATGGAAGAACTCATAACTACATAAAGACCAAAGACTGGGCTGCTGTAAAGTTTAAACTAGAAGTAAACACCATGTATTATAACATCTTCCAGATTGTCATCAAACAAGACAATTATATCAACGAGAAAAGACCGGCCATCAGTTCCTTGTCTAGATGACGGAAGAAATGGCAGTGTCATATGTTTGAAATCTCACAATCCAAAATGCTTATTAAGAGTCACCAGATTGTACAAAGGCTTGATGCAGATAAGAGATAGATATCTATTAGATTATAAAGGTTAAAAACTGCCGCCTTCATGATAGTAATAAAGTAGAAAATAATGAAGCATATCAATAAAAGTAAAGTAAAACGACAATGAGAGTTAAAGTCATTCATGCCAGACGATATTTTGATATCCTCAACAATGTAAACTTACACTGAGCTCCCTTCCTAAGGAAAAGAAAAAGGAAGGAAAAAGAATTCTTGAGACCAGGCACAAGAATGCCAACCATATAGAAAAACTCAAAAAGCAATCATATCTACATAACTAATATGATGCGAGGACAAACTACCTGATGTCCATGCATCATTCTCCTTCATGAATTTGAAAAGGGTGGTTAATGTGTGGTGATAGGTGCCAACAAGTTCAGCTTTTCGAGAAATAGCATCACAAGAGCAACAGAGAAATATATTGACCAAATTGTACTTTCCAAGTTACTACAACAACAAACAACATACCCAGTGTAATCCCACAAGTGGGTCTGGGGAGGGTGGTGCATACACAGCCTTACCCCTACCTTATGAAGATAGAAAAGGTTGTTTCTGATAGATCATCGGCTCAAGTAAAACATATTAAAAAAATCAAGTATGTAAAGTAAATACAGTAGCGAAGAATATGAAGAAGAGAACACTAGCAACAAGAAATAATACGGTAACTGAAGCAAAGGAAACAACATGTAATACTAAAATCGAAGAATAAAGTAGTAGGAGGGTAATAATAACAATAAGGATAAAGTAGAAAGTTTGAGAGTAACATGAACATTTATCTCCAATTTTACATTATTTGATCAGATAGTGAAGATCAAATACTTCCAATATCAAGCCAACATGTTGGAAGATAAAAGAATCTTCCTAGAAAATTCAACAGCATAAAGGACAAAATGTAGAGAAACTGTCCTTTCAATAATAGGTTTAACAAATGCATGTACATAATTCCCAGACTACAGAACATATAAGCTTCTAAGACATACTGTCGGGAGATCACTAACATTTAGGCAGGCAATAAAGCTTGAGTACTGCCAAGGATATGTAAAAATAATGCAAGGCATACTGTAAGAATTACATAAGATTTAGCATTAATGTGAGTAATGACATCCAACCCTCTCTCCACAACTTCTTCATGAACAACATTAACACTTCTTTTCAAGCTCTCTGATAGTTTCCAAGTGAAAAATTCCACGATGGATCTAACGGTTTCAAATGTCACCCTGCCAGTTACGTCAAGTACAAACCTCCTATTGCTTGGAACTGCCAATGTTGATGATACACTAGTCAGCCATCCATTACTTTGTAGATCTATCGGTTGACTCGCATCTTTAATTTTTCTTGGAGGCACTTGCTCAAGTGCCTTTTCACTTGCTTGAGTTAAATATTCACTTTGATCAACTATTGAACAAGCAGAGTTCAAACTCAAATCAGAATCAGATCCAGAAGCTGTCATCACTTGATGAGAGGTCTTCACTAGTGTTTCAACAGCCCCATTACAAACGGAAACTAGAAAGTCCTTCACATTGGCTTGATTCTTCGGATTGGTCAGCCCAGAAAACAAATCATCATATACGTTTATATGCATTGTTTTATCAAGGTAAACAGCAACAGCAGTGCTCACAAATGTCTGGATACAATCAGCAATCATTAGTTTACATCTATCAGAACAAACCATATCTACCCATCTTGGCATGTCTGATGAATTCGACTTCATATACGAGACCCCAGATTGGTAATTCCCATTCAGCCCTTCATCCGACCCACTGTTCGAATAGAAACCCATAACCAAGTTCCTAGCAAAGCTACCAACAACAACAGAAACAAATCCAGTCCCAACAGTACCCATCATTCTATCCATGACCTTATCAACAAGACTTGAACTAGCCACCTCCTCAATCTCACCCTTACTTTCACCTCCATACCCCCTTAAAATCCCAACTGTTAGAGCCTGGGAAACTCTAACCACAGAATTGCTAAATTCCTCAGATCTTGCAATTTTAGATAACTGCCTCAAACTCCTGGGAAGTTCATCAGAATCAGACTGCAAAAACTCCTTCAAATCCTTAGACACAACACTTACAGCTTCAGAAGAATCAGACACCATTTCAGCCATTGAGATAAAAGCTCCCAACAGCCTCATGACCCTCTTCCTTTTCTTCACCACAGAGGGCATGTGATATACTCTATATGCACCATAACTAGATAAACCAACTAATCCAAGAAGAATTATCCATTTCCTCTTCTTTTGAGCATAGTTCATACTTCTCTTCAACACCTCAAGATCCATCTAAAGATTGAAACTTTATACAATACTAAGCAAACCCCACTAATAAACTTCAATCACTATTCTGAGAAACCCAAAAAAAACTCTTTTTTGTTTTTGCACAATTGAAATTCAAGAAAACTCCCTAGAGCTCAAATTAAGGAAACCCCACAGTGAAAAATTGAATCTTTAAAGGTACCCACAATTGAAAACCCCCAAGAAAACTCCCTACAGCTCAAATTAAGGAAACCCCACAGTGAAAAATTAAATCTTTAAAGGCACCCACAATTGAGAAACCCAAGAAAACTCCCTAGAGCTCAAATTAAGGGAACCCCACCGTGAAAAATTGAATCTTTAAGGATACCCACAATTGAGAATATGGAGAATATAAACATGAATTCCGAAGATCGAGGAACCTAGGGTTTCGTCTCTGTTTTCTGACACAATTGAAAAATCAATGGCCAATTGGTTTTATAGTAATAATGTAACAATGATTTTTCAATTGATTTGCAGAAAAAATTATTGAAATGGTCGTTAAAGGAAACTAACCTGTGACGATTGTAAAAGAATGGAAAATGGGAGAGGCTGAGTGGCTGTTTAGATTGACCAAGCAAAAAATGCTGAGTGGGCTATTTTTGTTTGTTTGTTTGTAGGGAATTTATTTCCGTCCAGAAATAATGGAGAAAAAAAATGGAAGGGAATTGAGTGGAAATTAGAATTTTGGTGAGAATTTTTTTTTTGAATTTTGGGAAAAAGGGAAGAGATTTTTGGGAAATTCAGAGGAAAATTATGGGAAATTTTTATCTGTTTTTTTTGGGATGCGGAATATCCCTATGAGTGGCGGCTTTTTAACTACCCAGCCGGCCATATTTGCACGTGACATAGACGTGACTTTGATTTTACTTATTTTATGACTTGAATTCTGGTTGGTTCTTTTAATTCATTGCTTATATAAGCAAAAACTTTTGTAAATGACATAATGGATTTCAGATCACCGCCTAATTTATTTAATCAGAAATTTTAAATTCGAATTTTGGATATGGAACTATTTTCGATAAGAATGTTTTATCCTTAAAAAAAAAAATTCAATGTGAATTTGAATTTTAGTCGGTTTCAAAGTGTGAAATTATAAAAATGGATTTCGGATCACTCTGTTATTACTTATTACTACAACGACGACAACAACCCAATATAGTTTCAAAAAGTGAGATTTGAAAAGGGTATAGTGTATCTTAGAGGTGAGGTGGAGAAACTGTTTTCGATAGACCCTAGCTCAAGACAAAAACAATCTAGAAAAGGAGGTAATAGAAATGCGAGAGACAATAGATAGTAACCAAAAATAACATACAGTAGAAAAATAGTTCTATAACAAAATAATACAAACGAACTACATAAAGTGATAGATAACCTATCTAAGGTCATATTTTCGATAAGCTGCAATTACGCCATGTCTTATCTAGTCACCTCTTCCCAATACTTCTTCGATTCTCTTTGTTATTGTTTAACAAAAATACCGAAAGAAAATATTAAACTAAGTTCGCACGTGATAAGAAATGTATTTTTGGGTTGTTAGAAGATTTAGGATGACTGGAATCGAAGTCTGTAAAGTATACAGAAACTATGAATAGAGGCGATTTTTTTTATGAATTCTTACTATAATTTTTTTTATATTAGTGGATTCTGATGTAAATTATTTGTACATATTATATAACTTTTAACCCAAATATAAGATTTGAGTTAAAGTTATTACGTTAAACTCGTAATGACGTTGTGGTTCCACCCCCTACCATGAATTGATTTTTATTTCGGTGTACTGAAAATTAGCACTTAAAGAACTCAGAGCGTGGTCTACTGATCAATGACACGTGTTGATAACCATATGGCCTCAAGTTTAAATTTCAGTTGAAACAAAAAAACAAAGTGTTTCTTTACATCTGTTCTAGCCTTGATAGACAGAATTACATGTTGTTGTTAGTAGGTGGTAAATATCCTATAAAATTAATCAAAGTGCATACAAATTAGCCCGAACACTACGATTATCGAAAGAAAAAACACATAACACATAATTCTTAATAAATTTAAGATTATTGGTGAGGGAGAGCATGTGGTTACAATTAACAGAAAGTTAAAGAATTCAATGAACTCCAACAACCAAACCAAGTGATACAGAAATTAGCTGACTTAGAAATAGAAAAAAAAGACTATCAATGTAAAAGTTTCACTTCCAAAATTTGACTTAAAAAGGAAAGAGCATTGAAGAAACTTACCTACATTACTTTACGAGCCATTAACACGTTAGTTGGAGACTTTTTACTCCCTCGATTCATGTTTGACTTGATCCCTTAAAAAATGTAACAAATAAAATAATAGGTTTCATTATTGCACTCTTAATTATTATAAATTATCTAAATATATTGAAAAATAAGTACTTAATAATAAGAGTAAAATAGTTATAAAATGATAAATTATCTTTTGATTTACCAAATTGAACAAGTACTCCCTTCGTCCATTTTTTACTTGTCCAGAATTGACTTGACATGCTTCTTAAAAAGCAATAAAATAGAATAGTAATTTTACTATATCACTCTTTCAATATAATAAATTTAATTTTCTTTTTTAGAAACTATACAAAAGTTACCTATAAGATACAATTTCCTCGTACCAAAACGACAAATGAGAGTACATTTAGAAAGTTGATCGAAACTTCAATTTGTTCAACTTCCAAAAAGCGAAATGTCAAAGTATTTTAATGTGTACAGTACTACCTAATACCTATTACTGATTTACTTTTAAATAGAGTCAATGGTGACTCCGTCGAGAGAAGATTCGCTTTCTTCTTGCTTGATTGGTGGTGGGGTGTGTGGGGGGGGGTTGGGTTTGCTTCCATTCACCAATACAGACTCAAGTGCTTTCCGAACTGTGCTAGATAATCACCTGTCACACAGCTCCCAAACCCAGCGTGAGAACGGTGATTTTTGACTAATTTTGTGTACAGTTCCTTGTTACGACGCATATTGAACTTGAAAATTTGAAAAAACTATGCATGTATAACTTTTCTTTTCGGATATGTGCATGTTTAATTAGAAAATGATCAACAAATACTTTTTATCATGCTGTTTTTCCAATGCAGAATTGTGTAACCTCTATTGTATGCTTGATTCATTTTAAACTTGCTCTGGAAGACAAATATGCAATGCAATTAAACAATAAACAACAAACAACATACCTAGCGAGGGCGATGTGTACGCAATGTTCCAATAAACTGTGTGATTCTTATGAAGCAAAAGAGACATGAAAAAGGTTTCATTTTGCTTTAGTAAATCACTCTTCTCACTCACAGTTACACCCTTGAGAGAAAGAAGAGCTGGACTATGTTGTAAAGAGCAAAACTGGCTATCTACAGATGCATGATAACAGCATAGAATGCATTTCAAGAAGACTGAGGAAAGATGAACAAGCCAAATCGGGATATTCTTCAATATGCAATAACAAAAATAGGGATGTCACGCTTCCTTATATGACAGCCCCACTATATCCATTGCCTTGTTACAGGGAACGGTCAAGCTGTAAGAGACGTTCATGTATATGTACAAATACAAACACAGTTTTGAGAATTAGCAATCATGCCCTCCGTAGGTCACAATTAAGCTATGACCTCAAAACGCACAAAGAATGGAGATGTGGTGCTTGTGGCCTTACACTATACTGTGCAAGAAAAGAAGCATCTTGTGATTGATTTTGTGATGTTCAAGAGACGATGAGAATCTGGGACGACCAACCTCAAAAAGTGAGACCCACAACTTGTGACGACCATGAGAAGTGGAGAGTGCACAATCGCTACACACATGAAGTGCTAACTTCTGCAAGCCAGAACAGGTTAAGATGCGGTCTAACATTCCCGAACCATGGAGACATGCGGGTGGGTTCACTCATGAGATGAATAAGAATCTCCAGCAGGCAGCTGAAGAATTCACGAGACATTAAGTGCTGTGCTATAATCTATTGACACTGATTTGGGCTTTATAGGCATTGTATAATCAGTATCATCTTCAAGATCACTAAACGAAAGATCCTCCTCATTCACAATAGCAGAACCCGTGTAACCCTCTAACTCTGAATTGTCTTTTAGCCAGTCATCCTCATGCTCATCATAATCAAACATCGGTGGTTTAAAAGATGGACCAGCTACCACCTCCTTTTCAATGAATTTGCTTGGAGGATCTTCTTCAATAATTGCCTTGTCAATAAATTGGATCTCTGTATTTTCAATTGAGTGTTTCTCGGTTTCAGTATCAGAAGTGGTGTGGCAAGTTGGAGGTTCAAAAGCAAATGCTCTTGGGAGCGCAACATATCTAGAGTGAGCATCTTCCGATGAGTTGGATTCAAAGTCTCCACGCGGTGAATATGTCTCCTTTGCTTGAAATGTGCCTATGCCAAACCAATCTGACTCCGGTTTTGTTTTCTTTTGCAGCTCTTGCATCCACATAGCCCTTGCCTCTACAAGCTAAATAAAAGACAAAAAAAGAATTAGTGCGCATAGACAGCTCATGTAATCAAAGGTCTTGTATATAGAAGTTGTATCTCTGTAACTGCTTTCCAGATACCCCATTATTTGTTCCCTCTGCCCCTCAAAAAAATAAAAATATTCTCATCATGACTGTGTAACGCAATGCAATGATTATTCTGTAAGCAGGCAGCGTAATATTGACAAACCTGAGGTGTAGACAAAAGCTCAGCGTCATGCTTTTTCAGTCTTGAGTAAAGCAGAACGAAATAGACCATCCAAAAGAAACCTTCACTCAAATGAGCAGGGCAAAGTTCGAATCTGAGAGCAGCTAGTCTCGGCGTTAGACATTCAACAGCATATGCATGCCTCTGTTGGGCATCAGAGAGCTCAAAATCTAAAAAAGGACAGAGAAACTCAATTAATGTAAATCTTCTCCTTAAGATCCCTTGATCATCACCACTAAGTGACAAAATAGTATTATACAATAGATACCTTAAAAAGTGATCTTCCTTTGCTACATAATTACCAAGTATTAACTCCGTCCAAATTGATATGACACACTAATAATGACATTTTTTTTAATGACCCTGGTGTCCGGATGAGTTTCTAATAATGACATAAAATATTAAAATCTCCCTCCCCCGTCACATTTTTTTGACACTGTTGAGTGGATATGCAGTCTACGGTGTTAATTTGTCTTGTGCATTATATCAGTAATGGAAGAAAATATCAAGTAACGAAGAGTTAGTTTGATAGAGAAAACATCATATCAAAGTCTAAAATTTGAACAGTTAGATGAATTTGAACTTGTGCAAATTGTATATACTAATATTAATTATTAAATGGTGTCAAACACTTCACGTCCCAAAATAGGAAGAATGCCATATAAATTGCGATGAAGGGAGTAACATTTTACACAATATTCACAAACCTGAGTATAAATTCATTTAACCATACAAATCTCAGCTTTTATGTGACGTTTTCTGTCAGATTAAGTTTGTAACTATGACTTTAACATTTTCTTTCAACGGTACTTACAAAATGCACAAGCCAAAAATGAAGTTAAACTTTGTGGTTCGTGCGCTCTCAACTCTCACATATTATGTGATTTAAAGAGTAACAGATATGAACTCCTAGGAACCAAAGAAGGTACAAAAACTATCTACCAAAGGAAGTTATGTTTACTACTTGATTTTAGGAAGTAAATCAAAATCTCCGTCCAACCAATGGCATGATATGTCACTGCATAGATGTTTTAATTCCTTCAAACAACTGCATAATCAACTTAAGGAATGCTATAAATTCCCAATTTTAGTTGGCCTACTTATTTTAGTCCGCCTAAGAAGAATGACCTCTTCGCTTAAATCGCAAAGTCTAACATATTCAATACGCCATTCAACATGCATTACAGTATTATATAATGTGAATTTGATGTGAGACCAATTTCACATTTTCAAACTCTAAAAGTCATATTTCTACAGAAACTCAAATAAAAAAATTCATCCAAGAGGTTTTCTATAATTTATTAATCTTCATGAAAAGGTTGTCAAACAATTTGAGAACAAGGGAGTACATGGTATCGAGGACCATCACTTTTCATTAAAAGTACGCAATATGCACTGAACACTCCCTTTACTTGGGTCAACGGCCGTTTTTTTACTTATTGTTCATAGGCTTCTTTTTTTCCACTTTCATTTCTAAGTTATCATCTCTTCTTTTATTCTTTTTCTCATTTTGACACCAGGAGATGCACAAGATAAATCATTGTTTGTTTATAACAGTTCACTGTTTTTTTTTGTAAACATTGATGTTCGGTCCACCAACTACCTGCTATCTCCCACCAGCACACCCACCAAGTAACTCTACCCACGAAAGCTAGACATATGAGAAAAATCAAAAATCAACTAGTGTTTTTTGTCTCTGCAGGAATTTGAAACCTAAACTCCAAGGTTTGCATCCTCTTCATTGACCACTAGGCCACACTCATGGCCCATGGGTGCCCAAAGAAGTTCTTTTAATGGACAGTGCTGGCCAAAAAAGGAAAAGAAAATATTAAGGCAACTTCCCCCTCTCTCTCTCTGTGAGAAAACTATATCGATCCTCTCTTGATAGTAAAAGTCAGAGAAAACACTCAGATTTTTCGTTCTGCTAATCTTGTTCACTATACTCATTATATTCTTTTTCACTCCCTTTCTAGAAACTTGATGCTAGAGGTTTGTTGCAAGAACTGGACTTCTATTACACAAGTTGCTCTTTGTAAATTCAGAGTGAACTTGTATTGATTGTAGTTATTGCTCTTCTACGTGGAAATTTGTTTATGTAAGTTGCCGCAGGAATACGGATAAAAAATGTCAATTCTATAAATGCAAATATATTGCTCGAAACTACTATCAGATATGAAAGATATGATCACTTCCTAATATGCTATACAAGGTATATCTGCTGCTGAATTTTGCATTACATTCAAACTAAACACTTCATGCTTTTCCGAGAATCCCATCCGGAGGATTCCTGTTATTCCTCTATGCTTGGAGCTTTTGATTCATCTATTTCCTTACTTCTTTGCTTGTTTGTAGCACAGACATTCTTTGCTTACTTGTAGTTGTAGGCTGTAGCACAGACACAACTTCAACAGTTCCAAGTATTCTCATGAAATCTAGTCCGGGAGATTTCTTCCCTTTTAGTTCTCTGTCTCTCTCTCTCTTCATTTTCTTTTTAATTTTTATAGCTATAATATTGTGTGTTTTGGGTGGGTGACTGGGTGCGAGGACTGCCGATGGGATTAAATCGCATTGAAGTTTCCTCCTGTTTATTAGAGAAAGAGAATTGAATAATTTCATTTAATTACCATATAGTGTCAAGCACAAAGTGTTTAACATTAGCAAAACGAATTGTTCAACTCACAGACACATGTATAGTTCAGGTTCATAAACGTAAAGAAGTCGACAAAACCTTTGAGCTAAGATTCTGTAAGGGCCAAAATATCCCACTCGCAACAAACAAGAACTTTGCACATAGGTACAAATTTGGCATAACATAAGTTATATGGTTAGTTATAAATTCAATAACTTTAAAAGCTAAAAGTTCTAGGTTTTAGTTAAAACAGAGTCCCTTTACTCGAACAAAGACAAAATTCAGGCTTTACTTTAACTCCTATAAGTAGTCGAAAAATATACTTCCTCTGACACAACTAAATAATCGATTGACTCCTATTCCCACATCTTAGGACTGACCAGGGACATTATGGAATCTCATAATTGGATATTTAACAAGTCCCAACCAGACGTCTAGCAATTAACCAGAAGAAACACTAATCAAGCGTGTCTAGAAGTTCAAGTTCACTACATAAGGTCTTGTATACTCGACACTACTAGCCTATATTTTTCTCAATCAGTTACACTACCAGTCTATGCTTAGCCATAAATTCTATTCCCGACTTAAAACGAGTCAAAGGATCACCCTCCCTAATCAATAAAGTGTAACATGAGCTCATCGGAACTTCTCCAATAAGAAAAACTCAAACTAGCAGCTCAACATCCAGGTGCCCTGTAATACTCTTACTGCAGTTGACACAATTCACATCCAAATCAAATTTTATACAGTGTACCATCCATTTTATAAATATCTTAGCCAACAAGGCAACAACTAAACAATCAATCAACATTTCATCCAAACAAATAATTTCGCAAAATGACAAGCAAAAAAGGAAGATATACAAACCATCAAATTCCTCTTCATCAGCTAACGGAAAATCCAACCAAGTCTCGGGATGATGAGCTATATTAGTAGCGAAAGCTAACACTTCCTCCGTCACTCCAATAGCATCATCACCTTCACTCTCCTCCACTTCATCATCCCTATAATCCGAATTCTCAATATAACCACTATCTTCCTCCTCGGATCCAGTAATCAACTCGGGTCGATCAATCCGGTCCGCATCCGAACCAAATAGATCCGGTTTACCCGGCGGTAAAGGCGGAGGAGGAGCTAGAAATGAAGCAACGCCCCATAATTGACGGGTTAGGGTTTCTTTGAGTTCAGATAAATCTTCCTTCACGCCGCGGTTCTGATTATTATCATTATCATCATCGGAATTGTAATCGTTATCGTTAATGGATCGTTCTTCTAAATCGATTTCCTCGTAGATGGACGTATCTTCGTCAACAACGGCGCTCGTTACGGCGTCGTTTTGGAAATTGTGTTTGAATACTAGTTCTTCTTCTTCATCTTCGTCGGCTTCGAGACGGAGAGTGTTGGATATGGAGCGAGCAAGCCATGACATGGCTTAGCGTATTTGGTTGGATCGAGGAAGAAGAAGAAGGAAAGAGAGATTGTTTTGAATTTTGAAATTTTTCTTTTTTTTTTGGTTGCAGTAGGTGATGACGATGATTGATGGTTGATTTTCTGTTTTTTTCCTCTCTTTTTTTCATTTTTCTTTTTAATTTGTGAATTGTTATGACGTGGATTTGGGGACCCACATCTAGTCAATGAAGGGACCTATAGTATGAGCTTATCTGGTAGGTGACCTGTAAATAGTTCTGCGGGTCACCCGGTAATGACGATTGGGTCATGGGTCTTGTGAGCGTTTGGCCATTTTTGTTTTAAAATTGAAAAATGATATTTAAACATTGAAGTTATGTTTTGTCATAATTATAAAATTGGAGTTGTTTTTAAATTTTTGTGAGATAATTTAAAGTGAAAATAGCTTTTTTTAAAATTTTTTCAAATTCTTGAAAATTTTGAAATTTACTACAAGTTGAATTCCAAAATTGTATGGCAAATGTTTTTAGAAATTCAACTCTAAAAAAGGTGAAAAAATTGCATTGCCAAATTTCCTTTTAGGGGTAGGGAGGGGGGGGGGGAATAAGATTTTCGTGCTCATAATCACATGTCTTCGAAAAATTCTAGTAGAGAGTAACTTTTTCTTTTAATGAATATTATATGATATAAATTTGAATTAGTCGATTTCAATAAATTTTATTTGACATGAATTTGAATTAATCGAGTCCAATATAAATGTCGAATACGGAATAAACAAGTAGGAAAAAAAAAGGCAGAATTCATCGATAGCCCCTTAAAGTTGACACGACTTTTTATTTAAACACCTCAAATAAATCTTATACATTTTGAATACTTAAACAGCTTAAAATTTGTGTTATTAGACACTTTTTTGACAATCACCTAAAATTACAAAGTGTGTGTATTATACTCGTTGGTGACGTGACATGATGACTAATTAAAAGATGACATTTGGCATTTGGGTATAAAATAATAATTAAAAAATAAATTATAAAAAAATAAAATAAAAACTATTTTTCATAAAAAAAAAAAAAACTATTTTCTAAGTAACCCCCACCCCACCCCCTCACCCCAACCTACCCAACCCCTTTTTTCCCGGAATTTCCCGGCCATAGCCATTAGAACTCCATTGTCAATGACCTTCATCCACGCCACCTTCTTACCTTTTTTTTTTTTTTGATTCAAATAAATTTCATAGTCAGATTCAAAAATAGGAAGCTACAAACTACATTATACATCACAAATGCTAATAGTTGCTAATCAAAAGAATTGTAATGAAATAAATGAGTAAAATCTGAAATTAAGGTATTAAAATGGTAACTTTTTATTTTTGCAAATAAAATGAATTATTAGATCAATAAATTCGTATAATCATTGACGAAAAAATAGAGTATTTGTCGGAAATTTCTTGAAATCCAGATCTGATTTTTTTTTCTTGATAAACTTCTTTTTCTTTCTTTTGTTTATGTCAATTTTGATTAATAGGTCAGATCTACAATTACATTGAAATAGTACCATGTTAGGATAAAAATTTAAAGAAAAAATGGAGTTTCATGGGATTTTTTTTTGGCTGATTTTCTTAAAAAACTTAAAATTTATTTTTGATTTTATATAAAAAGAAAATGTCACTATTCTTAGAAAATGGTGGTGATCTATGAACAAGATAACAATGGTGGAGGATTTGTTAATGGGTAGAATATTAAATGGAGAAGATAGAGAAAAAAAGAAGAAAAAAAGATGATGAAGAAGAAGAAGAAGAAAACTAAAAAACAAACAAAAGATATATTTTTTAGGCTCTTCAAGCGCCAACTTGAAGTGAAAATCACACAAATTGTCAAATCAGCGAAAAGTGTCAAAATGACACAGTTCGACTTTACCTTAGGTGTTCAAAATGAACAAGGTTTACTTGAGATACCTAGGTAAAAAATCGTGCCAACTTTAAGTGGCTATCAATGGATTCCGCCAAAAACAATGAAATTTTCATTTCATACATCATGAGTCATGAACTCATGACCATTGCGAAAATAATCGTGTGTTACATTTTTTGAGTTTTTGCAATTTGTTTTAGCTTCCGAACCCAATTTTTCAAAAACATTACGTGACGTTTTACTTTTTGAGAAACATGAGAAATAAACATTATTTTTTTAAAAAAAAAAAAGTGGAGCATGTCATCTTTTTTGTTTGACAAAGTACAGATTTCACTAAATTAAAACCTAAAAGAACATAAAACGTGCGTTGAAATGAAACTACTTAAACAGGCAGTCATAAATTTACCGATAATTTGAACAAGCTCACACACAAATGAATTTAAAAAATGATATAGTAACCAATACTCAAATTAATAATTCACTGTCTGATACACATTATTTTGCCTTATACGTTAAACACATCCAGACAAGTACCGTAATCGAAGTTAGATCTGTAATAATCACTAATTACTCCTACTAGATTAATTTATCCTAATTGCTATCGTGCACAGTATAAAAACATTTTCAAAAAACAAAAAGAACCTGGATTTCTGTAACATTATTAGAAAATATAATTTATTTAAGTACTATATGAAAATGAAATTTAGTCCCTAAGCACACGTGACACCAAAGATATTTTGCATCCTCATTGGATCGTGTGCCTAATTAAATTAATTAATCCAAGTGAAAGCTAAGTAAAAAAATAAAACCAAATTTTAATATATAGTGTGCATTAAAAGAGCATCCAGATCTCAAACTCCTTTAATGCAGTATGAAATTTTTTGGCTCCACTAGCAATAATTCAACTTCAACCTACAAAGGGAATTAAAGAAATGTCCATTGAATTCAAATAGTTAGATTTGTTAGCCTATGACCAAAACAGTGGCTCTTTTTGCAAAACTTTATAGTATTAATTGTTCAAATGTGTACAGAGCAACAAATGAGTTTATGTTGATTGTGACTTTACTATATGCATTTAGGCTTGAAATTTTGTTAGATGAAAATACATTTAATGTATATACATGTATTTATATACATGTAACACCATTGCATTGTTAGTTATGAGTTCTAAAAATACACACACACAAAAAAAAATGGTCCTTCTAGATTAGGAAATGTGAATTTATATGTTTGATTTTTGTAATTTACTACAAATGTTATCTTAGTTACATAACTTTTTTCACAGGAAATCAGTAAAAAAAAAATAATACATGATATGTAAATAAAATACAAGACTAATTATCGGGTCATTTTCTTTTATTCAAGTTGTAAGTAAACATAAACGGGTTTTTTTCTCGTTTTGTTCTTCAGACATCATAAAATAGTTAGTTTTCTCATTCTTTCTTTCTGTTAATCTAATAGTTCATACCGTGTTCAAGCTGAGGACAATCTATCAAATACACGTGTTAATGTTGTTGAGATGCTATTCTTTTATTTGTTGATTTCTCTCGATGCAATTTCCTGATGAACACATTGAACTGTACATGTGATTGAAACCCTCACATGTCAGGCACGACAACGCATTTATTAGTGTCACGCTCCACTCCTGAGCTAATAGCCTATCACACGAACCTCCTACTAGGGGGTGCTATGCCAAAAGCGAGATAAACATTGCCCTTAAGGTATGTCCTAGCTGTCAACGAATTGAGGAAAATCACGGGAGATTAGGGTTCAAATCTTAACAAAACATACATAGTGATTTCTCATCGAAATCTTGATAGATAGAGTTACCTAATACATATATTGTTGAGACTTGAGAGCTAGTAAGTACCAGATGAATTAGTCAAGGCGCACTCAAACCTCCGATATTAAAGAGAGAAAAAAATAGCTTCCTATTGTTTTTTTTTTTGATGACTGTTGTGTCCAAGGCTAGAACAGATGGGAAGAATTACCTAGTGTTTTTTTGTCTCCGCTAGAGATTTGAACCTGAAACGTCAGACCTCATGATTCTTAACCCACTTCATTAACCACTAGGCCACACACTTGGGTGCTCCTATTGTGTTTTACCCCAAAGGTAGGTAATATGCAAACACGCAAACAATGTTCTTTGGCCTTTAGAAAAAGTCACCAATTCAGAGCTCTTTCCAGCTTTCAAAATGTATACATAATACACTTGATATTGCTATGCTAAAAAGAAAAGGCTTAAAAATGGGGTTCAACTCAGTAAGTAGTATGCTTTTCTCAGCAAAAATTCCATACTTTTAGTCCCCCCTTAGATCTCAGTCAATGTTCCTATTCTGCAATGCCAACAAAGACTACTAACTTGTCTCCACTGCTTTTAAGGTAAGCTTATTTGTCCGTGCACTTTTCAACCCCCTCTACTTTCCTTTTCTTGGTCCAAGATAAGAGAGTACGTGGGGGGTGTCTTCATAAACCCCCCCCCCCCCCCTCCAAGGCAAAAAAGAAGAAAGAAAGCCATATCAATACCCTAGAAATACACTTCTCCAAGGACAAGGAGTATAAAATACCTCATCTGCACGTGTTTCCAAATCTTGAAACTCATTATTTTGACCATTTGGACAAGTTTTATTAACTACAAGAATGACAATTCTCGTAGTCACATCTTGCAATTGCGCACACCTCGACTAATTTCACGAAATATTTGTTGCACAAGTGCTAAATAACTCTGTCCCCCAAAACTTGGATCGATCATTGGGATACACCCTTGGGTGCAATTTCTTCATTATTAGTTATAGTGTGTCATGATAAGCTTACGCGCACCTTCGCTACAACAACAACAAATCCAATGTGCTCCCACATGTGGTGTTCGAAGAGGGTAGAGTGTACGCAGACCTTACTCCTACCTTAAGAAGGTAGACACGCACCTTTACTAAATACTTGACATTTCCCACTAGCAAAGGCATATATGGAAATTTGAACCTGAGACGTCATAGACTACAAGGCCACAACTGGTGCTTATTTGAGTAGTTTTTTGCAAGACATTTCACCTACCCCTCTTCTTACCAATTGTGTCTGCATGCTTAAGCCAGGGACCAAGAGCTAAAGGGGAAAACTTTGAAACTTGGGGTTTATTACATCTTTGGAATCTGTTCTGTTTTCTCCTGTTCCTCCTATCTTATTTTGGAGTTTTTCCCTTAGTTCCATATGCATTATCAGATCCATGACAGTGACTCAATGGAAGTGCTATTTTTCTTGTTTAGTGCTATTATTACCAGGACTTTAATGGAACATGAAAGTTCCAGTTCAGCTGAAGTCCCCTTTTCTACTTTTTCCTTCTCTTTCCATTCTTACCACACAAACAAGCTAGAAAAAAGAGATATGTATACTGACAGAATTTCCAATCAGCAAAACAACAACACTTTCAAACAGAAGTACCACTATCCTCAAAGAACGATCTTTAGCATTCAGAACAGCTCATTATATCAAGATTCTGAATAGAAGAACAGAACACCAAAAAATCTTGAAAGTTCACAGAGGGGAAAAGGGTGAATCATCACTTGAAACAGTACGATATAGAAATGAAACATAAGTAAAAGCTAAGACAAAAACTGAGAAGGGAAAATTGAATCCATTGTGAATGCTGATTTCATATTGGAAATGTTGCTTTTTTTACAAATGACAATCTCCGCAATGAAAAAAAGAACTCCCGAGTGAAACATTTCGATCGAGCAAAGAAGTGAAAGTCACTAAGGACTTTCTAAAAATAATTGGGGAAAATTTGGGAATTGGGATAAACTCGGAGAATCCCTAAAGAAATGTGTACAATTACAATATCAAACGCTAGCTTTGCCCGGACATTCTTCCCCATTATGCCACCCCCACCATTTTACATAGCAAATATGATCTATAGCATTCAATTGTAGCATCGATGCAATCAAATCACCAGCCTAATTGACTACAAAGATTTGACGAATCAATTTGAAACCACGGTGTGCCGTACGTTATTGGAAAACCTCAGCGGAAAGATCAAATGGAAGGCACCGAACCATAGTCTGATATAAGCATTTTATCTATAATCCACATTATGAAGCCTTTTTTCATGAGAGCTAAAGCTCTTTAATATGTACAAGTAGGTACCTCCTTGCCCCAATTATACAGATTCCGCGAGCTGTTGAGCACCTTCCCCTTGCGTGTTTTATAGAACTGAATTAGTTGAACCGTATGAACAACACCATGTCACCTCATTGCATTGTCTTGGTAAGCTTACACTTCGAAATGAAGATGGTCTCTGAGTAATTTAGACTGCATAGTTTTAAGAGCTCAGCGGACCGTTGCTTCAGCACGGGGTTGCATCCACTTTGAATAACAAGCAACAACTTGGCTGCTAGACCTGCCTCAACAGCCACAGATGAGCATTTTTCCGGGGCAAGTTTGCACACTGCCCATAGAATCGACAAGGCAAATTGAGTGCAGCTCTCTGATACCTTCATGAGCAATTTGACCACATTCGGGATGGTGCTACGACAATCCATCAATGCCAATGCACCCTCTGGAAGGGTAGACAAGGCTTCAAGAATAACCAAGGCTAACTCTAAGCATTCAGCATTCAAGTTGGGCAATACTTCAACCAATTGGGGGATTGCCCCAATACCAACAATCGAGTTCCTCAGTGATTCGTGTGACGAAATCAGCTTGAGCAATCTCAGACCAGATAACACCCCATTAGGGTGTCTCTTATCTTTGATTAGTCTCAGTAATCCTACCAAAAGACTCAAGCTTGACAAAACTTCGCACTCTGAATCCTTCCCTTCCATCAACATCTCGAGCAATTTCGTACAATTTATCTTGGTATCAATAGATCCCTCATTCAAGGTATCCACCATCAGGGAAATCTTATTGGGTTGCATCAAATTAGCCTTCCCATCTGAGTTCAGGTCCAAGTGTACCAAAATTCCAATTGCCTCAGAAGCAACAACATGTTTAGTGAAAGGACCTAACAGTGAAGTAATTAAACTAACACCACTGTTATCTGTCACTGTTTTCTTGGCTGAGTCATGGGCAGTGACAACTTGTCTGAGCTCCTTCAAAGCTTGAACTCTAGCCTCACCTTTAACCTTCTTCAAAGTTTCTAAAATCTCCAAAACCCTTCCTTGCACATCCTCAGACCTCTTTTTCATAGCCAAATACTTTTGAGAAAACCAACTGTAAATCAGCTGGTGAAGAGTACTGTTAGGAGTGATTGAATCATCCCATAACTCTTGCATTGTGGTAGGGCAAGTGAAGTGTCCCAAAGAGAACCATTTGAGAATATTAGACCTCTCATAGGTTTGCCCAGTGCAAAGGGTCACTGGATCTCGCATGGGCTCCAATGAAATTGGACAAATGAACACTGAAGGAACTTCAATTGAATCAAGCTCCTCCATCATTTTCTTCAGACTCAACTTCTTCTCTATGGCACCACCATGTACCACCACCCCACCTCCACCACCCAAAATCCCATCTTTAACAGCAGTTTCCAGATCCAACACCTGCCCACCACCCCCAACATCAAACTCCTCCACCCTCCCCCTAGATGGCAGATACATGGGCATTTTTACTGGTCAAAAAACAAGAAAACTAGCAAAGAATAAATCTTAAATATAGAAACCCCTTTTGAACAACAACATCACATTTAGAGAGGGCAAAGATGAAGCGTGTGGATGAAAAAAGAGAAAAGAAAAGAACAGTCTTTGCACTCTTTTGTCTTCCCTCTTTTGCTCATTGACAATTACAACCAGGATTTGACAGGGGGACACATCTTTTTCTTTTATCTGAACTCTTTTTCTCTGGTCAAAAGAACCATAGTGCTCATTTTCACCATCATTATCATCATCAAAGACTATACTTACAGAATCTTTTTGTAAAATATCCCTTCTCTAATACCAAAGCTATACACTTTTCTCACTTTCCCTACAACCCCCAAAAGATTGAAATCATTCCAATCCACAAAACCAACCCCCCAAAAAAAGCAATCAAAAATCCAAGAAAGAAAAACCCCACAAAATAAAAACTCTCAAAGATTTAAACTATGAAACAAAAAAAAAAGTTTTAGATCAAGAAAAGAGAGAAACAAATAGAAAGAAGTTAAAGGGAAACCTTACCCAGAAGTGAGAGAGAATAAAAGGGAAGAACAGCTACCTCTTTTGAGTGTGAGCCCCCTACCCCCCCCCCCCCACCTCCCACACCCCTATGGATATGGGGCAAGTTATACCTGGAAACCCTACAAAAATAATTTTTAAAATTTATTTATTTATTTTTCTTATAATATACTCGAAATTTATTTTAATTAATTTTTCAAAAAAATTTAAGCTTTTAAGCATATTTGACGTCATGTTATTACTAGTATCTTTAATACTGCACTTAACTTTCAACAATTCAATGTTATTTGTCGTCTTACATTTAATATTTTCTTCTACTAAATTTTTTGAAATATAGAAAATATTATAGGTATAAGTTTAGGAAAAAGGAAAAAAATGAAGTTGCCGGTGATAGCCGGTAATTTGACCAGAGAAGCTCGTGGACCACACGTGTATTGTGGTCCAAAGTCCAATGCCACCGAGATATCCGGTTTTTTAAAATTTCTTTTTTAATTTTCTAAAAGGGTAAATGTAATATTATTATCTCTCTATCGAATTATCTATGTATTTTTTTTTTACATGCTTTTAAAAAACATTAATTAAGAAATATTTTAACTATCTTATTCTTATTTATATCTTAAGACTTAATCTTCCTTTATTAAATATTACTCTATTTATGTATCATCATCTCATAATTTAAATATTTGTAATTTTTAAATTTAATTACTATTAAAAGTTAAATAAAAAAGTTAATTTTATCTTAATTTTTAAAATAATAAATAATTTTAGATAATTATGATAGATAATTTGCTCGAAGGAAGCCCCCTGGGCACGAAGAGCTCGAGTTCGAATCATCTTTATTAAGAAGTGCTTTATTTTTTGGTGTTAACTTTTTTAATGTAAATTTAAATTTAATGGAATATCAATACAAATACCAACACCGAACGAGAAACCAAATGAAAAAAGTAAAAAAAGGTGTGAGTTATTGCCTTTTTCGGGAGTAGGAGTGAACTTTAGGTTAGAGAGTCACGGATGAAATATTGGGTAATTATAAAAAAGAGACGCAAAGACGGGTCAGATGGTCAAACTGTAACGTGCGGCGTAGTCTTGGGGACATAAAATATGATTCTTTCCTAATTTTCATACTTTATACTGTATCAAAGATTAGGTTTTTATATATACATTTAAATGTTTTTGTGATTAATGATTATTATCCTAAGTAATAATATTTTATTATTATTATAATAATAAAAAAAAATTATATTATAACATTTTATATAACCTCTATAACAGTAATAAATTATCTGAATAATGACGTCGTTATAGAAAAATTTAATTGTATTATTAGTGTAACGATAATTTTATGTGTTAAGTGTGCGAATAAAAATCTTTCATTAGTAGTTGAAATAATTGAGAAACTATATATAAGGTGTAGAATCTATTAATAGTGTGAGACTTTTTAAGAAAAAAACGTACTCTTTTAAAAATGTAGTTTTATAATTATTTGTTATAACAAATAAATAAAATTTAATGATATTAAAAAAAATTATATGGGCGGTGAATATAAGTTAAACTCTTTCTCTTTATGTCTATTTTAGTCTTAAAGTAAAAAAAAAGAAAGTTTGGACCAAAAGAATAAAGGAAATGTTGACTTAAAAATGGAACCGTTGAGATGTTGATATTCTTATAATGATTTTATAATATAACGTTAATTCTAAAGAAGATAAGAGTGTTTACCATACTTTTATTTTTATTAAAGATTAAAGATATATATAAAGTAAAAGCATCAAATATGTTATTCGTGTGTTACAATAAATTGTTACATTTGTGAAATAATTAATTCTACAAAATTGAGACTCGAAAGTGAAAACAATTAGCCATTAAATAGTATACTTAATTAACAATATGTAGGAAAGACTCAACTAAGTAAAAATTTTATGTGTTAGGGCAAACTAATTATTCTCCCGTCTCAATTTATATGACATATTTTTTCTTTTAATTCATTTAAAAAAGAATATCACTTTTTTTTATAATGAAAAATAACTTAATTTAAAAAAAATACTCTAAATAAAATGATTTATAACCAAACAAATGTCTAAAATTTTAGACCATAAATTTTAAAAGTCTTTTTATTTTTTTCTTAAATTTTATGTCAAGTTAAATTGTGTCACATAAATTAGAATGAATAGAGTAATTAAGTGGTGTGAACTTTTTCTTTTTGACCTATAATTTGCTGCAAAGGCTTGGACTGAGAAATCTTGGCTTATTTATCTATTACAAAACAAATAATGTATATTACTAAATCTTTGCCATTAAATAATTTTTTTGAAAATAAAATTAGAATAGAGAATAAAGTACAAAAATATTAGAGTTGGAATTGGGACCTTTGCCTTTTTAAAAAAGTGGCAGCTAAGCAAATTGACTGGTCAATAACTAGGACAGTGTGTGCTGTATATGTGTGTGTAAATGTTTTTGTGTACTCTATTCCTTTTTTAAATTTTTTTTATTTTTTATATTATCCCCTAATTCTTATTTTCTGAAAAAAAATATATTATATTTTTTTTTTTTAGTTTTTATTGATTTATTTATTTAAATATATTTTTGGCAGTCTTGGAGTTTGACTGGATCGCTTTTAAGTAAGTGAGTGCGTCCCCTCATGCAAATTTGCTTTGCTGCACCCATTGATGGGGACACTGACACGTGTCAGTTGGGAAATGTGCTTTCAAACCACCTGCTTAATCCATTGATTAGAATTAATTACTTTGAATTAGCTTTTTGGTATTATTCTAATTTCCTCCCCTTAACTTTTATGGTTGCACACTACGGTACTTCTAAATTTTCTAGATGATCAAAAAAGCTAAAATTATCGAAATGATTTTGAAATACTGATAGTAGGCTTTTCATGACGATTAATGTATAATTCGTTGATCATAATGATGATAAGATACTTGTTTTTTTATATTTGAGTCGAGAGTATATTGGAAACAATCTCTCTATCTTCACAACGTAGGGATAAAATTACGCACAAACCATCTTCTTCAAATCTTATTTATGAAATTATATTGAATATGTTATTGTTCTTGACGATGATAATGACAAAAATTCTATGCAATTTTGAAAAGCAAAAAGATGCATCTTCAAAGCTATCAACATATGGAGTGATGAACTACTATTAACTTTTGATTATTCTATCAGCCAAAAAGCACCAATTGGGACAAAATATGACATGAATGGATTTTACTTTATCATGAATCTTTTGGTTAGGTTCAAATTATATAAGAGCACTAATCAATTTTATATCGAACTATATGTGATGAAACTCTACTTTTTCTTTCTAATTTGATCTCTTTTTTTGAAAAAATATTGTTATGCTTCTTTTCAAAATTCACCTAAATTGAAACAATCCATCAATTATAGATTATTGAACCTGCAAGACTTTGATGTAGAATTTGTCTTAAGTAAATCTAATATCAAAATGATAGTGTAAAGTTAGAGGTCATATAAAGTTGACTCGTGATTTAACTATGTTAAAATTCAATGTGACAAAATCGTGAGGCTCAACGCCATTAGGTCATATAAAAAGGTCGGGTCAGAACCAAGTTATCCCCTAATATTGTGGTGAGGAAAGCATCAATAAGGATGATGACTTTTCTAATGAGAACGAATGTAACAATCTACAGATGATTGATTGTTGTCAGTTGAACTAAACGATTAGGAGTCAGGCTAAAACGGACAACCTTTGCGATTGAACCTAGGCCATGAAAAGTGTTGAGATTTCGAAACTCCTCCTAATATGGTGGAGGGGTAATTAAGACGGTGAGTCCCTAAGAGGTGGGTATAACTATTTACATACTTTGCTACTCCTTTTCCCTTTTCCTCTCCTTGGATGCGGGAAACTTTTTTAGTCAAATATCCATATTGAAAAAATTGCAAGCGAAGGGGGGTAATTAGTACTGAGGAAAGTTCAGGGGCTTCACTGGATTATCCTTAAAGTTAAGGGGTCAAATTGGTATTAAATCGTAACTTTAATCAAGTACTTAGTAGCAGTAGTGTATTATATGAGTAAATTAATTAACACTAAAAAATATGAACTGTCTAAGATGGAAAGCTTGTTGTTTTAAATTATTTAGTTCTGTTTTTTTTTTTTGGGTACGAATTTATTTATTTATTTAGTTCTGTTTGTTGCATCATTCAACAACTCTTTTTTTTAAAAATAATAATAATTAATTAAGTGGGGCACTGGGAAGCTAAGATTTGACTACTAATATTCCTTTGTCACAGATGAACTCTCTCTTTTTTATTTTAATAAATTTTGTCACATTAATTAATTAATGATCCCTACTAGCTCAGCACCTAAGAGCTACCCCTTTCAAAAGGGCAAATGTTGGTTGATCAATCAAAATAATTATATTTGTTGATTAAATAAATAAAAAATATATATTATTTTATATTAAAACATATATTTTATATACCTCATATAATCATATATAAAGAAATACGTATGTATGTATTTATTGATTATTATTTAGTGAATGACTATACAATGTAATTTTACCCATATAAAAATCATATTCTCTTCCCCCAACTAATTGTAATTTAATTTAAATACCCTGTTATTTTCTACTTTATTTTGTTTCTTTTTTGGGTTAAAAAATTGTACTATTTGGCTACTTTGTTTTCTTTTATATTATTATTGATATTATTATTATTTACATTCAAATGAGTGAAGCCCATATATTTTTCATATCGTTCTGATTATGACATTTTTCATTATTTTTGGAGTACTTGGATCTTATTTTATTTTTTCATTTACACCACATGACCATTTTTCATACACAGCTATAAATTTGTTTTTATCACAAGAACAACTCTTATTTATAGGTGTAGAGAGAGTATTACACATAAATAAGAATCAGTGAGTTAGTTGTTAATTAAACAAAACTTATGGCTTCTAAGCTCACCATAAGAACCAATAACATGAAATGTGATGTAATTTTTTTAATATTAAAATGCCTAAACAACAATACTAATAGCAAAGTAATAGTACATCCTCATGGAATATACTTCTATCAGATACCAAAGATAAAGGATTTTATTAGTACTATATTGAAATAGTACAATTTAGAGGGTTTGGACTCTACCATACACCACTTTTAGTATTTTCTAATTTGAAACATCTCGATATAATCAAAGACGTTCCCTCTTAATCAAAAGTCTCAAATTTGAGCATTTGAGAATGACAAAAGATCATGTTAGAAGCGCCGCTCTCATAAATGAATCATGCAACGCACAAATCCTAATTTAATCGAATTTCAATATAAGTATCGAACACTGAGTGAGAAACTAAAAAAAAATGTTCTCCGCTACATTTTCTTTACACCATTAATTTCATCTGACAGCTTCCACTTTTCTTTTTTTTAAAATAAAATAAAAATACTTAGAGATTAATTAGCGTATTTTCTCCTGTCAAAGTTTTAAAATAAATTCCTTGGTTAGTCCTTCTATTTTTATTTTACATTGGTTGAAAATACAAATACTAAATAATTATGAAAAAGTGAAGCTCATCATGTATTATTTGCAATGGGAATAAAATGATTTTAATTTGGACTATATTATATGGTTTAGAATTATACTTAGATTGACGCTCCGTCAGGTGTTTAAAGCAAATACGCATGTTTCCCATTCGATTTTCATGTTTTAAGCATACCGTCAACGTTTATTTTGAGCCAGAATCGAACTCTTCATAAAGAACTTTTTCTAAAAGCAGGCATAGTAAATGTAAAGCCTAAAGAATGTTGCTCAATTTCGAATAATATTCTCTTATGAAACTCAGGGAGTATATATTATATGGTTAATTTCACCTAAAAATGTTCATATTTGCTTTGTCATTTTCTCAGTTATGTTAGGAGCATACCCTAACATACCCTCTGAGTTCAATTTTTAAGGTTCTTAATATTTATCTAGTATTACATTTATAAAGTTATAAATTTATATTTATTATTTATTATAATTTTGAGTTTTATACAAACTAATTATGTTTCAACTTTCATGTTAAAAATATTGAATTCAGAGGAATTTGATACCGCATGAAATATATCTGCCCCCTTGTTAGGAGTTTTATAATAGAGATGGCAGAGAGGTGAAGTCTTTCCTTGTCGCAGTTAGGGGTGTGCATCGGTCGGTTCGGTTCGGTTTTGTATATTATCGGTTTGATTTATCGGTTATCGGTTTGTAAACATGCAAAATCGATAACCAAACCAATAAGATATTTGTTATCGGTTTTTGGTTAATCGGTTTTTGGTCCTTAACGGTTCGGTTATCGATTTAACCGATAAGAAAATGCTCCTATAATATTTTTGATTTCTCTTATTTTCTTCTTCATATATAGACTACTTTCATGCATAAACATCTATACAAATTACAAGCATAAGCAAATTCAAATACGTTATTACTAAAATAAACTTATTTTCTTTCCTATTAAGTAGAAAACTTGAATACAGTAGCAACGGTAGCAATTTCTCAAAAAGAAAAGCAACACTGATAGGTAGAATGTTATCAAACCAATAACTTTAGAAAGAAAACAACAACACTAAGACAACAACTATAAAATGCAAAAAATAATAGGCTATATATTTAAAATCTAAAGCCACTATTATACAATTATGAATAAAAATATAATCTAAATATGATCTTATTGGGTTATCGGTTTAACCATTAACTAAAACCTTAAAACCGATACCGAACCGATAGCCCAATAATTTTTTTTACAAAACCGTTTAAAAACCGTTAACCCAATAACCCAATACCAATAAACCAATAATATTTTTATCGGTTCGATTTATCGGTTAAACCGGTTTTTGCACACCCCTAGTCGCAGTGTATTCTGTTCGAGGATAAGCAATTTAGATTTGACCAATTTATTTGAGATATTTTTTTCTTGTTATTTAATAATTACAAAATTATATTTGAACAATATTTATAGAAAATGCCCGAGTGTTAAATCAAGAAAAATAGTACTATAAGGGGTCGTTTGGTACAATGTATTATGTCAAATAATACATGTATTAAGAGTGATACTATTTAATACATGTATTAGTTATACACCCTATTTGGTATTATAGGGTGTATAACTAATACTTTTCATTTGGTGGTATTAGTAATACACGGATTTTAATACTATGGGATAAAATATGTAAACACAAAAATATCCTCAAGCACCCTTTAAACATTTTATATATTCTTTCTATGTTTTTATCTTGATTTTCATGCTTTATATTTGTACTAGTATCGTACCCGCACGATGCTCGAAAAATATTTTTAAAAAAATTATCTTTAAAAAAAATTATATTTGAGGGCACTCAATAAAATTTCAATTATAATCATGCCACAAAATTTTCTCTTAGGTCTAAAATAATTACCGACAATAAAATTTTCTATTTCTAAAAAAGTCTTCTTAATGCATGATAAGAAGACATGTATTTGATCCTTTTACTAACATATAGCTAAGTTTCATTTCAATAAGTCTAAAACAATTACAAGTTATAATAACTCCAATTCACGATCATTTTTAGCCCACTTGATCATCCTTTATTATTAACATTTTCAAACTTTAGAAAAGAAACTTAACCATTCAACCTACTTTAATCACCGTATAATGTATAAGGTTAGAAAACTATCGCTATAAAAAATAATCTTAACAAATTAACCACGACTCAAAAAAGATTAATTTTCATTTGAAAACGTCAATACAAATCGGAAGCTCAATAATAAAAAATTATGAATAACTTATTTTCAATTTATCAATATGAAAATTTCCTCCAGATAATCTAAGTGAATATATAAAAAAAATTGTTTCTCATTTTTAAGAATGAGTTATAAAGTTTTGTAAAAAATGTACACAAAGCTATAAAATATGAAGGGTATTTTTGTAAACAAATAATATCATTTTATAAATATAATAATGCAAGTTATTTTTAATAATAATACTATTCTTATACACTCTACCAAATGACCCTTAAAAGTTTATTTTACGAGAAATCGAACAGGGTGTCCACCTCAAGGATTGCTATTCTTTTTTTCTTTCCAATTTGTTGAAGTTTTTTGCAAAAATAGATTATTATTTTTGTTTTATAAGCCGAACAAAATAACCTTTTGCCTTTTCACACTTTTTGCTTTTCCTTGGTCTCTTCTTTTTCACCAAAAATATCATAGTTCTTCAATTTTTAAGCTTGAAAAGAATTATTGGAATGTTGATTATTTGTGATTAGTATTTAGTCGATTTAGTATTTCACTAATTTGCTCCAAAATTTGAAGACTTCATTGTTGATCTTTAGAACGTGTTGAAAAAGACAAAGTGATTTTCTCGATTTGATATTATTTGGCTAAATTGGTAATTGAGGAGAGTTTATATAGGTGTTTGGGGGGTTTTTGTTTTCAAATTGGGATTATTTGAAGCAAATTTAGGATGGTTTGATTGAAATTGAAATTACAGATTCAAACAAAGCCTTAATAAATAACACAAATGAATCATGTCAATCTGACGTGATTTATTCGTGTTGTTTACTAAGGTGTTGTTCTAATTTATAATTTCAAGTTCAATCAAACCATCTTGAGTTTGCTCCCAATAGTCTCAAATTTAAAATAAAAACCTCTAAACACCTGCACAAACTAATCTCAATTTCTCAACACATATATTATGCGTGTATACCGAGTCAAGTAGCACACTATTTATAAGTCATCTTTTTAAATTTTTTATCATCCACTTTTTAATTGTGGCTTGTGTGATTCATTACTCGCCTTTAGAAAAACCATATAATAATACTAATTAATATCATGCATAATTAATTAGGAAAAGTTGACATGTCAAACTATATAATAAAACAAAATTATCACTATACATGTAGTACCTGGGTGTATTCTTGTCATTTAGTTTTTTGTTCCCTCATAATGTTTGGTCACTTTACATGTTATAGGAATTAATTAGTTAGACCAAATATAACATAAATTTATCATTTGACATATTTTGATATTTGAAATTACACAAAAATATAATTTGAAGTTGAATTTATTTGGTCCATTTTTGTTTATATATATAAAAAAAGTACAAGAAACTCATGACCAAAACTTATTACTACGACTTAACTTTGAAAAAGTATGAAGCAACAATTTGAGATGAATTCGATTTTCTTTTTTGCTATTACCTCTTGGCTCTTGTGGACATGTTAATTTAATTTATTGCCAACTAAAAGGATGGTATAAGAGTGAGGTGTAATTTTGGTTGCTTAGTTCATATGAGTTATAGCTCAGACTAATAATGTTGTCGATAGAGACAGATTCAACATTTAAAATTTATAAATTCCTATATTAACGTCAAGTTAATACTATAATAATAATTGAGTTCATAATCAAACATTTAGAAATAATCAAGCAAAAATTACTGAATCTATAATTCAACCTCTGAATCCAGCCTTGACTGGTGATGATCGGTAAATTAGTATCATCATGCGGATTTTTAATCCCATGCATAGTTGTGGAAGAAAAAAAAAGTTCAAATACAATCCTATAACTAACTCATTTTTTTTTAATAATTATTTGTATAGAATCTATTGGATCGACTAATTTTACTTTAATTCATGCTTATTAGGGTATAAAGGGAGAACCCTCCCTGTGATAAAATCGTTGAAATATAATTACATAAATTCTTTTCAAGCTTGAGGTGTGTCGTAGATGACACTTTCTTTGAGAATATTTGATTCATCTCAAGTATATCTCTATATTCAACAAGCTCCTTTTTAGTGTAAACTATGAATAGTTAGACAAAGAAAAAAATTAAGAGCAAAATCAATAAAAAATAATTTAGTTACAAAAACTCACAACTTACCTTCATGCCTATTATTCACATGTGCGAGCTCGCTCTCTTTTTCTAGTTTTTTACAAACTCGCTAAAGAAATAATCCGTATGAAGGGGAAAAAAAGAGAGAATTTTACGCTTCCTTCAAGATACTATTCACAACTTCTCTAATACTCTCTATTATGAATTTGTATTATCATTATTTAAATTCAAAATTTCTAATTAACGATAAACAATTTTTATTTATTCTATTGTACCCCGTGTAGACCCATGTATTTAACCTATTTCTCTCTTTCTAAAAGGAAGTTTGGTTGGCCGTTGATGATGATAGGTTTGTTACAACTACGCCAACCAAAAGTCTCCATACAATTTAATTTCCATAGACTTTATTCTTATAAAATAAATATTTCTTTCTTTCTTGTTTACTATTTTTTTCTTCTTAATCCAACATGATAACATGTCCAAAACATGATCCAACGGCAAAATAATGAATGAAAAACAATCACAAAAATAGTTAGTAGAATTATTAGACAAACAAACATTAGTTTTGGGAGCAAGTCTTTTTGCCTTTTCAACTTCTCATCAAGACACATGCATGCTCCCTTTCCCAAGTCCCCACCATTTTAAGACTGCCTTGTCCCACAATTGACTGGTTTTTTCACATAAGTTTTTGTGTCCACCAAAGGCCCACACCCCCAACCCCCTCCTCTTACATTATCATCGGGTCGTTTGGTAGCTAGTAAAGAGGTAGCTTATCTAGGATTATAAGTTACACAACATTTGATAGCTAGTTATGAAATAAGTTATTCATGTATAAAATTATACGAAGTTTGGTTTGCAACTAATACAAGTATAAATTATGAAGGAATTAGTGTATTATTTTATGCAGGATAGAAGGTTGAATAACTAATACTTGCATAACTTATATCTGCATAACTAATATCCCTGCATATAGAACTCATACATGCATTACTAATACATGCATAGTTCTAACCAGCTACCAAACGACCCCACTTCTTTAATAATTGGAACACAACAAAAGGTCTAATGCAAGACTAATTTTTTCATCAGTTTATTAGTAGCAATTTATATCATGAGCTTATAGAAAAATCTCTTCTTCATACCTAATCAATTGTCACATAATAAAGTCTAATCACCCTCCCACTCCAAAAAAAGAAAAAGAAAATGGAAGAAGAATGGAAGGGCATAATTTTCTTACATTACAAATTCTTTGGTTACGTGTGTATGAGTGATGTAAATATGTAAAACAAATTACTCTTAAATAGATTGGAAAGTGTATGCAATATGTCTATTAATTGAAAGTTTTGTCAATGGAACTGTGGCATGTCAAGAACAACATACTGTACTTCTATATATTCTATCTATATCCTATTTTTAATAGTCCAAATTTGACTTGATTCGTTTATTAAGAGAAAAAGAGAAGAATTAAAAATATACTCTCCCTATTTTAATTTGTTTGTCATCTTTTCCTTTTTAGTCTATTTAAAAAAGAATATCTTTTTTCTTGGTAACTCATTAATTTAATTTTTCACATGACATGTTTAAGACCACAAAATTACCAAATATTTTAGTCTATACATTCTAATATATATCTTTAGTTTAAAACCATAAGATTCAAAAATCTTTTTTACTTTTTTAAATTTTGCATTAAATTAAAATCAGACAAATAATTTAAAACGAAGGAAGTAATTCATTTAATAGAAATAAAATAAAAGTGGTTTGTTCAATGAAGTATTAGCTACGGAAAGACTGGACAAATTTATTGACTTCTCTGTTCAGAGTCGTATTCGAATGTGTAAATGAGTATAGTATCCCACATCAGTTAAAGGCATGAAATTATTGTCTACTTATATAGTCCACGTATTAATCAATATCATAAACAATACTTCGCTAAAAAATTTAAAAGAGAGAGCTAGACTAAGATGATTTTACGGTGGAAAATATTATTAAATTGACATTATATATAATTTAAATATTTGATCAATTAACTTTTGAGATTGAATTAATTAGACTCAAGATTTAAGTAACGTGTATAATATCCCACATTGATAGAAAAATTAATTTTTTTAGCAATCCTCATCTCATAAATCAACTTTTGGGAATACAGTTAAATTCAAAATTCATTTTCTAAATCAAATGGGTCTCTCGTCCTAAAATATAAAATTATTGATTTGACTTGTGTGGTATAGAAGTAGCAAAATATCCATACAAATATATGACAAAAGATGTTCTTAATCTAAATAGTATTCCTTAATTGGATATTTGACCTCTAAATAATTAAAGGGTTACATTACAAGATAGATACAAGAACAATCTCACAAGAAAGTTTTAATCGGTGATTAATGAGCCAATAGGTTCACCATAATCATAGTTCATGCCATCACGTTCCATACACAAATTTAATTTTGATTAGTGACAAATTTAGAATTTTTCAATCACTTATGGACAACTCTTTTGAGTGCTAATTACTTGCACCACATAATGACACAAGTCTCTATTTACTAATTAGACGACTAATGCTAATTATTGCATTTCCCCTTGACGATTAATATGACCACTAGCCTTCAAGTCCATTCCCCGAAACATGACTTTGACCTTATGATTAGCACCAATCTTGAATAATGCTACATTATCCCTTAATTTCCCCTAAACTTGTAGTTATCACTTTCAATGAAGATTGTTCTGAAATAACTTCTTCAAGAACAATCCCTCTTCGTAATTGCATTTTTACTTCTCAATTCACGTAAATAAATAAAATATCCTTTCCATTCTTTTTTTTTTAAAAGAGTTGAAGATGAAGGGGTAGTTCGCTGTACTTCTGCATGTGTCATACTGGCTTTGGGCACTTGTGAAATCCAGAATGGCACTGCCAATAATGCCAACTCTGCCACTTCAATTTTCAATCAAAGGGTAAAATGCACGATTTACGAGGCAACCCCGCTCCTGTGAGGAAATATAACAACATGCTACTAAAAATGGGAAAAGACATCAAAATCACTCTAAACTATACTCGAAAAATTGAAGACGCACTTAAATTATCAAAGTGGCTTATTACACCCTTGCAAAATGAAGAAGGAAAATGAAATTAGCAATCATACAAGGTTTATGTCAGTACATAAACTTTAAATCCGATATTTTTTAGGAATCTTTTAGCTCTATCGAAGAATTTTTATGTCGGTAATAGAAAAAGAAACTTCTATATTACTAATTTAATATGGATCATCTATATATTTTTGTAGACGACACCCTTTTATTCATTTGTCACGTGTTTCCCTATTCAACCTGAATTCCAAGTAAATTCCTTGGCCTCTTTGTGTTTTTAGCCCATGGCCAAATAACTTGGCCAGCCTGTCCAAATAACTGCTCCATAAGCATTATGTAAGTTATCCATGTTCACAACATTTGATCATGGATAGCTGATTCCTACTTATTTGGGACTGAAACATAATTTTTGTTGTTTGTAATCCAATTACCATTTGATATTGAATAGAAAAGTTTGTATGTGATAAGTTTCAATGGTATTTTTAGTAACACCGGTGATTAATTTGTACATTATTTTCGTATGGTAATTATGATCATCATCCAACATTTTGTCTACATTTTATCTTTTTTTTTTTTTTTTACAACAGCCTACATTTTGCCTATTTTATGAAATTTCGAGTTAGGGCGGAGTGGGAAAGCAGCACAGCTTAGTGATGAAAGAGCAGCTAGTCTTACTAATTAACTCTATTTCAGCTCGCGCATACAAAGAACTTTTTCAAATCAACTTGATTAATCTTATTGATAGTATGCAGGACAGTCCACGTAATTAATATATATATTAAGTTAGTGACGGCTCTACCTTTGCAAAAAAAAGACAGCCGCCTCAGGCCCTAAAATTTGAGGGGCCTCATTTTTGTAGAAAAAATAAATTTTTTATATATAAAAAATATATTAGAAGAAGTTTCATACATCTAGATTATTATATCTCAAGAAAAATTAAATGCATTGGCTTGATTATTAATTGAAAAAAAATTATTAGAAGAAATCGATTAAATTCTTTTATCAATTTTCCATCTCAAGAAATATAAAAAATAGACTTTATAAAAAAAAAATTATTTTTTCTTAAAAATTTAAAGTCTCCATTTGATTTTTGCCTTAGGCCACTAATATAATTGAGTTGCCCCTGTATTACGTGTCAAAAGTTATGAATTCAGATGATCCAATAATCGAAAGCCTATATCCCCCATGATCTTGGTGAATTATAATATCAGAATTTTGACCAATCGAAAGCCTTCAAGGCAAAATCACACCTAAGGTCACCAAGTACTACTAATAATTAAGAATGCATTATTGACTAGACTAGATGTAGTTTACTAGAGAGGATGATTAGTCCATACAGAACTCAAAAGCAAAATAATTATTGACTAAGCACTCACAAACCCTTAACCTAATTAGCTAAAACTTAAAAAGTTAATAATTAAATCTGGTTAAAAATTAAGCACTAAGGTGGCTTTTGTTCTAACAAAAGTGTTGATTTATTTTTTAAAGGGTTTTTTATGAAAATGTATCACTGTCAAAAAAAATTCAAAAAAAAAATAGCCGCATGTATACCACAATATATATGCAATGTATATGTAATGTATTGATCGTGTATATTTTTTTTTTACATATATATATATATATGATGTATAACAATGTATCAGAGATATATATAGAGTAAATGCATCAGGACCCCCCTAAAGTTGGTCGACATTTGGAAGTAGACACCTAAACTTTATGGGGGTCCTATTACACTACTCAACTAATTATACAGTTGTAAATACCCCATTTTGACCCATTTGCTCACCAGCTTTGTTCTCACGTGTGGCGCGTGTGTCTCACCCATTAATAAGTCGGGTTTAACCCTGACCCGCCTCTTTTAACCTTTAACCTTTCTAGATATTTTTATTTCTCTCTCTAAACCGATCAAAATCAGAAAAGTAAAAAAGTTAAGGGATTGTGATTGTCTTTGTCAATTGCTGAGATCGTGGTGTCGAAAACTAAGAAATTACATAGTAAACAAAGTAGTGAAAACTTACAGGTTAGGGTTCTTCACGATTTCTTTAGTTTTTGTAAAAATGTCCAAAAAAATTTCATGTAGTAGTTATTTTTTAGGGAAAACATCTTTATAGTGATTATTTTCATGTAGTAGTGATTTTTTGGGGAAAAGCATCTTAGTAGTGATCTGTAGAAAAACATCATGATTTTTCGTATAAAAAGATTATTTTAGTTCGTGTAGTAGTGATTGACATCTTTGTAGTTCTGTGGAAAAATGTTAGTAATGTTCTTGATTGTTGTCTCGAAAACCTAATCGCTTGATTTCAAATATTTTAAACAAAACAACAAGAAATTAAAGCTACTAAAGGACACATATGGAACTTTCTTACCTTTTGTATCTGATTTCGTTGATGATGAGAGAATTTTTTTTTGGAGAAGCTTCTCCAACGCTAGAAATGGAGTTTTTGGGAGGTTGAGAAGATGAGTGTCTTTATATAAAGAAAGGATTTAAATTAACCATGCCACGTGGCTTTTTTTAATTGATTTGTTGCTGCAATTTCCTTCAGTCACGCGCCTTTGAAACGTGAGAACAAAGCTGGTGAGCAAATGGGTCAAAATGGGGTATTTACAACTGTATAATTAGTTGAGTGGTGTAATAGGACCCCCGTAAAGTTTAGGTGTCTATTTCCAAATGTCGACCAACTTTAGGGGGGTCCTGATGCATTTACTCATATATATACATCCATATACACTATTTATACAATACTTATACCTTGCAACAAGAGAAAATTATGGAAGGTGAGAAAAAAAGAAAGAAAAACAAAAAGAAAAGAAGCAACATGCACTTCAAGTGCAATAACAGTGGCCGAATGGCCATTTTAGTGGTAATTATGTCGGTCGAATGGCCATTTAATGGTAATTATGTCGGCCGAATGGCCATTTCAGTTAGGAACTTTGGCCGCATGCCCATTTTACATAGTAAATGATAAGTATGCTTTTTTTTGTGTAAATTTTTTAACACAATGGACATTTTGTCTAATTTTCTCTTTTTACAAGTACTTTTTCATATTTTTCTCGAATTTTTGTTCCTCTATTGGGCCTTGGTCCAAGTAAAATCAGGTCAGTAATAGTAGTGTCATCAACCCAACTTGAGTCCAGTAGCTCAAATATATTCTTAGGCCCAGACGCAGCTATGTGGAGGAAATCGACACAAGTCACAAAGTAAAGGACCACTACTCCGGAAAATATTTTTCAATTTTTCTATGTTCGATAGGTCAAATTTTTTGGAGAACAATTTCTCTAGTAAAACAAGTTTCTAAAGCATGACTTTTTTTAGTGAAAGTACGGAAAACAAGTTCTATAAATGACATTCCATATTGATTGTGACTTCCCCACCGTTTAACATGCCTCATCTAAACCCCTATCCCCAATCCCCATCACCGACTTCCCTACTCCCACCTCCACCTCCCATAATACATATCTATATTTTATACAAATTTTTAGAATAATAATTTTTTACTTACATAATATGTTTTACATACACTAAAGTAGTTCTTGGCTGGTGCACATCTTCTTTCGAAAACAATCTCTCTACCTCACTTTTGAGGCAGTGATACGAACTGCGTACACTCTACCCTTTCTAGATTCCACTTTATGGGAATACATTCAATATGTTATTTGTATACACTAAAATAGTGCCCTAAAAGGAGGAAAGTAATTTTTTAACACTTTAGTTCGTCTATTTTGATTTCCCCATCATTTAGGTTTTGGACTCCACTTTCTACTACTTTTTATATAGTTTGGTATGGTACAGTCTTTGATATTGCGATCTTTTAGATTTGACAAAAACTTCCCTTGTGTTTCTAGTTAAATTTTTTGCTACAGTTTATTAAATATTTAACTGAGTCCAAAAGTGTTTATTTTTAATAAAATTAAAGGATCAAAGTTGCAGAGAATTAAGTATATTGAAGGGATTTTTTTTATTTTTTATTTTTGTAAGTTTTCTCTCTAGAAGATCACACACAAAAAAGATCTTCACTTGTTTGTACTTTAAAATTGAATGTTCTGGTTCATGCCAAAATTATTACTACAAAAATTGTCACTTAGACTTAATAATGCAAGGCACCTTCATAACAAATTCTTGAAATAGACTAGTCAAAGCTAGGTCTCTCCATCACTCTCATGTATAAGAATTTTCAAATCTTCTACATACATGGCGGCTTCCATTTTGAAACATTTCACATTATTTTCACGTTACTAATAATTAATCTTATTATAATTGTCTTTATTTATTATATGACGTGAAATTTTAGTATTTTTTTCTTCATCTTAATTCCCATTGGTGTACTATGGCAAGCATTAATTTACCAGTGTTTAATTATCTTTTTTTTTTCTTACTGAATTTTAAATAAATTATTTATACATATTAATTAAAATCACAATATTTTAGCTAAAACTATTGATATCTATTGAACCCTAGATTAAAGGCTAGTTTCGCCCTTAATGGTGTGTCTTTTAATTTATTTTTCTACTTTATATCTTTTCTTCACGTTATCTCAAAATACCTTATACGAAATTCAGTAAGGATCAAGTCAAACTCCTCACACCTTAGGCTCACAACCTAATGGTGATGGCTTATTATAAAATAAAAAAATAATAATAAAAAAAATCCAATTATCATTGATTGTTTTTCTTTTGTGGAGTTATAATTAAAACCTGTTTTTTTTTATCGTTTAGAAATGTCATTGAACAAGACTTTACCATTAAAAAAATATATTTAGTCTTCAAAAGTTAGAGGAATAATTGATTTCATTGAATATTAGATTCTTTAATTTATGATTTTCCTGACCTAAGAATAAGAAGTAAGGTGGGTGATGATAATAATAAAAAAAGGCGGGTGATTGTCGAAAATCTTAGTAGTTTAATTGATTGACTAAGTGAACCTCTCACATTTTTCGTACCTCTATTTTCTTTTTTTAAAAAAAAGGGGGATTACAAAGTTAGAATTGAACTTTTACCAACAAAGTGAAAATTCAAATAGTCGATCAATTAAGTTACTAAGATTCCTTCCTACCCCGATCTAATAAATATAATTAGAAAAAGGTGGTTGATGATTTTTTTAAAATTTTAAATAATCGAATTATCTAAAACGCCATACAGCCGCACACTTGGACTGTAATTCAACAATAAGTTATTCAAACATTGAAGTTTATTCAAGCAAAAAGCTACTCTTGTTTGAAATTGTTGTTTATTAATTAATTTTCGAGGTCAACTTTTTAGGTATCTTATATTTATTATTGCGGTCGTTTTTAGTCAAAATATGAAATTAATATCACAATTGACCAAATGAGTATTTGGTTAATAATTGAGTGTTTGTTTAGTGTTAACACTACTAGTAATAGAGGTTCTTTTCACCACAAATTATTAAAAAATTATGTTATAAAATATGATTTTTCAACTATTTTCCACCGAACAAATTTTCATTGAAATATTGGAAAACTTTTTTAATTTTTTTTCGTGTGGAAGCACTACAGTTTTTTTCTTTTCCAACTGATTCAATCAAAATATCTGTGAGAATAGCCACTGAATATTTTTCAATAAAAAAATTTAACGAGAAAATAATAATTTTTAGTAGTGTAAAAATGCTATTTTGTCAGGATATTATAAGAACTAAAATCAAAATTTACTAATAATTAAAAAATTAAAAGTGTTTAATAAAAGAAAAGAAAAAGGAAGCATTGGGCTGATTACGTAAATGAAGTAGGAAGTTTTTCTTAAAAGGAAAAAGCTACCTAATATTAAAATACATAAATTATCGAATTAGTTTACGTTTTCTATTCTAATCCCATTAATTTAGGGTATGTTTGGCATGTTTTTCAAAAAAAATTCATGGGTGAATGGTAATTTTTTTGAAAAATACGTTTCTTTTGAAAAATGAGGAAAATGACTTTTCAAATGGAATTAAGAAAAAAAAGTTTCACAAATAACATTTCACATTGATTATGTCCTACTACTCTCTAACACACCTCTTCTCTATCTCAGCCTCGTAGTCTCCCATCCCTACCACTCACACTCCTATCCTACTCATTTCCCCTAATCTCTGGTTGTACTTATCAAAATTATATATAAATAATTTTAGGATGATGTTTTTTTACTTAGGTATCAAACCAAAAAAAAATCACTTTTTTTTTGTTGACTTTTTTCATATCTCACCCACCCATTTGGGGTGTTCTCTCAAGATATATCACATTTAGTGATTAAAAAACTCACTTATTTTTCTTTAAAATAAATTCAAAAAATATTTTCTTTCGTATCGAACACATTTTTAATGTAAAATTTATTCCCTCCTTTAAGATACAGTAGCACTTGCATACTCTCTTCATTTCAATTTATTTGTTTAATTTTAAATTTTAAATTAAAAATACGTTAAATATATCAAAATATTTTTTAATTTTATTGTCTTAAACATATCATATGAAAAGTTAAAAATAAAAATTATCGATAATTTACCTAACTCTTATCCTTGGTCCCATCTATTAAACTTGTAGCCTAATTGGTGGGCGCTCATTGTTTTAAGTTTGGAACAGTTAGGCGCTAAGTTAGAAATTGCACGTTTTTTTTTCCTCCTTCTTCGCAGTAATTATCGTCTATTTTTGACTTGACAGTTTAAGAAAATATTCTATCTTGTGGTGTTAAATATATCTGAAAAATTAAATTTAAAGAATTATAAAAAAAAAGGAACAAATGTTCTTTTTGAGACGGGCTAACAATGAAAATAAGACAAGCAAATTAAAACATAGGGAGTATCATTTTTCTTTACCTAATTCAATAATTTGAGACACCAAACTATTCAATTATGTGAATTGTGTTCCATAATTATCAAGCTACTCAATGGAAACATCAGAAAATTAAAACCAATTTGAGCACAAATTGATGGGAACGCTGAATCATCATGTAGACTTTAATTGGACAAAACAAAGAACAATTCAATGCTTAAAAGTTGGCAAAATAAAAAAGGATATAGTATAGTTCTGTCAACAATGTGTAGCCAAACTTATTCTGGACGCGTCAATTCTTATCCTTTACTATTAATTACTCCCCGGTCCCATATTAGTTATTCACGCTACTAGAAATAGTTGTTTCAAATTAATTTCTCCATTCAATTTTACTTGTCACTTTTTTTTTTTTTTTGATTTTCATTTTTACTTGTCAATTTTGACATATCAAGAAAAAAGTTATAATTTTTCCATATTTTACCCTTAGCCTTAATTACTTATTCCTAAAATTATTTTTCAAAACTTAATACTAACATTAATTCATAGGGTTAATGTGGTAGAATAGTTATATCGATCATTGTTTTCTTATTAGGTGTGCCAAGTTAAAAAGTGACAAGTAAAATTGAACGGAGGGAGTATTAGTCAATTTATAAAATTAAAAGAGAATTAATTACATTTTTCCTATTTTACTTTTATAATTATTTCATTTTTGAAAATGTAAATAAGTTTGTAAAGTTTCAAAAAGTTTTCAAGGGGTAAATTAATGAAACTATCATTCTTATTTTATGAATAACTAATATAGGATAGAGGGATACTTCCTGTGTTTCAATTTATTTATCTAGTTTTGAATTGACATAGAATTTTTTAAAAAAGGAAAACTTTTGAATTTGTGGTATTAAACGAAAAGCATGTAAAACGTATTAAAATATTTTTTAATTTTATGGTCTTATATATATCGTGTGTGAAAAATTAAAATTAAAAAAGAAAAAGAAAAGAAAAAAGAAACACTCATTTTTGAAACGGAGGGAGTATAAATAAATATATTCTTATTAACACACCTTTATCATTAATTACTTACGTGTATTATAAATAGATTCTTATCCGGTGGGCTATATTGAATAAGTCCAAAGTCCAAACGACGACTCAATTTGTCACCTTCATACTTTTCCTACAAACCCCCCTTCAAATATAACCTTCACAAGGATATCTCATCTAAAAAAATATCCAAATTTCCTACAGAAACTCACCATTTCAGTTTCCTATTTGAATTCTCAAAAACAGCACAACTATGAAGAGCAAAGGAGGTCATCATGGACAAAACAGATTCATTAGAATTCTTGCATTACCATGGAAAGCATTAATAAGAGCTCGAGATTGTTACGTAGGTACCATGACGAATTACGCAGTTGTAAATCCACGTAGTTTACCTAAGAGTTACAGCGTAACGTCTACGAGGTCCGATACTAGCGAAGATTTTAGAGAACTTGTTAGAGCAGCGTCCGCCAGGAGCATGGGGGAGAATTTTGAGTTGAATTTATTAATACAGCAACAAATTCGGCAGCAGTTGCAACAACAACAAATGCCATCGACAAGGAGAGTGCCAAGGAGTGTTAGTGTTGGTATGGGAAGAATTGATGAAGACAAACCATATGTATTAGGAGATAATAATGGTCATCAACAAGGTCATGATGATATTTCAATGATGTTAATGAAGAATAATGATCATTTGAAATATCCTAGGAGTAGAAGTCATGCTGTTTCAAACACTAGAAATGTTCATGTCTTTTGAAAAAAATTATAAGAAAAAAGATTTTATTTAGGTGGATTTTGGGTTATTGGGGAAATTTGATTTACTACTTCTTTGAGAATTTTCAAGGAAGATGAATTTTTTTTCTTGTATTTCTTTTTTTCTTCCTCCAAAGATAGGTATGAGAATGTAACTATATGTTGATCTTTGTTTAATTGGAATGTCTTGGTTGTCTCATTAAGATTGTCTTGTGGAAGGTGTAAAGTTTTAAGAGTCGAATTAGATCCAAATCTAAGTTCTTATCATGTTGTTCTCATATTATTGTTCACACTTCAGATGTCCAGTTATGGACGTAAGGGGGACATATTGTGTTTCACATCAGGGTTAGAAGTGTAATTTAGTTCCAAGGAGTGTTGGTGTTGGAATGGGAAGAATTGATGAAGACAAGCCATATGTATTAGGAGTCATCAACAAGAAGGTGATGTTTCAATGATGTTGTTAATGAAGAATGATCATTTGAAGTATCCTAGGAGTAGAAGTCATGCTGTTTCAAAGACTAGAAATGTTCATGTCTTTTGAAAAAAATAATAAGAAAAAAGATTTTATTTAGGTGGATTTTGGGTTTTGGGGAAATTTGATTTACTACTTCTTTGGGAATTTTCAAGGAAGATGAATTTTTTTCTTGTATTTTTTTTTCCAAAGATAGGTATGAGAATGGAACTATATGTTGATCTTTGCTTAATTGGAATGTCTTGGTTTTCTCATTAAGATTGTCTTTGTGGGAGGTGTAATTGGTTTCTTTATATGATCTTTGGGTAATTTTTGAGATAGTTTTTAGGGTTGAATTAGATCCAAACCTAAATTTATATCATGTTATTCTCATATTTTTATTCACACTTTAAATGTCCAGTTATGAGTGTAAGAGGGACGTATTGAGTTCCACGTCAGGGTTAAAGGTGTAGTTTAATCTTTTTATATATAATTTGGAATAATTCTCACCACATGTATTAATTTTTCAAACTGAGATAAGGGTTGAATGGTGATGGGCAAAACTATGGAAAAAAGGAGGTTTGGCGGAGGCCTAACTCGAGTATAAAGGAGCAAATGTGGTCCTCTCTGTCTTAATTTATGTGGCACAGTTGAAATTTTGAGATTCAAATTTTTAAATTTTAATAGTAAATATTTTGGTCAAAAGAAAATTTAATCAAGTCTTAAAATTTTAACTTTGTCACATAAATCAAGACGAAGAGAGTATTATACTTTGAGTTTTGAATTGTTTGAGGCTGGTTATAAACGGTTGCTTGGGCCTATGACAAAGCGAAATAAGCTATGGTCTGCAGACTTTGTTTGGGTTGTTTTACGCAAATGTCCCTTTTTAAATCATCATTTAGATTTTATCTTTATTTTTAAATTAAGTTATGTAAATATAGTTTTTAAAAAATTACTCTTTCGGACAACATTAAACTCACTCACGTCTAATGCTTGCTCAACTATATAGACAAAATAATAGATTGTAGTCTAATATTTATAATAGTTTACAAAATTTTAAATCATAGTATAATATTTTCTCGTAAGATTTTCAGTTTGCTCAAGAGAGATCTTTAGATCGTAGTCTAAAAAGTTCATAAATAATATGTATAAAAAAAGAATCATCAACTAAACAACCATCCCAAAAGGAAAAATTGGCAAAATTTTTGCCTTGGCTTGTTTGGGCTCGCCTTATTGACCCACGAGGCTTCTGGGCTTTGTGACACCTCTAGATGCCCAAATGAATGGGTCCAATGTGAACTGATAATCATGAAGACGTGCTTAAAAGATGATTTAACAATGAAGATTTTTTTTTAAAAGCGGTATTTTAAGTCCTAAATATTAATCATACTGATAGTTTGATTAACTAATAAACGTAGCAATAGTTAAGTATATCAATTCATTTTGTATCAGTTACATGTATTAGTGTATCAATTCGCTTTGTATTAGATACAACTCCAAACAAATAAATATAGAGTGAAATAGGTAAAACTCAAATTCTCACAATGTATTGTTGTCATTTTTGGCTATTTTAAATAAATACAAAATATATATTTGCTCTGTCAGATATTTTTTTCCCCTTTTACAATCATGTTAACTATAAGAAAAAGATACAAGGTACGAAATAATATCAAATTTATATCATCTCTGATAAAAGGATAATCCAAGTAACCAACAACAACATATTATGATATCCTTATAGCGTAATTTCTTTTTACAATGTTCGTACATATGAGTTAAATATCTTTAAGAGAATTTTTTTTTTTTTTTTTAAAAAGCATTAGCTAGAAAGAGAAAAAAGACAAAATAAGAAAATTGCATGAAAATAAGGAAGCAGCAAGTCGATATACTTGTTTGGCAATTTAAAAGAGTATTGTTGTAAATTTATTAAAACATAGTATATTGTGATTGGCCAACAAATAATTTACTGTAGCTGCCATACAAAGCTTCCGTTTGGCCATAAAAAGTAGGAATAGTTTTTGGGAAAAAACTTGGCAAAAAGTATTTGGCTATATAATTTGTCATTTTTGGGCCAAACCTCCAAATTTCCCCAAACTAGAAAAAATTAGTTTTGGGTCAAATTTTATTTTTTGAGAACTTATAAAAATTTAAACTTTACCCAAAACTTTTATATTTTATGAAAATACCCCACCATTTATTAATCTCAACTAATATCTATCTCTCAACTAACCCCATTTATAAACTTTGTTATTTGACTCTCAAGTATGCAATGATATTGTTGCATAGCACTTGTTAAAAGTAATGTAAATAGAAAAATTTAATGCTTATTTGTGAGTTGAGAAAACTTCAATAGCTTCTATGCTAATTTGTGAAATTATTTATAAGCAGGTTGAAACTTATAATCTATGAGTTTATTTTTTATCATGAAACATATTCATCATAAAATTATAATATAAAGTTATTAATATTTTTAAAACTTAGAGATATAAATCATATTTCTTAAAAAAATCAAATATTTTCCAAAAAATATGGCCAAACAGATGAAAAATCTTGAATGTCTTGACTAAAGACCATCATTCATTCTTATCCACACAATAGCTCACCCCTATCTAACTTTGTACTCCCTCGCATGGATCCCACTTTTCAGTTTTCATCCAATTATTTCTTGGCGAAATGACCTGAAAAACCTTTATACTTGTATCTGTTTGTAAATTGAACCCTTCTACTCACTTTTTTGTCATCTGAACCCTTGAATTCATTAAAATATAATATTTTAAACCCTTTTTATAACTAATCAGTGTGCGTGTAATACACATGCATACACATAAATTTTCATGTCAATTAAAAATACCACATAAGAAATTAAATATTAAAAAATTAATTAAATCAAATACCCTTAAACCCCACCCCACCCCTCCCCTCTCTTCTTCTTCATACCCCATCCTCCGCCCCACCCCACCCCACCGCTCCCCTCTCTTCTTCTTTGTATTGTTCTTCACAGATTCCCCCGCCGCCGCCGTTCCGCCCCATGCCCTTCATTCTCCCACCACCCTTTTCTCTCTTTCTTCATCAGAGCCTCACCCCCCCCCTTCTTTCTCTCTTCTTCTTTAGATGATTTTTGCATTTCGAAGTCATTTCTCTATATTTGCTCATAAATTGAGCACCAAATTCATGCTAAATAGGCGAAAATTTGACTTGAAATTTTAACTACATGTTCACAAACATAAATTTCAATCACAATTTTGAATTAATTTCACAAATTCACAAGACTCATTTGTTATTCTTGAAGCTTTCTCAAGCTTACAAATGGAGTTTTATAATTTTTCAATACCCAACATCACCCTTTCATTAACCCATAACCACATTTGTTTTTGAACGCAGCTAACACAAACGAAAAAAACTTAAAATTTAAAAAAAAATTCAAAAAATACTCATGGGATTGATTTTTTTTTTAAGAAGAAGAGAGGTGTGGTGGGTGGATTTGAAGAAGAGAGAGGAGAGTGGTTTAGAAATGAAGATGAAGAAAGTTGAAAAGGTGTAGCGGGAGATGATTGAAGAAGAAGAAAGTTGAAGGGGGTGGAGGGATGGCGGGGGGCTAATTGAAGAAGGAGAAGACTGGTTGGAGGGTGGGGGTGGGGGTGGGGGTGGGGGTGGGGGGAGTGATTGAAGAAGAAAGAAAGGTTTTTCTTTTCTTTTTGATTTTTTTTTAATTTTAATATATTTAAATGTAAAATATTGTATTTACTCGCTTTTAAATGCGTGTAAACACAGATTTTTCCAACTCAGCAACATTAATGCCACATAAGCTCGGTTAATGGTCAAAAGGGTTTAAAATATTGTGTTTCAATGAGTTTAAGAGTTCAGTTGACAAATAGGTGAGTAGGAGGGTCCAACTTACAAATAGAGATAAATACATGGGTCTCCCAGGTCATTTCGCCATTATTTCTTCACATCTCTATTTTTCAATTATAATATGCATTTTTCAATCTATATTTAAATTAATAGAATATATTAGAAAAAATAATGGATGCATTAATTTTGTCTATTATTAGAATATTTTTAATACACCTTTTCGATTTATGTATAATTAATACAAATATTAGTTATACATTCTATTTGATATTAATGTATGTATAACTAATACATATGAAATCAATGATATTAGCAATGTAAGAAGTTCTAATGCATGCATTAGTATGACTAATGATACAATTATTGTGTCAAAATCTTTTTCGCATCCTTTTCATTATATTTATAGAGGGTATTTTAGTAAGCACATATTATTTACTTTGTAACTTTGTTTCTTTCTGATTGTAATTTATTATGGATATTAGTGTTCTATTAGCTTTTTAAAATGTGCTCATGCTTGAATTGAAATGTTATTGTTTCTGATATCATTTTATATGAGTAAATATCTAATTTCTTATTTGTCCTAAAAAAAATGCGTGATGAAATTTTTTATATTTTTTTCATATGAAAATATTACTTCCACTTTTTTTTTATACCAATTCAATTAAAATATCTAAAGAAATAGCAACTAAATATTTTTTAATAATAAATTTTAATGAAAAAATAATAATTTTTTAATAGTGGGATCCTGACTTCATATTGTAGTCCAAACTCCAAAAGCAAGCAATATATGCCCCCCTGTCGAACTCAAAAGGTTCTAACAGTCAAATCAAGCTACAGTTCCAGGTTGGCTTGTCGATGAAATAAGGTCCTTTTACTTAATGCAATGTCCTTTTCCCCAAAGCATCATGTGTATGTTGTGACTAATTGTTATTCTCTCCGTTTTTAAATAAGTGGTATTTTTAATTTGGACATACCCCTTAAAAAACTATTCATTTCTAGATAATAAAAAGCGTTTTAACTAACTTATTCCTAGTAAAATTGAAAGAACATCATTATTAATGTGTTCTTAACTATCTAAAACACCACTTATTTAGAAATGAATTGATCCATTTGTTCCCCTACTAGTTCACCTCTTTATATATGATGACTAACTGAAAACTCTGTTGGATAAGAAATATGGGGAAAACAGAGCTATGCTACTGTTTGTTCTTACTTCTTGTTGTGGCTGAGACTGCAGCAGTGAAGTTTCTTCCAGGTTTTCAAGGACCACTTCCTTTTGAACTTGAAACTGGGTGAGAAGTTATCATTTTAAACTTTTTTTTTAAATTTCACAATTTTTATGTCCAGATGCCTGCTAAATAAAGTCAATTTTTGGTCTCCTCAATATGTTTGTGGGAATTATACTGTATTATATATTATACATGGTTCAGTTAATCTACTGGTGTTTCCAGGTATATTGGAGTTGGTGATTCTGAAGAAGTACAACTATTCTACTATTTTATTAAGTCAGAGTCAAATCCAGAATCAGACCCTCTTATGCTTTGGCTCACAGGAGGCCCTGGTTGCTCTGCTTTATCTGGCCTTGTCTATGAGATTGGTATGTCATTCGAGTTTAAGTTCTAAAAAGGGCAGGGCAGCCCGATGCACTAAGCTCCCACTATGCCTGGGTTTCGGGGAAGTCCCAGACCACAAGGGCAGGGGCGGCTTAAGCACATTAGTGAGAGTGTAATAGAATGTTATGAACCTTTGGTTTGTTACAATCAGAAAATGCAACAAACTCTTGCTATTAAAAGGATTTTTCAACTGATCTCTTTCCTGTGGTTGAGTCCTTTGATTGTTGATTTCATCCATGCCGTAGTTGTTTCCATTTTATTCGTGTTATAAAAAGGACTAATAAAAGTATTAGTTGATTTAAATAATAAAAGTTTCTGGCTTTTTACAAGCTATTAAGTTGCTTCCTGACCTTATTAGCTATGTATATGAAGGACCAATAACTTTTGAGGCAGTAGAATACAATGGGAGTTTCCCTACAATGATACTGAATCCTTACTCATGGACAAAGGTGTGTATTTGATTCTGAATTTTACTTTGTAATGTACATAAAGTTTGTGCTCAATTCAAAAATGTTAAAAAGTATCATGGAATTTTTAGGTGGCAAGCATTATTTTCATAGACTCACCGGTGGGCACTGGATTTTCCTACGCAACAACTCCAGAAGCTCTACAATCAGATGATTTACAAGCGAGTGATCATGCATATCAGTTCCTTCGCAAGGTAATTACTTAGTTTCTCCGTCTTTTAGGTGTTTGAACTTCGAAAAGGAAACAACTTTATTAACTACCCTGCTGTTTTATGAGTATTTAGTTGGTTGACTTATCTTTTTGCAGTGGTTCGCCGATCACCAAGAATTCCTAAAGAATCCATTTTATGTTACTGGAGATTCATATTCAGGCCGGGTTGTTCCTGTCATTACTCAAATCATAGCAATTAGTAAGACTATATTTGTACTAGCTCCAACAATTACAGTCACTTTTTTGGATCATGGTTTGCTGGTTTAGTACTATGATCTCACATTTGTTGGTCTTGTGATCATGCAGAGAATGAAATGGAAGTCGAACCATTTATCAATCTTAAGGTTTGTCACAACTCATAATGAAGTTGCTATAACACAAATGTTTATTTTGCAATGTCCTGTCCTGGCTAAAGATTGTGTAGAAACAGATTTCTTTTTCTGATGAAATCCTGTAGAAACATACGCAAAATGGATGACCTATTTATTATATATCTTCAAATGATTTCAGGGATATTCACTTGGAAATCCATTGACGTTTGAAGGCGAAAACAATTATGAGATTCCATATGCTCATGGAATGGGACTTATTTCTGATGAACTCTATGAGGTTGGCTTTTCTTTGGTGTTATATTTGTACACTGTCAATCTGTCATTAAATTTACTTACACTAACCTTAAACGTAATTGACTTACTTTTCTGAAACAGTCCTTGAAGACCAATTGCAAAGGAGAGTATCTTAATATAAATCCAAGCAATGCACTGTGTTTGCAAGATGTTCAGACTTTTAAAGAGGTTGAATTCTATTTGCACTAAAATTATATATCCTCTGCAGGTGAACATTAAAATACTTACCTTATATGCAGCTTATTGAAAGAATTCGTACAGCCCATATTTTGGAGCCCGACTGTAAGAGTACTCATTCACCGCCACACTTGATGTTTCGCCAAAGAAGATCTCTTGATGAAGTTAAAAATCCTGAACTACTTCCTGCGCTAAAATGTCGTGTGAGTATTTACAAAGTAGTTGCATTCTTTATGCTTTTGATTTCTTCTTTTGTATCTCTAAAATGCTCACAAGAATTTACAAGTTGCATTTGCTTTAGGATGATTGGTACGTACACTCTTATCATTGGGCTAATGATGGTCAAGTTAGAGACGCCCTCAACATCCGGAAGGTATGACAAACGATGTTACACAAAACTAAATGAATTTAAGTTATTTTTTAATCGTCAATGTGTAGAGCTTAAACATATACTGTAATATGTAATTGAATACTCTCGATAACAGGGGACTATCGGAGAATGGAAGAGATGTGCAACTTTGCAATACCAAAAAAAGACGGTCATTAGTAGCATACCATATCATGAAAACCTCAGTAGCAAAGGTTACAGATCTCTTATATACAGGTTGAGAAGAATTATTAATTTGTGTTTGCAAAATTGGAATAACTACAAACAGAAATATTATCTCTGTCAAACTACCAACTTCTCTATGTTTTTTTTCTTAAAAAAACTGAGCAGTGGAGATCATGACATGAATGTTACTTTCCGATCAACTCAAGCATGGATAAAATCTCTTAACTACTCCATTGTTGATGATTGGCGTCCATGGATCGTTGATAATCAAGTTGCCGGGTTAGTTCTTTGATCTAACACATTAAAATTCTCGTACACTAGTCATAGACTCCGTCAGTACACGAAAGCTTAACTCTTTTTTTCGTTTGCACAATTTCAGTTACACGAGAAGTTACTCAAATCGGATGACATTTGCCACAGTGAAGGCAAGTAAACCTCTTTTCACTTTGTTTTCAGATAAAAATTCGACCAAATAATTTGTGTTTATACGCACTTTTTTCCGTTTACAGGGAGCAGGGCATACTGCACCAGAGTATAAACCTCGTGAATGTCTGGCCATGCTCAGAAGGTGGATGTCTTACCAACCCTTGTAATCAACAAATGTATCACAATTCATATTATGTTGAGAAAGTGATACTTTTTAATTCTTATTTAAAGGGGAAAAGACTTTGGTCATAATAGAATATAATCAAACTCAATGTTAAGTTATAATTATGAAAATTTGTCAATTTAACTAGTATATGCTAATGACTAATGATTCAAAGAGACACATTCCCCTGTTGCAGCATTTCTCTGTGCTGGTAATGATTCAGAGGACTCAATAACAAGGCTAAAACAATTCAAAGATACTTTTAACATTCGTGTTCGGTTAAGTACGCACGATTTTCCTGAAAGCCCTCACACTACTAAAAGATTCTACACTTTATGTGTAGCTTCTCAATTTTAATTTTGTTTGCACATCCAACAATCTCCCCTCAAACTAAGTTCCATGTGGCTCATCACCAAGATCTATGAATCAATTTCTGAGATACATTGTATGTCACCCACATTGTCTTTTGTGGCAACTGAAGCCTGCAAACTAGCTTATTCTTGTATGTGTGTGTCTCTAAGTTCGTAAGAGGAAATAAACTGAGCCCCACGCCATCATCTGCCTTCATCATATTAATCCTGTTGAACCTCAGCTCTGTTACCAGTTATTGGGCTATATAAGTCCAAAGATACTCTTTAACAAAATGTGATATTATCGATTTTGAGCTAAAATCGCACGATTTTCCCCGTAAGGCCTCTTTCAAATAAGATGGAAACTGTTTCAACTAATGAGACTAGAGTGTCTCTTTTGTGGTCACAGATAACACCTTCATCCTAATATGAGTTTTAAGTTTTATATAATGAAAAGGTAGAAAAACGAACATATATAACAATTAGACTCACTTTAAAGAAAACTGTGAAATACGAGTTGGCAACATGGTGTAACTGATCAAGTTTTTTGTGATTTGTATAAGTCCAAGCAATACAGCGTGTTTGCAAGATGTTCAGACTTTTCATGAGGTTGGATTTAATTTCCAGTAAAATTAAATATCATATGCTTTTTTTATTGGGCATTAAAAAGGTTCATTATAATACTAACCTTATATGCAGCTTCTTGAAGGAATTAATATTCCCCATATTTTGGAGCCCAAATGTGAGTTTGCTTCACCAAGGCCACACTTACTGTTTGGCAAAAGAAGATCTCTTGATGAAAAATTTCATGGACTTACAAATTTTCAGCAACTTTCTGCACTGAAATGTCGTGTGAGTATTCGTCGTTCCATCTTCAAAGATTATCTACAAAGTAATTCCATTCTCTATACTATGATTTTTGTATCTGTTAAATTGCTTACAAGAACTTACAACTTGCAATTGCTTTAGACTGATTGGTACAAACTTTCTTATCATTGGGCTGATGATGGTCAAGTTAGAAACGCCCTTAACATCCGGAAGGTATGACAAACGATATCACACAAAACTTAATGAATTCAAGTTATTTTTTAATCGTCAATGTGTAGAGCTTAAACTCAAACTAAAATATAATCAAATACACCTTTTGATAACAGGGGACTATCGGAAAATGGGAGAGATGTGCAAGTAATTTGCAATACCAAGATAAGACGGTCATTAGTAGCATACCATATCATGAAAACCTCAGTAACAAAGGTTACAGATCTCTTATATACAGGTTGAGTAGAATTATTAATTGTGTTTACAACATTGGAATAACTACAAATACAAATAGTTAAAGAAGTTTATCTCTCTGTAACTACCAACTTCTCTATGTTTTTTTTTTAAAACAAAAAACTGAACAGTGGAGATCATGACAAGGTTGTTAATTTTCGATCAACACAAGCATGGATAAAATCTCTTAACTACTCTGTTGTTGATGATTGGCGTCCATGGATCGTTGACAATCAATTTGCTGGGTTAGTCCCTTGATTTAACACGTTGTGGACACTTTAAAATTCTCGTAAACTAGTCATAAACTCTTCTTTTCCACTTTTAAATTTAAAAAAAAAAAAAACTCTTCTTTTCCTTTTTTCGTTTGCACAATTTCAGTTACACGAGAAGTTACTCAAATCGGATGACATTTGCCACAGTAAAGGCAAGTAAACCTCCTTTCACTTTGTTTTCAGATAAAAATTCGATCAAATAATTTGTGTTTATAAGCACTTTTTTTTTTGTTTACAGGGAGCAGGGCATACTGCACCAGAGTATAAACCTCGTGAATGTCTGGCAATGCTCAAAAGATGGATGTCTTACCAACCCTTATAATCAACAAATGTATCACAATTTGTAATTATCACTCTCATGATTTCATTAGAAAGTGATTGAAGGGGAAAAGACTTTAGTATATCATCAAACTCAAGGTTAAGTTATAATTATAAAAATTTGTCTTCAACTATATGGTAAATGATTCAAAGAGTCACATTCCCCTGTTGCAGTATTCCCCTGCGCTGGTAATGATTCTTAGGACTCGAGAGCAATAATGTTGAGCTAAAACGGTTCAAAGATACTCTTAATATGGTGTTGGGCCAAGTCCTCAGGGTTTTCCTGAAAGCCCTCACACCATTAAGAGATCTGGGATCTTATCTGTAGCTTCTTAATCTTAATTTTGTTTGCACACCTAACAATCTTCCCTCGAACTAAGTTTCATGTGGTCCATCACGAAGATCCACACGTCAATTTTGCGAGATTCATTGTGTGTCACCCACATAGTCTGAGTATTTTATGGCAATCGAAGTTTGCAACTAGCTTCTTCTCTGATGTGTGCGTCTCTAAGTTCGTAAGCAGAATTAAACCGAGCCCCACACCATCATCTCGCTTCGTCATATTCATCCTGCTGAACTTCAGCTCTGATACCAATTATTGGGCTAAATATGCCCAAAAATACTCTTAATAAGATGCGATATTGTCGGCTTTGAGCTAAACCCCCACGATTTGTCCAAAAGTCTTTTTTTTTTCAAATAAGATGAAAAACTCTTTCAACTAATCAGACTAGCTAGAGTGTCTCTTTTGTGGTCTCAAATAACACAATCATCCTAATATGAATTTTAAAATTTAAGTTTTATATACTGACAAGGTAGAAAACAAACATATATAACAATTAGACTCACTTTAAACAAATTGTGAAAAACGAGTTGGCAACATGGTGTAATTGATCAAAATGTGTAAACTGTACGACTTCTAAAACTTGTCATCATAGAATAATATTGTTTTACTAATTAAGTTAATGAGTTTTCTTTAATTTTATTTATTTATGAGGGTCTATGTTAATTTATTTTGTCATGTAAGAATTTTTTTTAGTGATGAATTTAGTTGAGTGATTTTATTGATACAAAGACCTAAGTTAGTGATTTTATTAATATAAAACAAAATTTAATGACTTTGCAAAATAAATTCACAAAGTTGAATGACCTTTTGAGATATCTACTCCTTGGGTGGGGTGGGGGAATTAACACATTATAGCGTTTTCCGTTGATACAATTGTTCAATTTAGTGTTATGTTTACTGTAGCTCTGCCTGTGTGAGCTCGCTCACATTGTCAGTCTCAAGTTCAGATAAAGAAGGATTGTCGAGGATCAATCAAAAATAAACCTATCTACCCCATAAAGATAAGGCTAAAACTGCGTACATCTTACCCTTTCTAAATCCTACTTATGGAATTACATTGGATTTATTGTTATAGTAGTGTCATTTTTATTGTTTATATTTTTAAGTTATTTTGTTTCCACTGTTGGAGTAGTTTTTGTTATTTTAGCTTCTTAATTTCTGAATTCACAATAGGAGGAGTACTCTCTCAGAAATTCTATTATTGTGGTTTGTATATATTCAGTTCATCTTCATTCAAAAAGATTATATTTTGCTTCTTCTTGCTCATTGATTATAGCCAAATTTTGGTGGAAGGCATTAATTGCTTGAGGGCCTTTCTTTAGGTACTTGAAAGTGCGCTCTCCGTTTATTTTTATTTTTTCAGTATATTAAAAAATAGTTATTTAATTTTTTCAATTTTTACGTAATCTTATCAAATGAATAAATCATAGTTCATAAACAAGATATTGGAATATCATAAGGCGCCGTATTGATAAATCACATATCTCCATGTTCCTTTATAAATAAATATTTGCGATTACAACTTTTATAAAAATTCACTAGTCAACAATAATAGTAACTAGTTATTCTTTAATATAATCCCTTTATATGGTCCGGACAATCTCTTCACGTTAAATATGAGTCTTTTCTTTTTGTAAAATTTAAAATGATGAATCTTTTTCTTTTACAAAACATAAATTTATAGTTCAAATTTTACATTTTAAAAAGTTAAAATCACATTTCAAATTATGATCTCAAATTCATACCTAAACACTAATTTAAAATCATAACTTTATATCGTATGTCCAAACGCAAGCTTATGCTCCTGCTTTTGAACTTAAAATTTTAAGGAACCATTTGATGTGAGGGATAAAAATAAATAGTCTTGAAATAAAATAAATAGTCCAGAGATTAAATTTTGGTGTCTTAATTTGATTGTCAAGTTCGGAATAACTTATCCCAGGATTAACAATTAGTACCAGAATAAGTTATTCCTTTATTTTGGTGGTATAATAATACCAGAATAATTTATTTTGAGATAAAGACCTTAAAATAATAAAATTACCCTCCAAACTCTTTGTATTATCACTTTTCACATTTATATTTGTAAAACGAATTTGGTGCAAATATTATTGTATTTTTAGTGCAATTTTAGTTGTAATTTTGATTGTTGATTTGGTATAGATATTTGTGTAACAGAAGTTTTTTGAATATTATGGTGAAGTTTTATTTTTTGGATAATTCATTGGCAAACTTTGCAGAAGGTGAAACAAAAATGGTGAAAATCTCATTAGCTTTAAGCCACAGGCTGCTGGATTCAGAGAGTTATAGGGAGTTCTTTGATTGGTTTCTGTCTTCCAAAAGCTTCTTAAGCTTGCAGCCATATCGTTAAGTTGGAGGATATTTTTGTAAATAAATATTTTATTTTTAAAAAAGATGAAATGTATATTATTTTTAGTATAATAAATCAAATAATTAATAAAAAATAATATCAAAATAACTAATTTCACCATAATTTATTCTAATATAATTAATCCCAACCTAACTTGTTTTCCAACCAAACAACCCCTAACAGTCAAACTACTTTCTCCGTTCACTTTTATTTGATCCGTTTTTCGAAGTTAAATTGCATGAATTTTGACTAACATTTTAAAATATATATTTTTTAATCATATTAATATGAGAAAGATTGCAACTTATAGCATTTTTCATTATAGTTTTCAATCATTTAAATTTTAAATTTAAAATATTAAATTAATCTATTTCAATTTAGCTTTGAAGTTTAGTCAAATTGACTTTCATAAAACAAAACGTGACAAGTAAAAATGAATGGAAGGAGTAATTAATTGGATTGATATAGTAAAATTACCTTTTCATTTACTGTTTTTAAGGGGTGTGCCGGGTGCCAAGTCAAACATAGATAAGTAAAAATGAACTGAGAAAGTAGTACACATTCCATCTCATTTATGTGTCACCTTTTAGCATTTATTCCTTTCATTTCATATTACTTGATCCTTATTGACCTGATATATTTCTTAAGAAAACTTTAATTAGAGGTATATTTTATTAAATTAACTTTATTAATAATATTTGTAACTCTAATAAATTTGACTATTACTACTATATGTAACTATTTAATTATAAGAGTAATATAAAAAGAAGTAATAAAATCATCTTAATTTATTAAATTGGACAAGTAAAATGAAATATTTATTTTTGATATAGGATCTAAGTAAAATAAAATGAAAAGAGTATATGACTACAAATCATTAAGAGTAAAATAAAAAAATTAAAATTAAATTATTTTTACTTATAAAAAAGTGACATTTTTTTTTGAGAAAGACAAAAAAAAATTGTGCAATATAAATTGGGCCCAAAAAAATAGGGATCAACGTCACAATGTCAATTAAATTATACTTGGAAAAGAGAAGCAATGATAATGACTCGATACATTTTCATTGGAAGAGAAGAAAGAAATACTAACAACATTCTCAAGGCCGAAAATTCTAAGATTATTACAAATTCGTACTTACATAAAAAAATATTATTTTTTTGATTTATTTTTAATATTAATTATTTATTTTTTAAATTTTCATAATCAAAAATTATATATTAATTAATATAGATATTATTAAAAAAAATATTCATATTAATTATTATTTTTTAACGAGTACACAATCTAAAATAAACAAATAAAAATTAACGGAGAGAGTAATTACTAATCATCTTGAACACGTATTGTCCCTTTTGTCTCCTATCTTCTCTTGTTTTTTTTTTCATGTTTAGGTAATCTTCCTTTTCTAATCCGCCTTAAAATTAATGATATATTTTTATATTTAATAGTAATAACTTAACTTCACATTTTTCAATTTAGACTTCAAGAGATAATTTGTTATCATCAAATACTTATGACTTATTTTACACCGTCACGAGTCTTTAGAAGTTTTTATTTTATTAGTACACTTTGTGTGCAGTCAAATCTATCAATAAATTGTGACACAGGAAGTACTCGTTCCGTCTCATTTATGTGGTATTTTTTGACTTGACACGATATTTAAGAATTTTTTTTTTTTGAAATTTATGATTTAAAATAATCTTTGAAAATTTGAGTGGTTGTAAATCATTTAAGGGGAATTTTATAGGTAAATCTTTTCTAATTATAGAAAAATGATATTCTTTTTGGGATGGATTAAAAAGAAAAGTGGGTCGGAGGGAGTAATAATTATCTACATATATGATGACAATTGACAAACTTAGCTTTAAGAAAACTCTGTTGTATGAGAAATATGGCAAAAACAAAGCTATGTTATTTGTTTTTTGTTCTTGTTGTAGCAGAACTTTGTTCAGGGCCTGCAATAGCTGGTTCACCAGTGAAGTTTCTTCCAGGTTTTCAAGGACCGCTTCCTTTTGAACTTGAAACTGGGTGAGAAATTATCATTTTAAACTTTTTTTTAAAATTTCACTATTTTTATGTCCAGATGCCTGCTAAATAAAGTCAATTTTTGGTCTCCTCAATATGTTTGTGGGAATTATACCGTATTATATATTATACATGGTTCAGTTAATCTACTGGTGTTTCCAGGTATATTGGAGTTGGTGATTCTGAAGAAGTACAACTATTCTACTATTTTATTAAGTCAGAGTCAAATCCAGAATCAGACCCTCTTATGCTTTGGCTCACAGGAGGCCCTGGTTGCTCTGCTTTATCTGGCCTTGTCTATGAGATTGGTATGTCATTCGAGTTTAAGTTCTATGAACTGACGTTGTAATAATCTTTTACAGGATAAATTCATACGATAAATGTTTATTGGTAAGATAGTAAAAATTGTAATTAACCTTATATGCATGACATGTTAAATTTTACTAAGAGCGTAAGAAATGTAATTAACCTTTGATTTACACCTCTTGATCATGCTTCAAGCGGTGTGTGTGATAAGAAGGTACCATCAAAACTTAAAAGGTAAGTTCTATAGAGTAGTGATTAAACCGATTTTGTTGTATGGGGCAGTGTTGGTAACTTAAGAACTCTCATATTCAGATGATGCAAGTTACGAAAATGAGGATGTTGAGATGAATGTGTGGGCATACTAGGAGAGATAAGATTAGGAATGAAGATATCTGGCACAAGGCGGGAGTGACCTTCGTGGTTGATAGGATGAGAGAAGTGATACTGAGATGTTTGGGCAAGTGAAGAGGAGATGCACACATGCCCCACTGAGGAGGTGTGAAAGGTTTGCAGTAGTGGGTATGAGAAGAGGCGGAGGTAGGCCGAAAAAGTATTCGGAAGAGGTGATTAGACACGACATGTCGTAGATTAGGATACAAGGTTAGTAGGTAGTTGAATGTTGTCTTGCTTTTCGTGGGACAAGCTTGGTGGTGGTAGTCTGGAGTTCCATGTCTGTCGTAGTATTAACTTTATTCTCGTAGTTTCATGTTCTTTGATTACTGTTTTGGCATTACTTTGTTATTTTTACTGTTCTTTTTCTCTGAATGCTCTTTGTACTGCTTTCCTTATTAGTTGTCATGTTTTCTCCGTTGCCGTGTTTCCTTTTTCATTATTGCTTTGATTTGCTTCTCTTGAACCGAGGGTCCTTCTAAAACAACCTCCATCTCCACGAGGTAGGGTAATGGTCTGTGTACACTCTATCCTGCCCAGACCCGCTTGTGGGATTACTCTGGGTATGTTGTTGTTGTTAATCACGCTTCAAGCTTATTAGGAAGAAGATTTAGGGTCGGATTATTGACAACTTTGACTAGAACACCACAAGGAAAGTATTAGTAGTTGGTTTGAATCATAAAAGTTTCTGGCTTTTTACAAGCTATTAAGTCACTTTCCAAACTTTTTTATCTATGAATATGAAGGACCAATAACTTTTGAGGCAGTGGAATACAATGGGAGTTTGCCTACAATGATACTGAATCCTTATTCATGGACAAAGGTGAGAGTATTTGATTGTGAAATTGTACTTTGTAATGTACATAAAGTTTGTGAACATTTCAAAAATGTTAAAACTATCATGGAATTTTTAGGTGGCAAGCATTATTTTCTTAGACTTCCCGGTGGGCACTGGATTTTCCTACGCGACAACTCCAGCAGCTCTACAATCATCTGATTTACAAGCGAGCGATCAAGCATATCAGTTCCTTCGCAAGGTAACTAGATTCGCCATTATTTGTGATTTCTCGTCAGCATAGGAGGTCTAAGGCCTCTGATAGCATAACTAATTATGGATGTTGGATCAGTGTCAAGTGAGTATCACATTTCACTTAGTTTCTCCGTGTTTTAGGTGTCTGCTTCGAAAGGAAAGAACTTTATTAACTATCCTGCTGTTTTTGTTGGTTGAGTAATCTTTTTCCGGATGTTTTTGTAGTGGTTCCTCGATCACCCAGAATTTCTAAGGAATCCATTATATGTTGGCGGAGACTCGTACTCAGGGATGATTGTTCCCATTATTACTCAAATTATAGCAATTAGTAAGACTATATTTGCCCTCCAACAATTAGAGTTACTATCTTGTATAATGCTTTACTGGTTTAGTTCTATGCTTTATTACATTTTATGGCCTTGTGATATTGCAGAGAATGAAATGGAAATCAAACCATTTATCAACCTTAAGGTTTGTCATTTTTCTTATATAAATTCTCTTTTCCCTTAGGAATAAACGGATCATGAACCAACTCACAACTTGTAGTGAAATTTTGATACCACAAATGTTTATTCTGCAACGAACATCCTTTGCCCTCCTGTCTCGGCTAAAGATTGTGTAGAAACAGATTAGTTTCTTCTGATGACTTCTTACAGGACAATATAGAACGATATCGCAACAAATAGAATACTTTTGAATGGTTTCAGGGATATTTACTCGGAAATCCAACGACTTTTGAAGGTGAAGACAATTATGAGATTCCATTTGCTCATGGAATGGGACTTATTTCTGATGAACTCTATGAGGTTGGTTTTTCTTTGGTGTTATATTTGTACAAAGTCATTAACTTTACTTGCACTAATTGGCTTATTTTTCTGAAACAGTCCTTCAAGACAAATTGTAAAGGAGAGTACCTTAATATAAATCCAAGCAATACACTGTGTTTGCAAGATGTTCAGACTTTTCATGAGGTCGGATTCAATTTCCAGGAAAATTAAATATCATCTACTTGTTTTATTTGGCATTAAAAAGGCTCATTAAAATACTAACCTTGTATGCAGCTTCTTGAAGGAATTAACAATCCCCATATTTTGGAGCCCAAATGTGAGTTTGCTTCACCAAGGCCACACTTACTGTTTGGCCAAAGAAGATCTCTTGATGAAAAGTTTCATCAACTTAAATGTCGCGTGAGTATTAGTTGTTCCATCTTCAAATATAATCTGCAAAGTAATTGCATTCTTTAGGCTATTGATTTTTGTATCTGTTAAATTGCTTACAAGAATTTACAACTTGCAATTGCTTTAGACTGATTGGTACAAACTTTCTTATCATTGGGCTGATGATGGTCAAGTTAGAGACGCCCTCAACATCCGGAAGGTATGATAAAGGATGTTACACAAAACTAAATGAATTTAAGTTATATACATTGATAATATAAAGATTCTTTATAATGCGAGTGTAAGTTTAATCTGTGATAGCACGTTATAGATTCATGCGTAGAACTTAAACTCATACTAACATCATCAAATACTCTTTTGGTAACAGGGGACTATCGGAAAATGGGAGAGATGTGCAACTTTGGAATACCAAAAGACGGTCATTAGTAGCATACCATATCATGAAAACCTCAGTAGCAAAGGTTACAGATCTCTTATATACAGGTTGAGTAGGAATATTAATTGTGTTTACAACATTGGAATAACTACAAACACAAATAGTTAAAGTTTATCTCTGTGTAACTATAAAGTTCTCTAATGTTTTATTGAATTGAGCAGTGGAGATCACGACAAGGTTGTTACCTTCCGATCAACTGAAGCATGGATAAAATCTCTTAACTACTCTATTGTCGATGATTGGCGATCTTGGACTGTTGACAATCAAGTTGCCGGGTTAGTTCTTGATGAAAGACATTGTGGACACTTAAAAATTCTCGTACATACATTAGTCATAAACTCTGTCAGCGTATAGATGTTAAACTCGTTTCTTTTCTTTGCACGATTTCAGTTACACGAGAAGTTACTCAAATCAGATGACATTTGCCACAGTGAAGGGAGCAGGGCATACTGCACCAGAGTATAAGCCTCGTGAATGTCTGGCAATGCTCAAAAGATGGATGCCTTACCAACCCTTATAATCAACAAATGTATCACAATTTGTAATTATCACTCTCATGATTCCATTGTAATCACTCACGAATTCATCCTAGTGTGAGTTATCTTTTATATGTTTGACCATGTAAAAAATATTTATATAACAATCGGATGCACTTTAATACCAACCACGAAATATGAGTTGGTAACATGGTGCAACTGATAAAAATGTGTAAATATTGTTTAAGACATCTATGTATAAAAACTTAAATTACATTGTGGTTAACATCATTTTAAGCTCCATATAGGATAATCTTGAGTTCTTGACTGTGCCATAAGGGGAAGAAAACAAAGTTTCTCGTGATTTTAAGAATACTTGTCATTTATTCGTTGTCAAGGTAAGTACCCCATAAATTATAAGGTAAAGGTCCAAATTTCCCTTATACACTTTTGCCATTTGTTTGGCTTTTCATTCATTTGTACACTTGTTGTTAGTAAATTGTCTCATATTTGTCCTAGCCGTTAATAGAATTTCAGCGTGAAATGAGTGAACTCCACGTGTTCAGATTCTTATAGAACAAAAAAGTTCAAATTTACTCCTCATTTTTTCAAATATAATTTAGTACTACCCTCAAATAGGAACTCCATTGGAGATCAATGACAAAAAAAATAAAATTCCCCCTAACGATCAAAAGTCAAACTCATAATAATGTTGCTCAATATTAACCTTTTTCCCTACATAATATACTAAAATTTGGAACATGGAAAAGTGAGATCTAGTGAAAGGGCGACTTAATACAATCAGTTGCCACTAATCCATTTTTTCCAATATCAAATTAAATTAAAGCAAATTACTAATCAGTTTTTTTCTCCTATTTGACTCTATTTTTCGATTTGGGCGCGGTTTATTAATTTTTTCATGAACACCAACACACTTTTCACCTGTAAGGGAGTGTATTGGGCTGATCCAATCTCTTAGTGGGTGTTTGGCCATGTAAATTCAAAAAAAATTCACTTTATCGAATTTTCAAAATTGAAACTGGAGGTGAAATTGAAATTGTGTGTGATCATACTTTTTTCAATAAATACTTAGAATTTAAATATATTTTTTAAAAAAACATGAAATATACTTTAAATATAAAATATAATTTAAATAAAGTTATTTTATGATAGTAAAAAAGTGAAAATAGGATTTAAACTGCTTTCCTAATACAATTTTAAGTTATATTCAAAAAAGGGAAAAAAACCTATATACTCTATATTAGATAAATATTACAATTTATACCACAAGATTCTAGTTTTCAATACCTACCATATATTTGGTGTAATAAAGAGTTTTAAAGTATTATCTAGGATAATTTTCTCTTCAAAAAATTCATGGTCAAACGCTAATTTTCAAATAAATTGGATAAAATTTTCGAAAAAAAAGTGAAAAACTGTTTTGGGCTATAACGGGTCCTTAGTCTGTACAAAGCCCAACCCGCTTCAAACGACCGAACAGCTTCGAAGTTTCTGGAAGCTACTGACAACTGCACGAGCACCACCCCGCTCTTCCTTGCTCCTCCGTTTGTTTTTCATCGGCGTCCGATCTCCGACTACCGTATAAATCACTTCACAGTACCCCGTTTAAGATATAAATTCTTAATAACCAGTAATTAGAAGTGAAGAAAAATGGTGGAATTTTCGATGGCGAATGCGGAAGCATTTATAGATGAAGATGATGAACTGGATGAAGAGCCAGGTGAAGAGATAGAATCAGCACCACCGCTCAATGTTGGTGAAGAAAGAGAAATTAACTCAAATGGACTTAAGAAGAAGCTTCTAAAGCATGGTCATGGTTGGGAAACCCCTGAATTTGGTGATGAAGTCACTGGTAACTAACACAATTCCTTCTTTTTCATAACACGCTTTTTTCGAATAAATTGATTATTTTATTGAGTTAATGGTCAAAAACACGCCTGAAGTATCACGTTCTTGCGAGTTTTCTAGCTGAACTATTTATCAAAACACACCTGAACTATCAGATATTCCCTTTGTTTTTACCTGTATCACAATTTGCAGGAAGTAAATGAAGTTTTTCCTTCCGAAATCCACTCCTGAAGTGTTTGCTTTAAAATAGAGAATGGATTCCATACAATTCAACGGTATCTAAGAAATGATCAAAATAGATATATTTTTGAATTTGATTCTATAAAAATTCAAGTTTCATTTATGAATACTGGTAAGAAAAAGCAAACAATTGATAGTTAGGTGTGTTTTGATAAATGGTTGGTGATAGTTCACGTAGAAAAAGTGAATAACACCAGATAGTTCAAATAGGAAAAGTGAAGAACACCCGTTCAGGTAGGAAACTCAGGTGTGTTTTTGACCATTTTCTCTAGTTTATATAATCAAAATTAACTTTTCAATCAATACATTAGTGTATTCTTGAACTATCATCAATATAATATTTGGGTGAAATTTTATTTTATTGAATTCTCTATCCAGTCAAATACCATGAGGGGAAATATTTGGTTTTGTTTTTACTTGTTTTTAACTGAAAATTCTACTTTTTTCTTGGTTTCTGTATTGAGTTGCAGTTCACTATGTTGGTAGCCTACTTGATGGAACCAAATCTGTTTCCACCAGGGACAACGGTGAACCTGTTACTTTCAAGCTTGGCCAAGGTGAGTTCTTGGTTACCTCTTGTTACTTTTGTTTACTTGAAAATGGTACAGTTGAATTTGTTATGAGGCTAAGGACACGCGGATAAATTTGACTTATAAGATTGAGATAAGTAAGCAAAAACGTGATTGATAAATGTATAAAGAATAATAATAATATAAATAAATTAGCGAATAGAACAGTGAAGTCAAAATATCGTTGCTTCAATTCTGATTCTGGTGACAACTTCAAGCGTTGGTTCCAGAATCAAAGGCCTTTCATATGTATGGTCTTATGCATATTGCCTTAGTTGGTAATATAACAAGTGAGAGCTCAGAATGCAAGAATATCAATATAGTGCTTTGTATTGTTGAAAATCCAACCTTTTTACAAGTGAATAACTCAGCTATTTATAGACAACAAATAGAATACATCAACCAATGAAATTGCTCTGCTTGGACCCTATAGTACCGTCCAATAAAAAAGCTCCACCTGGGCATACCATTACGTGCCCCAGCTGTAGATCCGCTGTGAGCGGGATCCTGTACGGACTTAGTTGACATGTCTGTCCTTTCTTTCTCCTCTCATGGCTTGGGGCCACGAGTCCTTTATTTCTTCAAACGTGCCTTCGGGCCACGAGTCTTTTATTTCTTCTAATGTGCCTTCGTGCCACGAGTCTTTTATCTTCTAACGTGCCTTTGGTCCACGAGCCTCTTCCTTCATCACCAACAGCTCCAATGGTTTCGGTGGAAGCGACTGGTACCGATAACGGCTCCGGTTGCTCTTGCTAGTGATTCTTCGAAGATCGCTTGCCTCCGGTCTTTACTCAGCTCTTCTTTTATCATTATCCTAATGCTTACGTCTTCATCCTGTGCGACCACGTGTTCATAGTAATTTACCCCATACAACTTCCCCTTCGATCTAGTTTCCTTATTACTCCTATATTGGTGTGCACTTGATAATTAATAATATGTTTAAAGTTGCGAAAATGGTTATTTTCTATAATTGTCCATTTCTCTTTATCATTTTTCCTTATAATTTGCTTAAGAAATTGTAGGAAAAAAGTTGTTGCTTTTGCTGATATTGGGTTTCTGCATCCATTATTTGGTTTCTATTATTAAGCTTAATTAGTTTGCTTTGGTTGGTTAGAGAAAGTTGCTTCTGGCTTGGATTGCGGAATTGTCACGATGAGGAAAGGTGAAACAGCAGTGTTCACTTTGCCTACGGACACTGATCTTGGATCAACAGGCTTGGATGCAGTTTCATTGAATTCTGTCATTCAGTATGAGGTCGAACTCGTATCATGGATCAGAGTGGTGGATGTCTGCAAGGATGGTGGTATTATCAAGAAAATTATGGAGAAGGGGGAGCTGATAGGACCTCCTGGTGACTTGGATGAAGTTCTAGGTACTTGAATGTGTTCTGTGTTTAGTTGTTACCCAAAAAGAATTTGCTGCAAGGAAACCAAAAGAAAAACAGAAAAGAAATATTTGACCCAAGCCAGTATCTGCATTTTGTGTGGTCTTGCTCGTGATAGCATTTGTCAGCTGTTCATAAATCCCTTGTTTTTTTTCAATTTGTTTTTGCAGTGAAGTATGTGGTGAGGCTGCTTGATGGTATCACTGTTGCAAAAACACCTGAACACGGAGTGGAGTTTTGTGTCAAAGATGGTACCTTGGTATCTTGGCTTTTGTGCTTGAGGATCAACAAACTTGTTCTATCAACTACCAACTGATAATATATTCCGTACATTACTAACCAACTCTGTCTTCTTTTAGGTCATTTTTGTCAAGCATTACCAAAAGCGATCAAAACAATGAGAAAGGGAGAGAAAGTGAATTTAGTTGTTCAGCCTCAGTGTACGTTTTCCCAACTCATTATTTGCTATCATTCTTTGGGTTGATAGCTGGGGTTCCTTTTTGGGGGGAAGGGGTTGGTTTCTGGAGTACAATTCCTAGATAAAAAGTTAGTCTAGATAAAGAAAGTAGATTATTCGCGAGTAGTGGACCTGGCAGCTGTCGCCTACTGTGCTGTTCAGATGGAAAGATAGCTCTCTTTGGATAGTTTTATCATAATGGTAATTCTTGAATGGCATGTTAAGATTATCACGATATCTGTGTAAGGGAGATGAATTGGGAGTTATTGCCACTTATTGCTATTTTTCATAACGATGTGTTATACGAAAGCAAATTAAAGTGAGAGGAATTCCTTATTTTCCCTACTGACTTATGACATGTGTTCCTATAGAAGAAAATGGTAGTAGATAGTTGTACATTCTGATTCATTTCGAAGTAGTATTTTGCAAAGTGCAACTATAATCTGGGATCTGGTCAAATTTTACCTCTATTTGGTAAGAGCAGGCTGTGAGATCTTAGAAGTGGAGTGCAACTAGAAACTGGGATCTGGTCATGTTTTACCTCTATTAGGTTTTGGGTTTTGTTTTTGTCTAATCACTAATTTAGTTGTCTTACAGTTAAAGGTGATTTTCTAGTTCACTGTTGTCTAGTCACCTTGTTGGTAATGAGCACGAAAGATACTTCCTTCTTTCCATTTTAATGGAGTCACCTTAATTATTTGGTTTGAAAGTGTTCTATGAAATGTATTCGAAGGTGCTAACTTTTGTCATCAATCGAGTGAACATAAACTAACTTCATTTGCACATTACTATTTCTTACCATAAAGCTGTCAGATGGTCGGAGTTTCAGATAGTATAGTATGAAATATTCTTGGCATTTTTGACATTTATTCATGAGAAAATTTAGTTCACATTCACAAATTTAATGTTTTAGTCCTGTATGACTTATGCCTTTTGTTAGTTCAAACATTCATTATGTGTGCGCTCACTTGGTCAATCTTAACAAAGAAGTAGCTCACAACAAAAGGTCTACTGACCCCACATTACATGGGTGAAAGTAGACATGAACCAAGAGTTTATACCAGACATGCTCTTCAATTGAAGTAGAAGCACATTTAACAGCACTGGCTCTGTACAATCTCTATTCTTATTAGATATTGTCATCCTAACGCATGTTATTTTCTACAAACTTATGTAGCATAAAGTTTGCACAACATTAAACTTCTTTGTATATGTTATTATTTATTAACGTTGAAGTGTGTGACCATCTCATCCAAAAGATTACAGAGAGAGCATACTATTATTTGTTTGATTATGTCCTTAACGCACCCCACTCCCGCGCGGGCATGATTTTCTTTTTCATGGGCCGAACACGTGGAGATTCTTTTCAATAATGGGTTCAGAGAGACTCGAATCTAGGACCTCTGTCTGCTTTGCTCTCATGTTGAAGTACGTGACAATTTCATCTAAGAGCTTAAGACATTAGAGAGAGCACATTTCTATTTGTTTAATTATGTCTTCAACAATTAAAATATACCCAGTATGTATGTATATTGTCCCAATGTCACAAAGACTTATGCTGGTAGTAGAGGAACTGGAAATCCAATATAAACATAGTTTGCTTCCTCAACTTATAGAAATTTCGTGTCGTTCCTCTGGAAGTGCCATCTTAAATGCAAGAAAACTGCAAGTAAATTGTGCTCAAGAACTCATGCTATTATTTTAAGTTGGTGTGCTTCTTCCTGATATTTATGATAGCAAGATATTCTACAGGAATGGTTGCCCATCCTTCCTTATCAGCCTGAAAAAGTTCCAACAGTTCTTTTCATTCTTAAATTTTTCTTTACCCGAACATCTTTGCAGATGCCTTTGTTGATGGGGATAAGGACTCTGAGAATGGCGTCGCTTCAATTCCTCCAAGTTCTATTCTGAGTATTGATCTTGAACTAGTTTCTTTCAAACCGGTAATAAATGTGACTGGAGATTTGGGAGTCTTAAAGAAGATTCTAAAAGAGGGAGAAGGCACTCTTACTGCAAACGAAGGTGCTGCTGTAACTAGTAAGTATTCAGAATTATGTGCATGTTTTTGGGGTAAAAAATAGTGATAGTTGATATTATGTTGCTTAACCAATAACCATATACTTATTTTTTTGTGGGATGGAGTGGAATAAAAATACATGTATAGGCATATAACAACAACAACATACCCAGTGTATTCCCACAACGTGGGGTCTGGGGAGGGTAGAGTGTACGCAGTCCGTACCGCTACCTCATGGGTGAGGTAGAGAGGTTGTTTCCGATAGACCCCTGGCTCAAGACAAAAACAGTCTAAAAACAGGCTAAAAAGGATGTATAGGCATATAAGAGCACCTAAATTAATAAAATACCCGTAAGTTCAAACAAGTTCTATTACTTTAAGTAAGGCACCTTGCTATAGTAAATAAATCTAAATGCCTTATTTTAATAATTCATGATAATATCATTTTAGTAAGGATTCTTAATAATTTGGTTTATTGGTTTTAAAACTAAAACTTAACATGTATACTAATTAGTAAAAATAATCCTTGACTTTGGTATCATAATCCCTGCCTAACAATCAAAGTATTATTGTTCATCGGCTTGCAATCCAATAATTATAATCTCTCCATAACTAGTCCGTGAACCAGACGATGCTTTGATGTAAAACAAAGAGTGTACACAAATATGTAACAGAGAAAGCTCATATCGATGTTAAAAAGAGAAAGCTCTCCAACTAAATTAGTAATTAGTTAAACTTCTATAAGAGTTAGAACAAACGCTGAAAAACTGATGGATGCTACAGCTTGACCCAAAAAAATAAAAATAAAGTGAAGGCAATATTCTAAATTGGTCAAAGTTTGGAGGTCAAATCCTAGTCAATAGGTAATTAAGTAACGGCAGCAACAGTTCCCTAAATAGTGACAAAGCTAAAATAGCTCAACCTAGTTGAGATGAAAGTGGATTAATGTATCATGAAGAGGACTAAATAGATGGATGTTAGTGGTACTCCTAAAACTACTTTTTCACTTCTCATCGAATGTCATATTGCGTCCTTCATCATCCTGGGAAAGGGGACTTCAAAGATGGAAATGTTACCTTACTCTTGCTTAGTGAAAGGCACATATGTGCTCAGCTATTTTGAGGAGCATAACTGCAGAGTTAGCTTAAGGTTGGGTCCAGTTTGAGAATTGGTAATGGGATTCAGCTCGAGTATGGAGAATCTACTAATGACTTGGTTTTTGTTTCAAATCTCCAGTTAGATATACAGCTAAGCTTGAGGACGGCACTTTGCTTGAGAAAAGAGGCTTTGATGGAGAGGACGCATTGAAGTTTATAACTGATGAAGGTCGGTACATTAGAACAAATTTAAAATTTACCTATGGCTGATAATTAAGCATGTGATATATTTATTCCCATTATCCACCCTTGCAATCATAAGGTAATAAGGTTTGTTATGTTAAATTGAGGTTTTGTGGTATGTCTTTGGTCTTTTGTCCTGAAATAAAAGTTATATCAGGTGCATTTCTTGCATGACTTTCTTCTGAAAGCTCTAAACTCTTTAGATTTTGTGTAATATGAATTAACTATATGAAGAAACCCTGCAATCATGCCGAGCCGAGTCTTCAGTGATGCTTCTATACTTGTTGAACTTATGCCTACGAACCTTGCCTTGCTATGATTATGTTGTACTGTTTTTCATGCAGAACAAGTCGTTGCTGGACTGGACCAAGCTGTTACTACAATGAAGAAGGGTGAACACGCAATAGTGACAGTTAAACCTGACTATGGGTTTGGAAATACTGAAGAGAAGCGGGATCTTGCTATGGTTCCTCCTTGCTCAACCATAATTTTCGAAGTTGAGATGTTGGAGTTCACAAAGGTAATTTCTGATGGAAGTCTGTAATCTGCTAAGACATATTTGGCTTGGTACATATGGTTCACCGAATGTAGGGTTAGAACTCATACAGCAATGATGTGTAAATGACCCAACCAAGTGGCCGAAAATTTTATTTGGCAAATGTAGTTAATTTTCAAGGGTCGAACATATAAGAACCTGATAATGGACATAATTGCTTGGACTGATTGATTAAGTTTTAAATATATTGCTGTGCTTTTTTTTTTTTTTTTTTTTTTGACAAGATTTAGTTATATCTAATCTTATAAGTCATAACTCATAATGAAGTCCTCTCTCTTTTTTGTTATATCTTGTGCTAGTTCAGGTATGATTTGATGCCTATGTTTCTTCTATAGTAAAGATTTCTAGCTGGAATAATGTTATTAGATGCGTTGTCCATACCTTTTTTCAAGTTTCAGTAATTGGATTTCCTCGAACCAAAAATAAAAAAGTTTCAGTAATTTGATTTCCAAAATAATTGGTGCTCGAATGCTCAAGTCTCAGCCCCCTATCTGCCAATCCTGTCCTATTAACTACTCTAGTTTGAGTTTCAGGTCAAATTTAACAAGTCATTTCATCTTTTTAGCCTTTTGTAACTAAAAATCGTGCATTGAATATGGTAATCTTCACTCTGATGTTTGGTAAATATGATCATCAAGTAAAAGTAGGACACTTTAATTAGGAGGGATGGGGGTGCTTATTGTAGTGAAAATAGGACACCTTAGTTGGGTTTGACGGAGTGCTTATTTTAGTGAAGTTGATAAGCTCTTAATGGCAAAATTTTGACGCTGCACTAGACCATTTTTACTAAATTTCTTTCTCTTATTTATTTTGGGTTGATACATACAAATCTCGCAAAATTCTAACTTTCTCCTTTTGGGAGACAAGGAAAAAGCTCCTGGGGAAATGGATAAACATGAAAGAATCCAAGTGGCCCAGAGGAAGAAAGAAGAAGGCAACCTTCTCTTCAAAAATGGAAAGTATCAAAGAGCAGAGAAGAAATATGAGAAGGTATCTCAGTGAATTGGTCATCAATGTTTAGAATGTGCAACTTTTTGTTAAGATGCTTCATAATCTGTATGCTTTTTTTCGTTTGGATTTTTTTCGTTCAGGCTATTGAATGTATTAATGAAGATGAACCTTTTGAAGATGATGATCAAAAGATAGTTAAATCATTGAGAGTGTCATGCTGGTTGAATGGTGCTGCTGCTTGTCTCAAACGGAATTATTTTCAGGAAGCAATCAAGCAATGTTCCAAGGTAATGTACATATGTAACAAGATAAATCAATAGAACAATACTATTTTCATGTAACTTGGATGGATAGGCATGTTTTGTAGTGACAAAACAGAATTATCAGCGCATACTGTTATCAGCTGATTAAAGGCATTCTTCCTTTTCTTGTGAATGAACTAGCGATCTCTCTCTTTTCAAAACCATGCAAGTACGCCTAATTTCATCCTTATCTTTTCCCATCGCTCATAGGTCTTAGAAGTTGAATCCTGCAATGTGAAAGCATTATATAGGAGAGCACAAGCTTTTATGGAAACAGCTGATCTGCACTTGGCGGAATTGGATATCAAGAAGGCACTAGAAATAGATCCACAAAACAGGTAATGCAACTCATAACTTTAATATTGGTGGAGAATTCTTTTGACCATTATGAATCAAAGAGTTTCTGCGGCTCAGGGAGGTGAAACTGATACAGAAGACACTAAAACAACTACAAGCAGAGAGCAACAAGAGAGACGCAAAACTCTATACAACAATGTTTGCACGCTTGTCAAATGAGAACTCTTCGGCAGCAAAGGTTTGTTTCATGATTTCTAACTACTCGTAGTTTGAGAATGAAAAGAGGAGAGAGGAGGATATCTTTTTACAAATTAAGTCTTATGTAAGAAACTAAAGTGCAGGAGTTTGAGTCCTTGATGATTCATTCTCTACTTAAATGAAATATCGTAATCCTCTGATCTGGCATACGAGAAGTTGTATTACTTTGAAGAAATTGGATTCTAGAATCAATCGAGAAAATATACATGTTATCTACAGGCTAATCATATCCCTGACTTTGTTCCGATTTGGCAGAGATTAAAAGTTGGAGAAACTGAGAGCACGAATGAAGAAAACGTTGGTGAAATCAACATACGCTGACAATTGATTGGAAGTTGAATCTAGCTGAAGAGTTGAACTTGCACATTTTTCTTAAACTAAAAGAAAGCAAGTATAGACAAGTTAATAGAGAAAGGTCATCAGTTGTATTTATCTTTATTGTAAATTAACACTTTCTGGTTGTATATTTCATTTGGATGTTACAAGTTAGAAGCTTATTTTTCAGTATTCCCTATAGAATTTTGAGGTATCCCCTGCATATCTGCTGGCTAGGCTTATTGTGTTTCCATCTACTAATACTGCGATGATTTTAGTTGTAATTCAAATTATAACTCACTGATTTTGGATAAATTGCACTAAATTCTCAGCATTATTATATTTTTTCAAAAAAAAAAATGAGGATAGGGAAAGGAGAAATGGAGAGGGGATTACAAAGTGGGAATCGAACTCTAGTCTCATCATTATGACTCAACTGTACTAGACTTATTTGACTACTAAGTCTTCAGGCTAGTCGCAACTTACAGGCAACGTCTTAAAGAATAATAGGAATTCACACTCCAAGCAAAGTTAGTGAGCCGTGTAATTGGTGCACTTGCAATTACACTTGAGTCAGCCATTGATGCCCGACAACGTCTTGACCCCATCCAATTTTTGGCTTAAATCTTTGTACTATCAAAAAATGAGATACTTGCCCAATTCACTTTGCTGCATACCAAAATATATATATATGAACTTTGGGACACATGGGCATAGCCATCACGTGTGGCTAAAAGTCAACAAAAAAAGAAGATAACTAAAGATGGAAATACTAAAGGATGTGGTGCAGTGGATGAGGTTGTTTCGCCTTTAACTAGAGGTCTCGGTCTCGAGCTATGGGAATGGAGAAATCCTTAGGAAGGGGTGCTTTATCCCGATGGCAACAAGAGTAAGAATACAGTTTATAATGCTACAACAACAGGTATAGAAAACAAAACCATACGTAAAGACAAAGGAGGATATGAGATAACCATAACGGATGCGTCAGATAGGCGTCAAGTGGTTGATATATATTATGCCTCTCTGACCAAAACTTCTTATTTTCGAGGACGAATCTATTAAATTTGATCAAAGTCATTGCTAGGTGTGTGCATATAGTCAACGCCTAGCATATGAAATGCGCTACATGAAATTGCGCCAAGAAACCTGGGATAAGATGCTAACGATATTAAAAGCATATGATTCTATATGTGAAATTTGAAAGGAATTATAATATGATGAAATATTAGATGCAATAGCCTTGTCAACTAGAACAATTTTAAAATATCAGACAAGTAAAAGTTCCATTAATATGGTAAATAATTATTAGATACTAGCTTCAAAATATTACACTTAAAATTCTTAAAACCATCATAACGTTCTTTCACGTGAATAGAATATGCATCAATTTTTTTGAACCAATTTTTAACGATTAAAAACAACAATTATTTGGGCAGTGGGCACCCATGTGCAGCTACTATTTTTAAAAATAGCCATCATTTTATATTCTGTCCTTTATTTTAAGAATATTTTTGTCTTTTCAAACATATATGTTGAAAAATGAGTTTGCACCTACCACAACAGTATAGGATCCCATTGTTCATATAGTCAATGTTTATACTTTATACCCCCATAACTGGAATTTCTTAACATTATTAGTAATGGTAAAATTGAGATATTTCCTAATTAGCTCCAATATGTTTCATCATCTTCTTCTTGTTCTATTATTATTATTAAGCCCGGCGCTGCAAGTTGCTGCGACGCGCTCAACAGTTGAATATCTTCCTGGATTTGAAGGCCCTCTTCCTTTTCATCTTGAAACTGGGTAATTACTTTCTTTATTTTTTATTGGCTGAGCTTTTATTTTGAAGATGATTAAAGAGAATAAATTAGCATTAATTAGAAGTGGATCCAGAAGATATATATATATACGTAGTAAATCGGAAAGAGCAAATATATGTTTAATGGATTCAATATTTGTATTGAGGTTCGATTAAATTCATATTCGCACCGAAAAACTCTTTAATGATAATAAAGGGAATAAGGTTAGTAGAGCTAGCAAATCTAAAGCGGCCAGAAGGATGAAGTCTGGGTTCGAATCCTAATGAGAGGTCCAATCCCAAGGATTAGGCTCACTTTTTACAGGTCAATGGCAACCTCATTAACATTACAACCAATCAATCGAGAGTTTCTAGTGGGCAAGGAAGAAAATAGAAGGAAAAACTTTTACCCTATTATTATAGGGAGATTAGACTGTTTTAGTTTCACTTCAAACACTATTTAAGTACAATTTTCAACATTTACCTATATATATATGGTTAATTATAAGAAATTATAATTTGTACTACTTTCATGTAATTCTAAATTTCAAAATTTTAGTTCAAAAACGAAATGTCAAAATGTGCACTGGAATTAGATTTTTTGAGTCTCTACTCTGAGCTTTGACTATGACTTTTGAAATATATTTTTTTCCACATAATGTATTTCATGATAATATATAGAAATTACTAGTAGATATTCTTAGTACTGCACACCGAACTCTGTCATTTTAGGTTAATCTTTTTTTTTTATTAATTCAACTTTCTTCTAATCTTTCTAACTAATTAAAATATAAAGAAGGTTATTAAGTTGTAATTAACACTAAATATTTACATGACCAGGTATGTAGGTGTGGGTAAAGAAGAGGAAAGACAGCTATTCTATTATTTTATTAAATCAGAATCAAACCCTGAAAATGATCCTCTTATATTGTGGCTCACTGGAGGACCTGGTTGTTCTTCCTTCAATGGAGTTGTCTATGAAATTGGTAAGTACAAATTTTTTTTATACTATCAGTGTATTTTAGCGTGTGATAATAGGTTAGTTATTATTTTTATCGGGTTATAAATGTTTTGTCGTTTTTATTTCTTGCTTTTTTCGATATGTTGCTTCGCCAGCAAGGAGAGAAAGAACTATGTTTCTATGGTGATATCAGAATTTGTACCTATTTATATCTATTTAGTGATCAACCTAGTAATAAATGTAATTATCTTATAAATGATTTGATTGCATTAATAATTTTTACACTGTCAATGCATAAAAACTAAGCAGGTGTTTAGCCATGTTTCATTGTGAAAAATAGGAAAAAAGTAATTTATGTTTCCAAAGAGGAAAATGATATTTGAAAGTTGGAGTTGTCTTTGAGTATGAAATAAATTAAAGTTATTTTTGAATTTTTGTGGGTAATTTGGAGTGAAAAAGGTGAAAATAACTTTTTGTTATTTTTTGAAAATTTATGATCAAACGTGTTTTCAAAGTTCAACTCCCAAAAAAATAAAAAAAATTCATGGCTAAACGGGCTCTAAATACTTGAGATTATTAATGATACAAGCATTTCCTTTGAACTACATGTAATTATTATGTTGAAACTTTGATGTAATTTATATGATTATTATTGCTAGAATTACCAAAGGTTGATTAATGTTGCATGAATTTTTTTTGCCTAAATCCTAATAATGTAGGGCCATTGTATTACAAGCAAAAAAAGTACAATGGAAGCCTACCAACACTTGGAGTGACTCCTAACTCATGGACCAAGGTACTAACTCCAACAAGCTATAATACTTGTCTACTATTAATTTGGCACACATTTTAAAAAACAATAAATAATAAAGTAATTTTATAATATCACCTTTGAATATAATAAATTTAATGCTTTAAAAAATACATTGCATAGTGAATAATATTTAACACCAAGGGTAAAATGGACACAAATGAGTAATTATCCATTGGTTTTCTAAACCGGATAAGTATTGTTGGACATCTATTTTTAGTATAGTGGACAAGTAAAGATGAACGGGAGGGAGTACTAGGATATAATATTAATTACATCTATGATTATTGTAATATTGCCTTAACAGTTAAAGGTATTTTTTTTTATCATATGTAATTGTGATGTTCTTTTCTAATTTTTTAGGTTGCAAATATAATTTTCTTAGAGCAACCTGTAAATACTGGATTTTCTTATGCAACAACAGCAGAAGCAATGAATGTCAATGATGTTGATGCATGTAGGCACGCCTATGAATTTTTACTCAAGGTATGTATTTGATACAACTTGCACTCAATTGTTATAATGTAATTACAATAAAGAGTTGTTCGTGCACAAAGCATTTCACGTTCACATAGTAATTGAGAAAGGCCGTACTCCAAGGAGTGTGATGTAGATAGTCTATTCTAATGTAAACATTATTGACTGCTTCCACGGCTCGAATCAATGACCTATAAGTCACACAGAGACAACTTTACTATTACTCCCATGCATGCTCTCTTGCTACATTATTTTTTTGGTACACCGAAAAACTAAAAAAAGTCTACAATCTTTCAAAAGCAACATGACCGCTTAGGTCAGCCAGAAGAAGAAACTCCATATCCTTAAGCGCATTTCCCCAGATTATCAAATTTTCTTTATGTTTGTGTCCTTCATTTGCCAATAAAATCGGCGCATATATTTGATAGTGGCCTTGTTAACATTCAATAAATATCTATTGTCTTCAATAATAGCATGAGAGGATGATGTTGAATGTTCTCGTCCTTAATAAGCTTGACAGCAAAATGACTGTTTCGAGATGAAATGAAAAATGGATTAATGAAAGAGGAGAAAAAATTTCAAAGAATTCGACTGTTGTCTAAGAAAATAACTTTTTATGTGTTTCTAAATTGTGTTTAATTGACTAATTAAATAATTAATTGCAGTGGCTAATTGATCATCCAGAATTCAGTTCAAATAATTTTTACATGGCGGGAGATTCATATTCTGGTATCATACTTCCACGTGTTGTCCAACTGATATCTGATGGTAATTGTAATTAACTTCATATTAATCCTAATTTTATGTATCTAATTAACTAGAGGACTTTCTAGTTAATTACCAGTTATTTATATATGATTTATTTTACAGTTTATATATGTTACCACAATTTACTAGTAGTCATTGCTTGTTCATACTTGTAGGAATTGAAGCAGGCAACAAGCCTTTGATTAACCTTAAGGTTCTATTTTAATATGTTCATTCTTTTCTTAGGGGTCGTTTGGTATATAAACTAAATTATCTCGGAATTACAGTTTTGGGATTATAATCCCCGAACTAATCAATTCCATATGAAAGGTGGAATATCCAAGACTAAGTTTGGTACTAGATTTATACCGTGTTTGGTTGATGATATAAATTAATCTCAGGATAAATTTATACTATCAACCAATTAAACATGGTATAAATTTAATATCAAATTTTATCCTGGAATATCTCACCTTATCCGCGTACCAAACGATCCATTAATCTTTTTTTTTTATTATTATTATTATTATTATTATTATTATTATTATTATTATTATTATTATTATTATTATTATTATTATTATTATTATTATTATTATTATTATTGCTATTATTATTATTATTAGTGAAATTAATTACAGCTTAATCTTTGTTAGTTGTTTTGGTTTAATTTCAGGGTTATATGCTAGGAAATCCTTTGACATTTCCCGAAGAAAATAATTTTAAGATACCTTTTCTTCTTGGCATGGGAATCATTCCTAATGATCTTTATCAGGTTAATTTCCACCAATATTATTTTATCCAAGCAATCATAAAGTTATTATAATCTGTTTGGTTCAGCTTTTTGGGAAATTAAAAGTACTTATTTTAGAGAGTTGAACACATTTGGTCGAGCTTTACGAGAAAAAATAATGATTTGAGTAGTAATAGAAGTTATCTTTTAGAAACTAAAAATATAGCTACTCCAGATAAACACTTTTTGAAAGTTTAGCAAAGCATAAAAATTGATGTTTTGATATAGGCAAAAGTACTTTCCGAAGTTAGAGTTATACAAATATTAGTAATGTAGGGAGTAGTTATAAGAAAATTTATGTATTATTTTATGAAGGTATTAAATATTCAGAGATTAGTTATTTATGTATTAGTTATTCCATCTTCTATCATGCATAAATTAATATATAGAATTCCTCATAACTTATTATATGTATTAGTTATGGAGGTTTCTCAATTGCAAACCAAGTATCATATTAATTTTATACATGAATAATTCACCTTTTAATCGCCTATCAAACGCGTTGTTACTTATGCAAAATTTAATACATGCATATAACTGACCTCCAAACCAGTTACGAAACGACTTGTAAATGCTACTATATAATTTATTTATTTTTAACTTTTCAAAATAAGTAGATTTCAGTTTAGCCAAACAGTTAATAATATTGAGGTATTAATTTTTATCTTCAACTTTCTCTTCCTTTATTACATTATATTAATAATTTTTCCATAACAGTCACTGGTGCAAAATTGCAAAGGAGAATACAGAGAAGACTTTGCTCCCACTAATGCTCAATGCACCAATGATCTAGAAATTGTAGACGAGGTTAATAATTTCTTAAGTACAATTATTAATATTTCATATTTCCTTAATTAATTGGTTATTAGTACTTAATTAATTTGTTGATATTGCAAATTGTGTAGCTGTTGATCAATATTAATGATCAACATGTATTAGAACCCCTATGTGGATCAGAAACTGAATTGAGAAGGCCATTTCCATCTACATTTAGAGGGAGAAGAAGATCTCTTGAGGAAAGTTCCATCTCATCTACTAATTGCTATGGAAGTATGGTAAGTTTATTCGGTATTTACACCAAATCGATGTATTTTATCATAATTAAGTAAATAGAGTAAATACGTTAAAATTCTTTTAAACTGTCATATGATCATTTTGCGAGTTTCATATATGAATTATTCAGTGTTCTGGTTACCTTGGACTATATATAGCTCCTTTTAGATTAAAAACCTTCTGAATATGTGACAAAATATTTGAGATTACTTGCCGAGAGGCGCGTGAGAAATAAAAAAAATCTTGACAATGAGACCACGTGGCACAATGAGTTCATGATAGCTCAGGGAGATTTTGTGAACACCTTATAGTTTAGTATAAAACTTTTAAAAAAAGTGTGATTGTTTTGTGTGGGGTGGAGTGAAGGGAAAATCATGTATATATCTATCATTGTTTTAGAGGAGCTTTTAGAGCGTTATGCTCACCTATCATGTCATATTTCTCCAAGATTTCTTTTAGTATGAGTTTATGATAGTATGAAAATCGCAAAACAACAAAAGTATAGAAACTTTTAACCTATTTACTCTGATAAATAAGATAAAATATACATTAATTGACCATAATTAGATCATAAAAGAGTATGGTGAATACAAATATAATATTATTATTGATTTGATATAAATATCAAATATAAATAAATTTTTATCATCTATCTAGGAATGGTCTGTTCAAATTCATTCATGTCCAATAAATTGCAGTATCGTCTTTGACATATTAAAAAAAACATAAAGAAAGATAAAGGAGTAATTAAAAATTTTAAACTCGTAACATAACAATTCGAATTCTTACATTTGGGGTAAAATAATTTCTATAATTGCAGGTTGATATACACGACCTCTCAAATCATTGGGCAAATGATCCTCGAGTCCAGAAAGCTCTCCATGTTCGAAAGGTTTGCGCAACAGTTTGTGTTTTGGCTAAATTATTTTAAACAACATATTTATTAGTAATTTATATATTTTTAATAAGTACTTTCAAGTATCAAATTGCGAAAAAAATTTAGAATAATTTGGTAAATATAGCCAATTTGAAAAGAAAAAAATCTTTATAGAGTGAAGTATCAAAAACACATCTAAACTATTCCATTTTATTGAGTTTCATACCTAAACTATTGAAAGTGTGAGTTTCATACCTAAACTATCACTTATTACTTTGAGAAACACACCTCAACGTTGACTGGACAAAGTGTTTGTATGCAAACACATTTAGACGCATCTGGCCATTAAATATTCTGATAACGTGGCATATTTTTTTATTTTTTTTAGCTGACACATCATTTTTTTTTAATTTTTCAATTGATTTTACCCTAAACTCTCCCCTTCTTCTTCATCATTTCTCAACACGGTGAATATTTAATTTTTAATCTAATACTAATAATTTATTTAGTTTTTTCTAAGATGAAAAAAAAAATCATGCGGAATGCCACGTGGCAAGATTTTTTAAATAAAATAGAGAGTGTGGTACGCATACCATTACATATTAGTTGAGGTGTGTTTCTCAAACTAATGAGTGATAGTGTAGGTATGAAACTCAAACTTCCAATAGTTTAGGTATGAAACTCAATAAATGTGTGTTTTTGATACTTCACTCTTTTTTATATGAATAATCTTATCCAAAAAATTTTAAAAAAAAACAATTGTTTTTTGCGAGAAACCACTATTTGTAATTACTCAAAAATCTTCATTCTATAAATTAAGTACTATTTTTTAAGAAAAAATTAAGTATTTTTTACCTTTCCGAATCTTGATCCGAATCTTGATCAAATAGAGTATACATCATGGATTTAAGTTTTGTAAATCGAAAAGAAATTGATTAACGTAATACTATTAATGTAATGTAATTTGTTATAGCATGTTCCCGTCTACTTTTTAGATCATTATAAGAGTAATTATTGGTATATTGGTATAGATCAATTTCTTTTCAAATATATACATTAATTTTAAATCATCGTAAAAAGAAGGAGAACTTACATAAAACACACATCTTTAGGAGCTAATTACTTTTTCCCCACTACTTTCCCATCGGTAACATCACAATCCCACCAGATACATCCCAATCCCATCAGATACATCTCAATCCCATCGGATACATTGCATAAGACATCTAGATACATGGTTTTATCTCGGATACATCGGCATCTTTGAATTTATCTCGGATACATCGGCATCCCGCATGTATCTGAGGGGTTACAACATGTATCCGAGGGTTGGGATGTATCTGATGGGTGGGATGTATCCGATGAGATTAGGATGTATCCGAGGTGAGGTGATGTATCCGAATGATTTTTGGTTAACATGTGGTATATTAAGTAATTAAAATAAAGTAGTGGGAGAGTTAGTAAATATGGTAAGGAAGTATGTCTCTTTAGGTAGTTTACCCTAAAAAGAATCTTATTAGTTCAATTGATTGACTATTTAAACTTTCACCTTATTGGTGAGCATTCGATTTGATCTCGACTTGTAATTTTCTTTAAAAAAAAATTCATTTCTTATCAGGGAACTATTGATCACTGGGCAAGATGCAAGCAAAATGGTATAAAGAAAACATATACATTTACCTCTATGGACAGTATAGCATATCATGTAAATCATAGCTCTAAAGGTTATCGATCACTTATATACAGGTAAAAAAAATCTTAGTATAAGTAGTTTGTTTTATATTATTATTAAATCTTGAAACAATAAATAAATAAAAAAATGTGATTAAATAAATTTATAATTTTTTTGTTTTTGAAACAGTGGTGATCATGATATGGGTGTACCATTCCAATCTACAGAAGCATGGATTAAATCACTAAACTATTCTATTACAGAAAATTGGCGTCAGTGGATTGTTAATGGTCAAGTTGCAGGGTAACTTTTCTAGATTTATATATTATTTTTAGAATTTTATTATAATTTATAGCCTGTTTGATCGAGTTTTTGGATATCAAAAATATTATTATTATTTTTTTAAAAAAAGTATTTAGTTTAGAGAATTGAGGTGTTTAATGAAGCTTTTAGAAATAAATAAGTGTTTTTTGATTAGTAGCAGAAATTCTTTTTCATAATTTTTAAAACGTACTAGTAGCTTTTTCCAGAAATATTTTTAGAACCTTGGCCAACCACAAATGCTACAAAAAAAAAAGAAATTAGCTACGAATTTCAACGTTAGTCCGTAGCTAAGTTGCTAATAAATTTTTTGAATAATCTGTTGCTAAATAGAATTAGTGATAAATTTTACTATTTAGCTACGGAATATACAGCTAGTTCTCATTTTTTAGTGGTGAAATTGTTGCTATTATTGCCAAATTTGTTTTTTAATTGATTAGTGAAATACAAACTGCTACTCATCAAAAATATTATTTTTAAATATCACCTCTGATAAAAAGAATTTTTCAAAATAAACACATTTTGATTTTTTTTTATCAAACTTACTATTAATTTAATTCTTTTCCATATCACCATATCTGATTTCTTTATTTATTCATTTATTTGTAGCTACACAAGATCTTATTCCAACAAGATGACATTTGCAACAGTAAAGGCAAGAACTTGAATTATCAACATTATTATTATTTTCCTTCCTAATGTTTTGTTTATTGCATTTGAGTTTTTTTTTCCCTCTTAATAAGTTTTATGTTATTCGTTATTTATTTTTAACAGGGAGCAGGGCATGTAGCTCCAGAATTCAAAAGGGAAGAGTGTTTTAATATGTTTAAAAGATGGATATCTCATGATCCTTTATAGTCTATTGAAGCTTTTAGCCAATATTTGACCTTTAAATCTGTTTTGAAATGTTTTACTTGAGTTGAGAATGTGCCGGAAATAATTTGATCTCTATTTTCATAATATAGGAATAAGGTCCACGTATACATTAGTCTCTTCAGATCCCATTTATATAACTACATTAATACGTTATTGTTTTTTAATTATTAAGACAACACTATTACCTCTCCTTTTCCTAGTATTGTGCATTGCAGAACATATGTAATTGCCCTATATTGAAGGAGTTTACAAGAAAGAAGACGTTTGGCCGTGATTTTTTTTTTTTTTCTGGAGTTAAATACTGAAAAACACGTTTGACCATAAAATTTTGAAAAATTTCGGAATCCAACTTCAAGCTAAATTCCAGAATTTTTTGAAATTTGAAAAACACCAAAAAACTGTTTTCACATTTTTCACTTCAAAAACAACCCCAATTTATATTCATGGCTAAACACAACTCTAGTTTTTAAATAGTATTTTTCTACTTTAAAAACAAAACCTATTTTTTCAATACTCACAATTTTCATGGAGATATACCCCTAAAAGTCTTACTTCTGTCCAATTATTCATTAGCTTTTGAATTATCTTAATTTTTTATTTACATATATAAAAGTTAAATTAACATTTCATAGATCAAAAACACCACAAAAGCATATGCATAAAGTCGTTTTTTCCAATCCTTCGAAATGGCTCAGTTGGTTCAGAGGATGGTTATCCACATGGATGACCCGGGATGAATCCTCCCTAAATGCCTTCTGAGTCGAGTTTGTGGACTTGCCTAGTGCATCTTACATCTCATGTATGGGTTGTGACAGAAGTTGTAGCAGCTACGAGTTATCCTGGGACTCCAAAAAAGAAAAAGTCACTTTTACCATCACTACGCAAGCGTTTCATAAGTGTGAAACATTTGACTATATTTTTCTCTCATTGCTCCTCTTACCATTGTCAATTAAATAGGGCATTTGTTTATAATTAAGAAGATGAAAACTGAACTAACTATATTCTTTTTCTATTGGTACACTCGTAGAAATTTACACTTTGTATGTATAGATTACCCATGGTATTGTATTGTATCGTTATTATCAATATCATGTTTTGATTGTCATTTAAAACATATTGTATGGTATGATTTGATTTCATGTCATCATGATTAGGTAATCATTAAAAGCTCCATTTTATGTAACCATCGATTTGGTGGGATCGCGTTGTTATCTTTTGGTGGAATCGCATTGTTATCTTATATATTTTTCTCATTTTATCTTTACTTATTATTTAATAATCATATTTTATCATTTATCCTACCTTTTTTATAGTAGCACTACCTCGTATCCTACTTTTCTAGTATGTTTATCCTTCAAATTATTGATATATGAGATTATGTAACGACGGAAAACGATACAATCTATCCAAAGTTGTATTCATTAAAACAATACAGTACGATACAATACAACACAACACAATACAATATGATACGATACATTATGAAATAATACATAACAACCATCCAAACAGAATGTAGATTCGCTTCTAAATCCCGACATAACTAATTTCAGCATAACTTGTAGTCCAATCAAACGACCCCTTAGTATTAATATTGTCACCAATCATTTTTGAAGATGACAACAGTCTGCTGACTATTTTCAAAACATATCATCAACGGAAAAAGGCCAAATATACCCCTGAACTATCATAAATGGTTCATATATACCCTTTGTTATACTGTTGGGTTATTAATATCCCTACTGTCTAACTTTCAGCCAAATATACCCTTGGCTCTAACAGAGGGACACGTAGCAGTATTTTAGTGGCTCAATTAAAAATTTATTTAATAATTAATAAACCCCCGCCTATCCCTTTATTTTCCCCGGTTAAACCGGGTTTAGTACCACAGTACTCTTTCAGATCTCAATTTCTCTACTCATCAACCTCTACCAAAGCAAAATATTTACGGATCTCGGCTCATCTTCAGCGTCTGTTGTTCTACTTATCGTTGGAGCTAGCGTCGTGGCTGGTGGTGGTTTTGTAGCTGCTGTGATGAGTTGGGTTTGTCGGAGTTTGAAGCTTGGAGTTTGCCATTAATGGCAGAACTCAAGCAAGGGGAAGGGACGGTGATTTTGGGGTGGAGGAGAAGGTTAACGGAGGCGAGGCTGTGGAGAACAACAAGCTCATTGGAGCTTCGCCTGAGCTCGTCGGATGGGGGTTCAGATTTGGAGCTCGGAGCTCACCATTAATGGTGGAATTCGAGCAGAGGTGTGGTTAGGGTCTGGTAGTTGTGTTGTTTGTTTGTGGTTGTTGTCTGATTTCGCCGGCAGTGAAGGGTTGTGAGCAGTGGAGGAGCTGATTGTTTGGTGGTGGAGAACAGTGACGGGGAGAGAGAAAAAGGACTGGAGGCAGTGTGGTGGTGGCTTATCGGAGCTTAGCCGATGGTGGGCTGGTGCATCTCGAAATAAACCGGGGAAAATAAACGGATCGTCCGGTTTATTAATTATTAAATAAAATATTTAATTGAGCCACTAAACAGTTGCCACGTATCCCTCTGTTAGAGCCAAGGGTATATTTGGCTGAAAATTAGACGATAAAGGTATAAATAACCCAAAAGTATAACGAAGGGTATATATGGACCATTTATAATAGTTCGGGGTATATTTAGCCTTTTTCCGTATCATCAATAATGAGTTTGCAATCTAGACCTACCACAACAATATATCTGGATAGGAATATCTCATTATATTGTTCAAACTGGAATTCCTTCAAAATATAAAGCATCAATGGTGAAATTGAGATGTTCCCTAATTAGCTCCAATATGTTTCTTCATCTTCCTCTACTTCTTCTTGTTCAAATAAGCGCGCTGCAAGTTGCTGCAACGCCCTCAACAGTTGAATTTCTTCCTGGATTTGAAGGCCCTCTTCCTTTTCATGTTGAAACCGGGTGATTACTTTCTTTCCTTTCAATTTTACTTATAAGTGGATCCAGAAGATAAAAATACCATTAAAGGATGTGGTGCAGCTGATGACACTGCTTCTTTCTTAACTAGAGATCTCGATTTTCTCTCGGAATAAACCCTATGTGGAGCAAATTTGAATTAATCGGTATTCAATGCGGGTAAAGACACAGAATGAAGCCAAAAAGAAGATATTATGACTTTCTTTTTTATTTCTCACTGCACATTCGCACCGGAAATCTCTTTAATGATAAATTTTTACCTTGCTAGTTACTATTAATTGGAGAGTAGACAGTTTTTCTTTCCCTTTCACATCAACAGGACTGTTTAATACAATTTTTAGTAATGTTTACTATATGTTTAATTATAAGAAATTATATCTTGTACTACTTTTATGTAATTCTAAATTCGGTTCAAAAATGAAATGTCAAAATGTTCACTGCAATTAGATGTTTTGAGTCTGTACTCTGATCTCTGACTATGACTTTTGAATTATTTTTATTCACATAATGTTTATATTTGTCAAAGACTAATAGATCTTCGTCCAAATTAAATTAGAAATTAAATTAGAAATTAGATATTTTTAGCACTGTACACTAAACTCTGTCATTTTTAGAGTACGGAGGAGGTCTTTTTGTTTTCTTGTTTTTTTTTTTTAATTATTAATTCAAATTTCTTGTAGTCTTTCTAACTAATTAAGGATTAAAGAAGGTTAAGTTGTAATTAACACTAAATATTTACATGATCAGATATGTAGGTGTGGGTAAAGAAGAGGAAAAACAGTTATTCTATTATTTTATTAAATCAGAATCAGACCCTGAAAATGATCCTCTTATATTGTGGATCACTGGAGGACCTGGTTGTTCTTCCTTCAATGGAGTTGTCTATGAAATTGGTAAGTACATTTTTCTTTTTATATTGTAGTGTATTTTAGCATGTGATAATAGGTTAATTATCATTTTCGTCAAGTTATTAATGTTCCGTGGTTCCTATTTCTTACTTTTTCTCTGGTATGTCGCTCCGCCAGCAAGGAATTATAGAATCAAGTTTTCTGTGGTGAAGTCAGAATTTATATCTGTTTAGTAATCAACCTAGTTTTTGTCATAAAAAATTAAATGTAATTGCCTTGTATATGATCTGATTACATAAGTAATTTTTACATAGTTCATGCATAAAAACTAAATACTTTTGAGATTATTAATGCTTGATACAAGCATTTCCTTTGAAATACATGTAATTATTATGTAGAAACTTTATGTAATTTATATGATTATTGCTAATAATTTTACCAAATGTTGTTGATTAATGTTGCATGAATTTTTACCTAAATCCTAATAATGCAGGGCCATTATATTACAAACAAATAGAGTACAATGGGAGCCTACCAACACTTGGAGTAACTCCTAACTCATGGACCAAGGTAATAACCCCAACAAGCTAGAACATATTGCTGATTAATTACATCTATGATTCTTGTATATCTTTAAGGGCTTGTTTGGTATGCGGAATGGGATAAACAAAAATCTTATGACATTATTTTATCCCACCTTCTCTATGGAATAGTAATTCCACCATTTTAGTACAAATGGTGGGATAAAATAATCCTGGAATTAGCTAATATCTCAAATCAAACATGGGATAAAATTAATCTCAAATTTTATCTCAAAATTGTTATTCTTATCCCACGTACCAAATGACCCCTTATAGTTTGAACTATATTTAATTGTTGGGATATTATTTAAATTGTATTAGGTTGCAAACATAATTTTCTTAGAGCAACCTGTAAATACTGGATTTTCTTATGCAACAACACCAGAAGCAATGAATGTCAATGATGTTGATGCATGTAGGCACGCCTATGAATTTTTACTCAAGGTATGTATTTGATACAACTTGCACTCAATTGTTATAATGTAATTACAATAAAGAGTTGTTCGTGCACAAAGCATTTCACGTTCACACAGTAATTGAGAAAGGACGTACTCCAAGGGGTGTGCTGTAGATAGTCTATTCTAATGCAAACATTATTGACTGCTTCCACGGCTCGAATCAATGACCTATAAGTCACACAGAGACAACTTTACCATTGGTTCAAGGCTCCCCTTATATTATATGCAATTACAATGTGTTAAAACATTTCGAGGCTAAAGATAGCATTTTGAAGATGGCCATTTCGGGATGAAATGAAAAATGGATTCATGAAATAGGAGAAAAAAATTCAAAAAAATCGATTGTGAAAGAGATGAAGATTTTCCTTTCGCTAATGTCACTTGCCGGTCATTCTTCTTCTTTATTGGTTGTTATTAGTCGGGCGCTAGTCTGCTTCACTATAGCACTATAATTCTGAATTGTCTATTTAATATGTGAGTAAGCACGCGCCCCCCTACGAGCGCAAAATCTCATTCTAGTTGAAATTCTTTATCTGGAACTTTCAACCCATCAAGCTCTTAGCATGTCCGATACTTCTTCGGCAAATACGATATACAAGTGGGACCTACAATACGATATATATGTTTTTGTTGTCTAACATTGTGTATACTTGACTAAATATTAAATCATTAATTGCAGTGGCTCGTTGATTATCCAGAGTTCACCTCAAATAGTTTTTACATGAGCGGAGATTCATATTCTGGTCTGATTCTTCCACGTGTTGTCCAACTGATATCAGATGGTAATTAATTAACTTTATATAATCCTAATTTTATGTGTCTAACTATAGAGCTTTCTCGTTAATTACCCTGTTAATTATATATGCTTTATTTTACAGTTTATATTAGTAGCAATGTAGCATACCTTGTCCATATACTTAAAGAGTGACATGATCTAAATGTAGGAATTGAAGCAGGCAACAAGCCTTTGATTAACCTGAAGGTTTCTATTTTAATATGTTCATTCTCTTATTAATCTTTCTTTTTTTATTAATAGTGAAATTAACAGCCTAATCTTTGTTAGTTGTTTTGGTTAATTTCAGGGTTATATACTTGGAAATCCTTCGACGTTTCCTGAAGAAAGAAATTTTATGATACCTTTTCTTCTTGGCATGGGAATCATTCCTAGTGATCTTTATAAGGTCATTTTCCACCAATTATTATTTTATTCAAGCAATCATGACTTATAATCTAAGGTTTTTTGAAACAAAAAATATGTGAGTTTGAGTGAGTTTGGTATGGAGGAAAGAAAATGTTTTATAACTTTTTCTGATCGAAATATTTTCTCTACGAAAATAAGTTTTTTAAATATGAGAAAAATTGACTGAAACTCTGAAAGTAGGAAAAACAAGTTGCATAAATGATATTTCAAGTTAATTATCTCCTCCCCATCAAACCAACAACTCCGACTCTTACCCCTTGACCATCCCATCCCTCGCCACCCCGAATCCTCACTTCCCATGCCATCCCACCCTCATATTGTTTTTCTAAATTACATATAAAATACTTGAATTTTTTTTTTTTTTGCTTACTTATCAAATACTAAAAAATAAGTAAGAATTTGATGAACACTTTTTTGCCATGAAAAATATTCTCCTTCATACCAACCGTACCCTTTGAGTTGTAACAATCCCAAAAGCACTTTTTGAAAATTTGGCGAAGCATAAATATTGATTCTTTGATATATGCAAAAGTATTTTTCGAATTGATTAGTCAAACACTAATTGCTACTACTTTTTCAAAAAGCACCTCTAACAAAAAATATTTTTAAAAAAATAAGCAGATTTTGAAAGTTTGACCAAACACTAATAATGAGGTCTTAATTTTTATCTTCAACTCTTTTTTTTTTGTTTTTTTACTTTCCATTTGAGCTTGTACAGAAAACACAATATTTAATATTTTTTCCAGGACAGTCACTGGTGCAAAATTGCAAAGGAGAATACAGAGAGGAATTTGCTCCCGCTAATGCTCAATGCACCCATGATCTACAGATTGTGGACGAGGTTAGTAGTTTTCTTAAGTACAATTATTAATATTTCATATTTCCTTAATTAATTGGTTAGTAGTAATTAATTTGTTGAATTTGCAATTTCTGTAGCTGTTGATTAATATTAATGGTCAACATGTATTAGAGCCCTCATGTGGATCAGAAACTGAATTGAAAAGGCCATTTCCATCTACATTTAGAGGGAGAAGAAGATCTATTGAGGAAAATTCCATCTCATCTAATTGCTATGGAAGTATGGTAAGTTTATCTAGGGTAAAAATTAATTTACCCGTATTCATTCGGTGATTATATCAAATCAATATATTTTATCATAATTAATTAACGTCATTTTGCGAATTTCATACTTGAATTATTAGTGTTCTTGCTACTCTATGGACTATAGTGTTTCTTTAGATTAAAAACTTTATGATTGACTATGTGGCAAAATGTTTGAGATAACTTGTTGAGAGGCTTGCGAGAGATGGAAAAAAGTCTTAAAAAATGAGTCCACCTGACATAATAAATTTATGATAGGTCAGGAAGATTTGTGAACACCCAATAATTATTAAGTTGGTAAAAACACCAAATAACAAATAAATTTTTATCATCCATCCAGTGTCGTCTTTGGCATATTAAAAAAAAACATAAATAAATTAGATAAAGGAGTAATAAAAAAATTTAAACTCATAAAATAACAATTTGTATTCTTAATTTTTATAATTGCAGGTTTACAAACACGACCTCTCAAATCATTGGGCAAATGACCCTCGAGTCCAGGAAGCTCTCCATGTTCGAAAGGTTTGCGACTATGCGATAATTTGTGTTTGACTAAATTATTTTAAAAAGTATATTTATTAGTAATTTATATTTGAACACTATTTCTAATAAATACTTTTAAGTATCAAATTGTGAAAAAATTGATAAATATGATTTTTGATATAGATAAATTTATCCTATAATACGTAATACTATTAATGTAATTTAATTTGGTATAGTATGTTCCAGTCTACTTTATAGATCACCATAAGAGTAATTATTGGCATAGATTTTGTAAAATGTATACATTAATTTTAAATCTTCGTAAAAGTTAATTATTGTTATAGATCGATTTTTAAAAAATATATACATTATTTACATTATTAGTATACATAGTTTAATCTCAAATTACATATCCTTAAAACTTAAAGAGACATATAACTATTAAAAAAAATTAACGTATTATTTTGCCTTAATTTTCTTTTTATTTCTTATTAGGGAACGGTAGATCATTGGGCGAGATGCAAACAATATGATATAAAGAAAACATACATGTTTACCTATTTAAACAGTATCCCATATCATGTAAATCATAGTTCTAAAGGTTATCGATCACTTATATACAGGTAATTTTGCTTAATTAAATTTTTGATTTATTTGTATTATTAAATCTTGAAACAAAAAAAAAAGAGAATTTATGATTAAATAAATTTATAATTTTTGTTGTTGAAACAGTGGTGATCATGATATGGGTGTACCATTCCAATCTACAGAAGCATGGATTAAATCACTTAATTATTCCATTAGTAATGATTGGCATCAATGGACAGTTAATGGTCAAGTTGCAGGGTATTTTTCTAGATTTATATATATTGTTCTCTTAGAATCTAATTACAATATTATTTATAGCATGTTTAGTCGAGCTATTGCAATATCAAAAGTATTTAGTTTTCTTAAAGAACACTTTCTTCGTCTATTTTTACTTATCTACTATACTACAGGTATATAGACATTCATTTTTCAGTAAAAATGGACAAATGAAGTACTTATTTTAGAGAGTCGAGGTGTTTGATCAAGTGTTTTTAGAAAAACATAAATGCTTTTGAGTAGTTTATATATTATTTTTGTTGAAGTAGTACAGCTGTACAATTAGAGTTAGTTAAGTTAATGGACTGTAATTAGTAAGCTAAGATGTAGTTAGTTACTAATTAGTTAGAGTAGGTCGGTTAGAGGTGTATAAATAAGAATAGTTAATGTACAGATAAATGAGGCTGAGATATTTTTTCCTTTCTCTGTAATTCCTCTTTGAGTTCTAGTGAAGGCGGTTATCCTTCTTCTCTCATTTCTCTCTACTTTCAGTCTCTTTGATCTCCATTGCTGAGCTCTCATCATGGTATCAGAGCTCCGGTAGATCGTAAGCTCAGCTAGGTCAAGGATTCTCTTTTGCATGTACCTTTTGAGGTCATTTTCTACTCAGTTGCCTATTCGATCACTTTGAGAGCTGCGATCTCAAAGTTTTTTCTCTTCACATCCAGAACAACGCTTGAAAATTCCTTCAATTCAGTAGAGGTGTAATCATCAAAATGACAACTTCAGATGTGTCTACAAGTACAGCTGAAGTCAATGGAACAGTACCAACTGTAACTCAGACAGCTCATCTTGAAGAAGCTATTCATCACAATCATCCTCTTTACATCCATCCGTCCGATACTCAAGGTGCAGTTCTGATCTCTGTACAACTTGTAGGTTCTGAGAATTGCTCAATTTGGAACAAATCTATGCGTTTTATTTTGCTAGGAAAGAACAAATTAAGTTTTGTTTTAGGAACTTGTCGCAAAGAGTTGTATGATGCTACTCTACATAATCAGTGGGATCGATGTAATGCCATCGTGTTGGCCTGTATAATGAACACTGTGTCGAAGGATCTAATTAGCAGTGTTATTCATGCATCTGATGCTCGTAGTATTTGGGAAGATCTAAGAGAGAAGTTTGATAAAATTGATGCCTCTAGAGCCTTTTTTCTTCATAAGGAAATAACTACTCTTGCTCAAGGAACCACCTCTGTTTCTGCTTATTTCTCAAGGCTAAAGTAGTTGTGGGATGAGAATGAAGCCTTAGCCCCTCCTCCTTCCTACACTTGTCCTGACTCAAAAAAATACTCAGATCATTTTCTAAATAAAAAACTTTGGCAGTTTCTAATGTGCTTGAATGAAACCTTTGAGCAAACTAGGAGTCAAGTTCTTTTAATGAGTCCTGTTCCAAATATTAATCAAGCTTATGCAATGATTATTAATGTAAAAAGCCAGAGATTGAATGTCAGTAGTAGTATCTTTGGGGGCAATGTAGACACAGGTGGTGACCTTACTGCATTGATGGGATCTAGGATGCAAGAAGGTCAGTTCAGGTCCAAAGATAGCTCTAGCAACAACTATCCTGGTGGTAATAATCAATCTGGTGGAAAATATTCTGGTAGTAGCAGTAATTCAAATGGAGGTTATTCCAATGGCAATTTCTCAGGTGAAGGCACCAGCTCTGGAAAGTCTGGTAGTTATGCAGGAGGAAGATATAATTCTGGTGGAAGTGGATACTCAGGAAACTACAGTGGTGGAGGAGGTTATTCTGGCAGGGCTCCACTTGTGTGTGACTACTGTCATTACAAAGGTCACACCAAGGACAATTGCTACAAACTCCATGGTTACCCTGCTGATCTTAAATACAAAAAGAAAGGTTGTAAAGAAGGTAGAAGTTTTCAAAACTATGCTAACAATGCCACTGCAGGCTTAGACTATGTTGCAGATCCTCAAGAACCATCAGTTGCACCCCCTCAGATGCAACACATTGCTCCTATGTTTACTCCATAACAGTACAAGTTGATACTGCAGATGTTAAAGGGAAAGCAACCTGAATCAGTGGCTAATGCTGCATCTGTAGGTACTGCATGTACTGTGTTTGCCTTAATGACTAATCTAGTTAACTATAACTGGATAGTTGACACAGGTGCATCCAATCACATGGTATACAATTTAAATATGCTTGACAAACTTAGAGAACTGACAGTTTTTCATCAGAATAGAGTGAATCTACCAACTGGAGGACAAATGTTTATTACTCACATTGGTGAATCCTCAGTGTTCAAGAATAAAACAGTTGATCATGTTCTCCAAAATTCAGATATAACCTTCTCTCAGTGTCTCAAATAACTAAGGACTTAGATTGCATGGTAGGATTCTTTCCTGACTTTTGTGTGTTTCAGGAACTCTCAAGTGGAAAGGTATTGGGGATTGGTAGAGAAGAGGATGGACTCTACATCTTTAAAGTGGATCCACCAACAGTGAAGAATAACATCAGCAAATCATTGTCTGCATCTGTTTCTGCTAGTAGTATTGGGAACTATAACACTAATGATTGTAATGTTTCTGCTTGTACATCTGCATCTGATAGTTTACTTTGGCATAAGAGACTGGGGCATGCCCCTTTGAAGGTGTTACAAAAGATCAATGACTTGAGCATTGTTAGTTCTCAAATAAAAGATCACTGTTGTACTGTTTGTCCTGTTGCTAAACAAACAAGATTGCTATTTTCTCTAAGCACCACTAGTACTGCAAAATCGTTTGATCTAGTTCATGCTGATGTTTGGGGTCCCTACAGGGTTCCTACTCACAATGGTAAGAGATATTTCTTGACTCTAGTAGATGACTACTCCAGGTTCATTTGGATTTTTCTGATGCATTCAAAGAATGAGTCTGTTATTATGCTTAAAAACTTTATCTCTATGGTACAAACTCAATTTGGTACCATGTTCAAATGTATGAGAAATGACAATGGTACTGAATTCTACAATGAACAAGTTGGAACTCTTCTCCAAGGCCTTGGCATTTTACATCAGAGCTCTTGTGTTTACACACCTCAACAAAATAGTGTTGCTGAGAGAAGGCACAGGTCCATTCTTGACATGGTCAGAGCACTGAGATTTCAAGCTCATGTTCCTCTTAGGTTCTGGGGTGAATGTGTTTCTAATGCAGTCTATCTACTAAACAGACTTCCCTCAGCTACTTTGCATGGTACATCCCTTTTTGAGAAGTTGTTTCTTATACCTCCATCTCTTCAGCATCTCAGGATCTTTGGTAGCCTTTGCTATGCTACCTGCTTGAAGAAGTCTGATAAGTTGGTCCTAGAGCAACCCCTTCAGTCCATTTAGGGTATTCTTCTATTCAAAAGGGATACATTCTGTTTAATCTTCACTCTAAGCTCTTCTTTGTGAGTAGAGATACTGTTTTTAAGGAAGACATCTTTCCATTTCAGTCTATGCAGCCTGGTGCTTCTCCCTTGTTTCCAGTATTGCAATTATCTACTTTGGATGAGGATTCCTTAGACCATCACCATGACATTTCTTCCTCTGGCATAACTGACTTCCCTCTTAGCTCAGGTGATCCTCCTTCAAATGTTCCATCTCCTACTTCTTCAGTATCTCCTATCCTAGCTCCAACCTCTACTCCTTCAGTTTCTCATGTTCCTTCTCCTCTACCTGAGCCTAGAAGGTCTTCCAGAAGTGTCAACCCACCCATTTGGATGAATGACTTTGTAGTCAAGTCCAAGAGTTCCCATTATCCAGTTTCTTCCTATGTCTGCTATGACAGGCTCTCTCCTGCCTACAGAGCATCTCTTGCTGCCTATTCAGCTATCCATGAACCTATATCCTACTCTGAAGCCTGTAAAGACCCTCAGTGGGTAGCTGCCATGCAGGATGAAATCCATGCTCTTGAAGATAATCACACATGGTCTCTTGTTGACCTTCCAGCAGGGAAAACTCCCATTGGTTGCAAGTGGGTGTTCAGGGTGAAATACAAGTCCTCTGGTGAGGTGGAGAGGTACAAAGCTAGGCTAGTAGCCAAGGGTTACTGTCAGCAGGAAGGCCTGGACTACACAGAAACTTTTTCTCCTGTTGCAAAGATGGTTACAGTGAGGTCTGTAGTGGCTCTAGCAGCCAGCTCAGGGTGGTACATCTTTCAGATGGATGTCCATAATGCCTTTCTTCAAGGTGATCTTTTGGAGGATGCTTACAGCAAGTTCCAAATGGCTTTTCAAGCCAGGGGGAGTGTAGGCAAGTCTGTAAGCTGCACAAGTCCTTATATGGACTCAAGCAAGCTCCTAGACAGTGAAACTTGAAACTCACAGAGGCTCTGGTAGATATGGGATTCATACAGTCCCACTATGATTACTCTCTATTCACACAGAAGTTGGAAGTGATCTAGTCATCATTCTCATATATGTTGATGATCTGTTAATTACAGGGTGCAGTTTAAAGTTGATCAAACAAGTCAGACATGATCTACAAGACAAGTTTAAGATGAAAGATTTGGGGGAAATGAAGTACTTTCTAGTAATTGAATTTTCAAGGTCAGATCAAGGCATACTTATGTGCCAAAGAAAGTATGCTCTTGAACTCATCTCTGAGGTAGGGCTATCAGGTAGTAAACCAGCAAGTACTCCTTTGGAGGTCAATCACAAGCTCACATCGAATATGATAAGTTTGTGAATGGTGATATAGAAGCAACAAATAAAGTGCTGGAAGACAAAAGCAGCTACCAAAGATTAGTGGGTAGGCTCCTGTATTTGACCATGACAAGGCCTGATATTACCTATGTTGTTAAGGGCTCAGGCCTTGAGTCAACACATGCATAGTCCCAAGCAATCTCATTGGGAAACTGGTTTAAGGGTAGTTAAATATATAAAAGGCACAACAGGTTTAGGTGTTTTCATGCCTGCTATTGAGAGCAAACAACTGACTGCATTTTGTGACTTTGACTGGGCTTCTTGTGTAGAAACTAGGAAGTCTGTCACAGGATATCTTGTGAAATTTGGAGGAGCTCTTATATCTTGGAAGTCCAAGAAGCAGGGCACATTGTCTAGGAGCTCTGCTGAATCAGAGTTCAGAAGTATGGCAGCCACAGTAGCAGAAATTACATGACTAACTGGTCTGTTCAAAGAATTAGGGGTTGACATTTTTTAACCAGTTGTGCTATATTGTGATAGCAAAGCTGCAATACAAATTGCAGCTCACCCTATATTCCATGAGAGGACCAACCACTTTGACATTGACTGCCACTTTGTGAGGGAAAAAATACAAGAAGGGAAGCTACAGACATAACATGTTGGAACAAATGAACAGCCTGCTGATCTTCTGACCAAGGGTCTGTGCAAGCCACAACATGATCATTTACTGAGCAAGTTGGGAATGAAGAGTGTGTTTCATCCCTCAGCTTGAGGGGGAGTGTTGAAGCAGTACAACTGTACAGTTAGAGTTAGTTATGTTAATGGACTGTAATTAGTAAGCTAAGATGTAGTTAGTTACTAATCAGTTAGAGCAGGTCGGTTAGAGGTGTATAAATAAGAGTAGCTAATGTACAGATAAATGAGGCTGAGATATTTTTTCCTTTCTCTGTAATTCCTCTTTGAGTTCTAGTGAAGGCGGTTATCCTTCTTCTCTCATTTCTCTCTACTTTTAGTCTCTTTGATCTCCATTGCTGAGCTCTCATCAGTTTTTCATTTATTTTTTAAAAGTAAACTTTCTCCAGAAACACAAATTATTGCTCTAATATTGTCAAATATGCTTCTCAAATTGATTAAACAAACACAAAGTATTATTCTCCAAAAATATTTTTCAAAATAAATAGATTTTATAACCATGCCCCCCTTATCACCATATAGGTACTAAAATCTGATTTGTTTATTTATTCATTTATTTGTAGTTACACAAGATCTTATTCCAATAAGATGACATTTGCAACAGTAAAGGCAAGAACTTTATTTGTCAATAATATTTTTTTCCTTGGCATATTGATTTTGAGTTTTTTTTTCCTTATTAAGTTTATGTTTTCTTTTTAATTATTTTAAACAGGGGGCAGGACACATAGCTCCAGAGTACAAAAGAGAAGAGTGCTTTAATATGTTTAAGAGATGGATATCTCATGATCCTTTATAGATGTTCATCTTTTTTTGATTTTTTTTTTTAATAATTATTAAGACACAATTGTTCTCTCTCCTTTTCCTAGTACTAGTATTGTGCATTGCAGAACATATATGTAATTTCCCTATATTGAAAGAGTCTACAAGTAATTAAAACTTTTACTTTTGTTCAATTAATCAATAACAATACTTCTTCTTTCACTTGTCTATTATATTAAAAATAAATATTTCTTTTTTACTTATTTAATTTTAAAAATTAAAAAATAATTTTATCACATAATTTCTATTTACTGTTATTATTAACTATGGTCAGTTCAAAAATATTTAATTTATTATATTCAAAAGTATATAATAAAAGTTATCATTTTATTTATTGTTTCTTAAAGAAGTGTGTCAAATCAATATTAAACAAATAAAATTAAGCAAAGGGAGTAATAAATAGTGAAGTTTTGCCGATGTAAAAAAAGAAAAGATAATATTCCCATTATTTAAAGAAATTATTCTTTTTAATTTGATTAGCTTTGTTAGTTATTGGATCAAAATAACACACATTATTAAATTAAAGGTTAAAAATGCTAATCGAATATCACAAGTAGCAAAACTGGAATAACACAATAACTCGGGGACTAAAAACGTCATTTTCTGTTATAAATTTGTGTTTAATCATTGAGTGACCCGGTTTGTTCCAGTCGGATCTGGTATGATATCCAATCGATCCGTTGGCGCTTAAACCCTCGGAAAAAACCTAGCTTGTATTGGTGTGCGCTGATGTCCTATTGTCTTCTCTTTTCCTTCCCACTTCCACTTCACATCTTCTTCATTGTCCCATTGACCAATCAGTCGAAAAAACTTTCACAAAAGATTTAATTTTTAGCCCTGGAGATGCTCGAAGTTCATCGGAGCAGCTCAGTTGAGTGGAAGCCATCACCGGTGGTAGCCTTAACTACAAGCGCCGACGATTCTCAAGTCGCAGCGGCTCGTGAAGACGGCTCGATTGAGATTTGGCTTGTTTCTCCTGGTTCAGTCGGCTGGCACTGTCAGCTCGTACGTACTTATGATTTTGCTTACTTATATTTGTTTTCTTTCCTTCAGGTTATTGAAGTGTTTTGGATTTGTTTTGTTGGTTAGACAATACACGGGAATCCAAATTCTAGGGTTTCTTCGCTGGTTTGGTGTCGGTCGGGTTGCAGTGGTTCGCCTGCTGGACGGTTGTTCTCTTCCAGCATTGATGGATCGGTTTCTGAATGGGACCTTTTTGATTTGAGACAGAAGGTGTGTGAAAAATCTTTGCTTTTATTGGTTTTGGTTGAATTGCTGCTACACTTCTGAATGGCATTGCAAAATGTTGAGCTGAATATTGCGTACCAGTAAATAAAAGGAAGCTTTTCTTTTTACCAATAAATAGCTTAGGCATGGATAGAGTTGCAATTACAATTCTTATCAACAATCTTAGAGACAGTTGTAAGGGAATGGGGCGGAATTGCCGGTAGCCCCAGTTTAGGAGGTAGGATGAAAATGTTGTACTCCCTGCATTTCAATTTGTTTGTCTTACTTTCTTTTTTAGTTTGTTTCAAAAAGAATGTCTCTTTCCTTTTTGGCAACCTTTAATTATAACTTTATAGATGGCATGTTTAAGACCACAAGATTGAAGGGCATTTTGATACATTCTACATATCTTTAATTTAAGATCACAAGATTAAAAAATCTTTCTTACTTTCTTAAACTCCGTGCCAAGTCAAACCCGGACAAACAAATTGAAACGGAGGGAGTACCTTTTAACCTATGTAGTAGCTAACATAGAAATGAAGGCCAAGTGAAAGTTGACTAATAGTATTAGGATTCGAATCCAGGTGGAGGGGTTTTTCTTGGTTGAATACAGAAAAAGAAGACTACCTTTTTTGTGTTGTGCTTCGCTAGGTCGAGGTAAGTAAGGTATACGAAGGAAAAGCCTATTTGACAATGAAAGTGACCAAAGATATTCGTTATAGACATTTTTGCATTTTGTTGTGCTGTTCATCATTATTTAATCACTTTATGCTTTGTTTGATGTGAATCAATTAATGTTATCGTTGCTATGGTTGTTTGCAGATTGCGCTAGATTCTATTGGTGTTGCAATATGGCAGATGGCTGTGGAGCCATGCATTAATTCACAACTTAATCAAAAGCAGTCACCAAAGCATTATGAGAATGGCCACGTTAATCATAGAAATAGCGATAGCAGTGAAAGCGAAGATGGTGATGACTCAGTAGAGCTTCACGAGGATCATGCTAGTGATAATAGCCGAATAGCATTTGCTTGTGATGATGGCTGTGTAAGAATCTATATAGTCAATGATGATGAAAACTTAACTTACAAAAGATCACTGCCAAGGGTCAGTGGTGAGACAGCTGCCCTTAAGAGTCAGAGCACATATGTGATTGTTGCTTGGTATTATAGAGTTATTTTCTTTTTTGCAGGACGTACATTGAGTGTCACTTGGAGTTCCGATGCAAATAGGATATTTTCTGGGAGTAGTGATGGGTATGTTTCATTTTTGAATATAGCTATATGATGAATTTTTACCAGTTGATTTCTGATGAAAACTTAAAAAAGACAGAAAGGTTGAGGCATGAAGTTATTTTTTGTATAGGATGTCCCAAGTGAATTTTCTGATGGAAGTTGTTTCTTTGCAGGTTTATAAGATGCTGGGATGCCAAGTTTTCTCATGAAATCTACAGGATATCAGTTGGTCTTGGAGGGCTGGGTAGTGGATCTGAACTTTGCATATGGTCGTTACTTGCATTGAGGTGAAAATTAAATTGGAAATGCTTGCATTAAATATATGCGAAGAAACTTTTCCCTCTTTTTAAGAATGTTCTGTCAGATATTCCAATTTTCCTTAACTTCACATTGTTTGCAGATGTGGTACCCTTGTCAGTGCAGATAGTACCGGGAGTGTTCAGTTCTGGGACACCCAGCATGGGACTCTTGTGAATGCACTTTCCAATCATAAAGGCGATGTTAATGCTTTAGCAGCATCTCCCAGCCATACTAGGGTGTTTTCTGCTGGCTCTGATGGTCAGGTATATAAATGTCAACCCCTAGAAAAAAGAATACTTTCTGTTGGAGTTGTAGGGGTTTGTCCCCTGCTATTTTAAAAGTTGAAGCTAAGATAATGATGCAGTGCGGTTTTAAGTTTAAGCGCATCGGGTGGTCGAAATGGCTAGTTCGAGACTTTTGGATTGGTGTTTGTTCCATAAAATGACTGGTTGTTTTTAAAACAAGCACCACCGGTACTGTTAACTGGTGGGTGCTTTGTATGGAAAACTGTGGCCCCACCCTCCACCAAAAGTGGAGATCATGTTTGCAGCTTTTTAACTTGCATTTTTTCGACAAAAAAATTCACCTTCAACCAAATATTCTTATTTGAAGTATGTTTGGGAGATATTTTGTCGGTTTTATGTTGTTAATTTCACATATGTAAGAGCTTCAAAGAATGTTTTTAGGCTTTAGCGATTTTTCCCCAAAAATAAACTCAATATCACTTCTCCCAGCACAACCCAAAAACTGTTATTCCGAACCAAATGGGAATGCTCTCAATTGATTTTTAAAAATAGATCTCATGAAAACCAACACTGTTAAGTATTTAGAATATTGAGCAACATTAAGACGACAAGTATTATAGGATGACAACTCGATCTATGCTAGTGCACTACATTGGATGCTCAGACAATTATGTAAAAATTCAGCAAAAATGATGTCCTTAAAATGCATTTGGAACTCATTACATTCCTCTCCTGCTGTATCTTTGTTCACTTTACTGTTCCTTACCTCACACTGGAAAGAGATGCTTGCTCAAATTTTTGTCCATTGCTTTCTTTTGCTGTTTTATTTTAACTGTCCTGATAGAAAATGCCAGTAAAGGATTCAAAGACAGAAGGTGATGGGTTTTGGAGGAAAGCGTAGTGATTTGAGTTGCTTAAGTTGTAATAGATATGGTTATTGGTTTGTGAAATGGAACACATAACATGCCAGAAGTGTTTGGTTCTTGAGAGGCTTGACTGTCCGTCTGAAATCTCATCGTTTCTGGTTTCTTGAGAAACCATATCAATGTATTACGCCTCAATCACAGATCTGTTATTGTCAGTTATATGAAAGCTCTATACGCGTTCTGCTTAATTTAGGTCTACAACATTCCACTAGTAAATAATTTTGTTTTTGAGATGGTGTTTGAATCTCACTCTAATCGCTACTCTGATATTGGTTCAATCAGAATTAGTTGGTATTTCCTATAGGGATCACTTGCTTTTATTGTGTTTGTTTCTTAACTAAGTTTGCATTGATTCTGACTGATTTAGGTCTTTTAAGACAGCTTCTCTCCATTTGTTTGTAAATGATTTAAGGTAAAAGAAAGGGATAGTGAAGAGCAAAAGAGTTATTTAATTAATAATGAAATAAAGATGGTGTTACCATGCTTCAATAATTATGCAGTAATCTGTATTTACCTTTTCCCGAGTATAATCTTTTCTACTCAATATTTTACTGACGAATATTGTAGTTCATAACTGTTCAGAAATGACAGGCAAACATGCTCCCATAGCTGCTGACAATACATTCCTGGTTTTTAGGTTATACTTTATAAGCTCTCTATGGATTTTGCTGGGGCTAATGATGGAAATATAACCTCTGGAGCTGTGAAGAAATGGGTTTATATTAGTCATGTGAGGGCCCATACACATGATGTGCGGGCCTTGACTATTGCTGTGCCCATCAGTCACGAAGGTTAGTTCATTTGTATGCTTTTCTGCTTATCATTTGATAATAAAGTTGACCCTTTTCCCCTTTTTCTAACTGAAATTTTAATTCTCTCAGAGTTGTCTTTGTACAGTCCGTTTGGGGTTTGTGTTCTGTTCTGTTGCTAATCGTCTTCATTTTCCTTTCAGATGCCATAATTGAACGGGACAAAAAGAGACCTCGATCTAGGACGAAGCCCCTTGATTTTAGTTATCATAAATGGGCACATTTAGGCGTGCCAATGCTTATCTCAGGTGGTGATGACACTAAACTTTTTGCATACTCTGCGAGGGAGTTTACCAAGTTTTCTCCACATGATATTTGTCCTGTACCGCAGAGGCCGCATATACAACTTGCAGTAAATACGATATTTAATCAGGCTGCGTTACTCTTAATCCAAGCTTCCTACTGGATTGATATTTTATTTGTTCGAGCTGTGTCTGGTGGAGCTGCTAAAACAGATCTGGTGGCCCGAGTTAAGTGTAAAGCTTCAAGGAAAATAACATGTAGTGCAATTTCTCCTTCTGGTGCTCTTTTTGCTTTTTCTGATCATGTAAAACCCTGCCTTTTTGAGCTTAAGAGAGGTGCTTCCAGCAAGAGTCCATGGGCAGTCAACAAAAGGCATCTTCCTTTGGAACTGCCGTTTGTCCATTCAATGGTTTTCAGTGCTGATTCTTCTCGATTGATGATAGCAGGGTGTGACAGAAGGGTCTATGTCAGTACCTTGTCCAGTTTACCTTCTTCTCTCTTTTATTTTGTACTGTATATTTAAACAAAAGTGTTTTACATTTTTGGTCTTACTGCACTTCTAAGTTGCAGTGAGTTAGCTTGCCATCCGCTTTTTGGCTTTACTAAGAAATTCATAGTAGTAAGTTTTAGGACAGTAGGGATCGATAAAAAAAGTTTTAGGACAGTAAGGTTCTTGCTAAGGTTCTCATGGTTAAGGATCATGACTTTGAAACTAACCACCTTTGCTGCTGTTGATTCCTGCCTTCCTGAACTCTGACCACCTAACTTGTCATGGTTCCCCCCACTGGTGCTATCCTACCACCAAACTACATCATAAGGGATAATGGAGGGAGGAAATCTAGAATCAGGAAGTGGGAGTTGGTGGAATGGCAGTGATGGGCACTGGAAAAAGGATGAGGGAGTGGTAAGCGTGAGATGCTGATGATAAGGGAGGGTAGGGTAGGTAGGGGTCATAGTTAATGGAACATGTCATAAGTTCCATTTAATTGTGGGTTTGATCTATTATATTATCTTCATTTGGTGTCATATATGGTAGTTGAGCCAGGGGTCTATCCGAAACAGCCTCTTTACTTCACCCTGAGGTAAAGGTACGGTCTGCGTACATTCTACCCTCAGATCCCACCTTGTGGGAATACACTGGGTATGTTGTTGTTGTTGGTGTCATATATGGTAGTTGCTTGAAAGTTTAATTTCGTAATAAATAAGAGGACACAGTCAACAATTCCGTCGACCGACATCTTTGTGTGGACTTCAATGACCATTGCTTGAAGGAATTGTTCGATATTTAGGCTTCAGATTAATCCAAAACATTAAACACACTATTTTTGTTTAGGCTATGAATTTATCTTGAGCCATTTTCTGAAGTTTTAGCTTTGTCTCTAGGTGGTGGATGTAGGAAGCTCAGAACTAGTTCATGTTTTTACACCTTATCGTGAAGAGCATGCTGAAGAACTATTCCCCGCTGAACCTCCCATAACTAGAATGTTCACCAGCAATGACGGTCAATGGCTAGCTGCTATAAACTGCTTTGGAGATGTGTATCTATTTAATATAGAGACACAAAGGTATTAACATGCTCTGCTACATGTATTTAATCTACCCTGTAGTGTATCTTCCTTGTAATTCTGTAGGATGTTACCCTTTTTGCCTTTTTTTTAGTTCTGTTTTCCATTTCCACGGAATACCTCAGCTGTCTTAGAAAGCATTTACTTATCCTATCAACCATCATTTTGTATCCTCTTGTATCTTTTGGGTCTGAATGAATTTTTCATGAGCAGGCAACACTGGTTTATATCTAGATTGGATGGTCATTCAGTTACGGCAGGAGGTTTTACCCCTCAAAATAGCAATGTACTTATAGTATCCACTTCTTCGAACCAAGTATATGCGTTGGATGTTGAAGCTAAGCAGTTAGGGGAGTGGTCGAATCATAATACATTTGCATTGCCGAGAAGATATCAAGAATTTCCCGGAGAAGTGATTGGGATTTCATTCCCACCGTCTTCCAGTTCTTCATCTGTCATTGCCTATAGCCCAAGGTATGTTTTACAGTTTTTAAAAAAAATTGATAATTTATCTTTTCTATTTATTATAATTGTGGTCACCGTTTTTACTCATTGATTATTACTTGCCTTTTAAAATCAAAGTCACTTAGTAATTCCTATAGAGGGTCTTATTGTGTTGTTTACACTTCCTTGATAGAAAAGTAAGCCGAAAGTTGGGTAGGTTCTTTTCTTTTAGACTAAACTAAAAGTAATCGAGTTGAGATGCAATCTTTGACCTTGCATGACATGGTTTATTGGCATGTACCGGGACTCGGAGCACTCCAAAAGTATTTAAAATGAGTTTTTTTATTTTCTTTTACCTCTATTTTTGGGAGGAGACTGACATGAATATATGACCTTTAAATATTTGTTCAAAAGTTTATCTTAAAAACTTAATGAATGGCTGGAAACACTAGTAATCAGCAACTATATGTGGTTATGTTACCCCCTTTTGTTTTTGCGCAGGGGACTCACTTTTGTGCAGGCCAATCACCATCTTGGTGTCTGGTTTTATTCTGTTAATAGTCTCTTATTTACTGATAAAAATATTATTAGTGGCTCTATGTTTCTCCAGTATTGTGCTGCATGCTACACCACTTGTACTTTGCTCCAACAAATGAAAGCAGCCGTTTCTTTTTGTTTCAGCTGAGATGCAATATTTATGTCACGTCAAATATAGGCAATGAAGTGTCAAATCTTCCATTTTGTATCTGAGTTCCACCATAATAATGATATCTGCTGATATTTGTCCTACAGGGCAATGTGTCTGATTGACTTTGGGAAGCCGGTTGATAGTGATGATGAGGCTGACTTAGCCAATGGTCAAGATTTAGCTTCGAAGAAGCTACATAGTGCTCTCGTGAATGGAAGTGTCAATGGAAGTTTGAAGCGTAAGTCAAAGGGAAGCGAGTTGGAGACTAAACTCAATGGTAGAAAGAATTTCGAGTTTCATACTTTCAGAGATCCCGTCTTATTTGTTGGACATCTTTCGAAAACTTCTACCTTGATCATAGACAAACCTTGGATTCAAGTGGTTAAAAGTTTTGATACTACACCTGTTCACAGACATATTTTCGGGACATAACTTGTTTTGTGCCCGGTGGTTTTTGTTTTCAACTCACTAGGGAAATTTAGAGGGTTTAGAGGGGCGATTCAAGTCCTTTCGTAATGGTAGATTTTTCTTTGTTGTCACTTGTGGGGGGGTAGAGGTGATGAAAGCAATGTTGTGTAATGTATTCTTTTGATAGTCCAGTTAACCTGTGAAATCAATTTTGAAGTTCAATATACATTTATTTTATGGATATACAAGAGTTGATCTTGTGTAAATTGCTTAGTGCCGTAAATTGTAGCTTTCTACTTTGAAGATAGGCTCAACCACAGGGTGAGTTAGCCTGTTCTTTCAAATTCTTCAAACATTTTGTTCATAATCCTGAAAGAGCATATTCTCATTATTTTGCTTGTTGCACCTCAACTTTCATCTTTCATTCTAAAGACAATTTACAATAACAACAACATACCCAATATAATCTCGCAAAGTAGGGTCTGGAGAAGGTAGAATGTATATAGATTTTACCACTACTTTAGAGGTAGATAGGCTGTTTCTGATAGACCCTCGGCTCGTGGGAATAAGAGAGTCCAAAGTAGTCGAGAAAAGGAAGTGAAGTACAAGAAATAACATATAGTAACAAAACAATAGATAGTAACAAGATAATAAGTACAATAGAATAATTTGATAATCGAAGTACAAGAAACAACAAATAATAATAAAAAACGAAAGGAGAAGAAACTACGGAAGCAATACTACAACTACTAGTGTGGTCAAAATACTTGTGAAAAATAATTTTTTTAAAAGCATGATGGGAAGATGCAGTTGTTTAAACAGTTTGTGATATGTAGATGTCCTAAGCAAGAGCGAATTTAGAGTGCTACATATGCCTTCACATGAATTTAGTATCTTTTATTATGGTTCTTATATATATACATTAAGAAATTTACTAAATATTTATAATTACTTAACTATTAACTCAAATATTATTGTATATTAGTTCGAGGCCTTGATGTTATCACAGAAATCCAAAAAATTTAAATCTTGAATCTATCTTGTGGACTCTGGTTTATGTTCGAAGAAATCTGTAGCATAGAATTTTCACTTGATTGATTCAAGAAAAAGAATAAGATTAGGAGCCTATTGTGAGTGTAATTTTTTATTTTTTTAAAAAAATGTTATCGAAAGAAAAAAGAAAGGATCAAGGGTGTGTTCGGTATGGAGGAAAATATTTTCCCTTCTAATTTTTTCATGTTTGTTTGGTCATAATTTTTGAAAATATTTTCTTTAAAAAATGAGAGAAATGATCTTTTTTTAATGAAAGTAGGAAAAACAAGTTCCACAAATAGCATTCCACGTTGATTGTGTTCTCACCACCCTTCAACACACCCCACGCCCATAGTTTCCCCCACCCCCACACTCCCACCTCCCATAATGTTTGTCTAAATTATATACAAATATTTTTTTATTACATATTAAACAAAGAACATAAGTAAAAAACATATTTATTTTTTTGGAAACATTTTCCTTTCTTCCTACCTATTCCCCCCCTACCCCACCCCCACCCCACCCACCCACATCCCCCACAACCCAAGTCAGCACATGGAATTGAGTAAAGGTTTGGAGGGCCTGGCAGGAAAGAGGTTTATTTCAGTTCACATTCCCCTTATTTAGCATTTCTTTCTTTCTGATAAAAACTTGTCAGTTACATATATTAGGCTGTTAGAGGGGCCAGGCCCAGTGAAATTGTTTGGTCATTCATCACTGATTTGAGGTGTCTAATTCAACTGATGCATTTTCATATTTTAGCTACTCTGAGATAGCAATCCAACTATATACTGTCCTTGTTCAATTATTGATATTGAATGATCAAGCTATGATGATACATGATGCTTGTCTACTCCAACAAAATTTGGGTAGTGTCGGAGTCGAGATTTGAAGTTTATGACTTAGTTTTGAATTTGGCATTGAATCCATAACTCGTTTTAATTATTGAATCTTAATTATATTTATACTGCATATAAAGTGGATTTACTAATTATACAAGTATAGGATCTAAGTAAAAGTTATTGAGTTTGTCTGAATTAGTAATTGCTTTCATTCCTTTGATCTATCTACTTTGTCCAAACCAAGTAGGTAGGCTCCATCTTATCTTATTTTTCCACTGTCCAAGACTGTACCGTGCAAAACAAGGTCTGGTTTCATCGAATAGGATCTACTACTCTTATTTCTTACTTGACCACTAACTTCTTCTTAACAAAAAAGGATTCTAAGGACAAGTTTGGAGGGTGTGGATACACTTCCGCAAATTTGGGTAACGGCTACAAAGGAGAAATCAAAAAGAAATTGTACCCGATCAGGAATGAACGTGGCGCGGGATCGAATGATTACGAGATAAACAATGAAACAATAGAAATCACTTAGACAATTCACTTTATTATAACTCCACCCTGCGTGTCGGGGAAATCTAGTTTTGGATTAGATTTTCTAATTGTAAGCAGACAAAATTTACTTAGTTCTCCTATGTTTTGAACCATGATTTGTATAGAATTTATTGCATGGGATTCTGATTTTAATTTGTGCATTGAATGTGCATATAAATAGTAAGTTATCCTATCATTTCTATGTAATGGAATTTTTGAGGCGGAGAGTTGAGACTACTTTTTTATTTTTAGCTACTCCGTTAATTTATGTGACATATTTTGAATTTTGAGAGTCAAAACAGGCGGGAGGCTCTCTATCCTGAATATATTAAAAGCCTTCTTTCCATAAATAATCACGAAGCATCAAGTACATCTATCTTTACCGATTAATCAAATTCTATAGGCAATAAAATATAATTTTCTTTTTATCACAATTTTTTAGTATATCTTTTAAATACTATAAATTGTTAATATTGTTACAGTACTTCTTATGTAGCTAGTTTCCAAATATGTTTTATTTTAATTTTTTTTAAAATTTATATAGATTTTCGGGTTTAGATCGAAATGGAATCCCCGGAATCAAGGCTGGAGTATTAGACTTGTTCTACTTTGATAGGAACACTGTAATCGTAAGTGGAATAACCATCATTCGGCCGATTGTTCTCATTCTTGTTCTTCCTTCTTTGACACAGAAGAGAGAGAGAGAGCGCATCCCAATAAACTAAGAATGAGTGTCAAAGAGAAGATGCGCAAGCTAGTTTATTAAAAGAAGAAAACGAGGAAAATGTGATTTTAGGTTTCATTAAGGTAGACTGAATATCGATTCAATCTCATTCTATCTCTGAATTTACGGTGAAAATTAAGAAATTTAATTCTCGAAATTTGAACTACATCACAAAAATTGAGACAGAACAAGTATTTTGTGAAGGCTCAAATTGTTATGCTACTATTTCAAGCATTACATTGATGTGATTGCCTGTTTCCTAGTGCGCATGCTACTTTGACCCTTCTCAAATTAATGTAAATGTCAATTCTTTTCCTCAATGACAAACTGAAAGAGAAAAATGAAGCTGTGTATATAGGTGAAAATCTTCATATATACACCCTAGTTACCACCTTTTTTTAAAAACAAAAATGAATAAATTTGGGTCCCAGCACTGTAAACAATATGGGAAGCGATTAGATACCCTGGTTACCCATATCGTAATCAATAAATGTTCATCCTTGATCTACGTAGATCAAAACCCCAGCTAACACATGAAACAATATATCTTGGGTGTACGATCACACGATCAAAGAAGGAATTAATAGAAGCCTACACAAAATGCAAAAAGACAACTTAAGAGTAACAAGGTTCAGAAAGAAAGACAAGCATTAAGACAAAACAAAAGGCAGGAAAGGTACGTTAGAATGACTAGTCTTGGGAGGAACTTTTACATATCATTGCTATCATAAAAAAGATTTGGGTAGAGTTAGTTTTTTTTTTTTTTAAATAAAAAACTAATAAATAGTAATTTATTTACTGTGATTTGATATATATGATATATAATAATTATACTGTGATTTCTGAACATGATTTTCACTTGACACTAAGAGGATGAATGTCCAAATTAAGTATATGTTCGTCTTAAATTGTTTTGTAATCAAATCAACCAATGCAAGGTGCCAAAGACAACATGATTTTGATCAAAGGCGAATTTAAAATTTAAAGGTGACAAGTTTAATCTTTAAGGTTTTTAATATAGAACTCATTATCGTGTATGTTTTTTTTAAAAATTGTTTTAGATCTTATATTTTCTGAAGACTTAATGGATTTTAAAAAAATAGCGATTCTGCATGGATCTGTGTTGTTGAAGAGTTGCATTCGCCACTGGACCTGATATCGTTAATTTTGCGATTAAGGTCATATACTTTTATATGAGATGATACCATATTTCTATCTATTTCATCATTGATTTAAACAGTTTTTGCGTGTAAATTAAACTCATATATTTTCTTGCCAAGCAAAGGTAGTCGTCTTTCATATTAAGTCATTGAAACATCGAAATCATGTTACAAATGAACACTTCTATCGTGCTAAGAACGGGACGATTCCGAAAATGGTGAGAGAAAATTAGAAAAATTGAACATGGTGATGAAAGGGAGATGAACATTAGTAACACAGTTAAAAGATACATTGGTGAATAGGCAAATTAGGAAAAAGAGGTGGAAAAAAACTGAGATTTTTTTTTTTTTTTTCACTAAAGAAAAATAAAAATGTGGGAGGCAAAGAGGTTTATTATAACAATCAATAGCACATGAATGGGGGTCCAATTTGTCACTTTCACTTGCAAATTTAAGACCAACCATATAATTAACCTGGTGCCCTTCTTTCATGCCTCCAAACACTGTGCAAGTTGACAACATAATTTAATAACCCCCCCCCCCCCCCCCCCCCCCCCAAACGCCCCAACCCTTAGCTACTCATGTCCTCTCATTTTCTGATGATTTGATGTTAAACATTCGAAACTTAATTTTGATTATTAAGAAACTCATGTTGTTTAAGGTATACTTCAAACATTCTTAGACTTAATCCATTTTGTATCTCTTATCTCTTTGTGGAGTGTGTGGAAAGTTCAATTTGGTTTCAAGATCCATGAAATTAGGGGTTTTGTTTCCTTTTGAAAGTTTAATTAATGTGATAATTAAAAAAATAAAAGAATAGTTTAAGATGTGTACCCTATTTGTGTAAAAATATCTAGCTACACAATCATGTTATCCTTTTTTTTTCTCCCTCTTTTTCTATAATAGGATCAATAGTGTTTCCACTAACTCTTCAGCGTGACTCGAACCTTCAATTAACGTTTTGTAAGACCATAATGAAAACACAATTTTTGTTTTTCTTCTAGACGAATACGATATTGAGATTTTTTTCCCGGAACGCGATTGGTTTGCTAATGTTACTATATCTTTTTTATTTCATTTCACAAAAAATATAATTTTAATTTTCTATTCTTATCTTTTAGATGATCGAGATATTTAATCATTTGAGCAAGTCTCACTTGTCCACCGTCAGTGTTAAAAACTTTAACCATCTTAGGTATAAAAAGTTAAAAAGGAGACCAACCAAATTGGCAATATTCCTTCCACGGAATCTCAAAATCCGCCCTAAAGTGCGGTTGAAGTATTGTGTCCAAATTTTGCTAATTGGGAGTCTTACAAATATACTCCCTCCCGTTTTAATTTGTTTGTCTGATTTTAACTTGATATTAAATTTAAGAAAATAAAAAAGACTTGTGAATCTTATGATCTTAAACTAAAGATATATAAAATGTATTAAAAATGTTGTTTAACCTCATCGTTTTAATATATCATATGAAAAATTAAAATTAAAAAATTATTCAAAAAAAAGTCAGATTCTTTTTGAAACAAACTAAGATGGAGTACTTCTTAATTGACTTTCTTCATGCTTATCTTCTACCTATGGTTTCAATAGAGTGCATATATAATTTAGGTTGTTTTATATTTTTATTGTCCTAGTAGCTACTATGTTTCTTCCTTTTTCACATGCTCATTTACTAAGTCATATTATTAATTATTAAGTAATTGAGATTGGTGAAGATTAGTGAAGATTAGTGTCTTTTCCCTCTTTAAATATTCATCAAAACTTTGTTTCTATCCTTAAAAAGAGTAAATTCAATTAGTTAATTGCATGAATCTTTTGACATATACGTGCACGTGTGCCCATGAATTATTGACTGCTTCTCCAATAATAATAAAAAAATAATTGTGTGTAAGCAATAACACAAGGCCTAACTCTTTGCTTTCCCCCCCCCCCCCCCCTCATATTATTATCAATTACTACTTTTTTTAACATAATATGTACAAACATTTGTGTCAGCATCTGAGGAAGCTTTTTGACTTAAAACAGAACAAGTTAATAAAGAAAACAACAAAAAATTTTGTTATAAAGAATAATATGCACCACAAGTTTCCATTGAAATCAAGTTGACAGCTACTCATCATCTAATATAACTATGCAAGCATGCAACTTCTCCACAATTATTGCTAATTTGTATCTTCATTATATATGAAAAGACAACAAATAATATCTTGTCAATTTTTTTCGACATAACTCTAATGGCACGGTTCGTTCCTAAAATAAATTGATTTTTAATTTTTATTCTTTAAATTAATTAATTTTTAATTTTTTACCTTTAGGATCGAATTGAAGGAGAAAAGTTTGGCACTTCTTGTTGGGATTTCAGAAACTTCCAGCTGGTCACCTTATTTCTTCGCTGAAGGTGCGATCCCCTGTTCCATCAATGCTATTGATATGCCAAAGATGTCTTTGCTCTGAACCGAGTACTTGAAATGCTAAAGGTACTTCTTATGGTCTTGCTTACAATTGGATGCTTAGAGGGGCATAAGTTCTTAAGAAGGGTGTGAGGCATAACTTGTGAAATATTATGATGTAAAAATATAAACTTATGGCCCACAAAAAGTTATTTTCCTTGATGGATAAAATTAAACACCAAACATAAAATAGAGGGCAAAAGTGCAAATGACTATAATTCAACCTAATTTGACAAGAAATGATAATTATAAGGAATGCAAATATTTTTAGATTAGTTATAGAGCAATTTAATTTGTTGTGGCAGGTCATTTGCTTACTTTCAGGTTACTAACTTCACTAATTGATACTCCCCTGTCCATTTTTATTTGTCCATGTTTGATTTGACCTATTCCTTAAGAAATACTATATAAAAGTGTAAGTTGAAAAATGAATAGGATTTAATAACGTGGGTAAAATAAACACAAAGAGGTAAATAATTTCTTGATTTTTCAAACTGAACAAGTAAAGTTAAACAACTATTTATAATTATACTGGACAAGTAAAAACAAATGGTTCTCTTCATAGGGTGATGCACTTTCTGAGAACAAAGATATTTTTAGCACAATATTAAATGTTTCAAACACAATATTAGCACCTAGATGTAAATTCTCAGGCCCTAGCCCAAAATTCTTGCTTCATTCATCACAGTTCCAAAGTATATTTTAGGAAGAATCACTAAGAGGTGTGATAGGATCGATGAATATAATTTTAGAGCTTTGAAAATAAAAAAACTCTTCTTGATGAGCGTTTTCCCTTTTAGTGGATCAATTATATGAGATGCATATTTAAATTTGTCGGACCAGTAAATTCTGAAAATCAGATAATGTACTATGAAGCATGCATTAATTAGGGTTTTAATTTAACATACTGTTTTTAAAAATAATCTAAGCCACACATTAAATAAGCAGAGACAAAGGGCACCTTGAATCACATGGAACCTGCAAGAATATCTACCTACATATTAAAGGTGACATCTGGTCTTTATCATTTAATGGTTTTTTGTTTGTGTAACAACATGTGGCAATTGTGTAACAAGTACATTTTGTTGGATCAAGATGGAACACATGCATGGAGAATATCAACCCCTTCAACAACAAAGATCAATAATTATTGAAATAATTAACCTTACCATTAATTCATTCTAATTTGAGCACCAAATCCACATAACCATTTTTCAATAATTTCAAACTTTGGTGAAAATTATTAGTGTACCAAGAAGGGAAATTGTCAGCACTCATGGACATATAGCTGGAGGTCTCGTCTTTTTCTTGAAATCTATGTCATGCTCCAAGATATGGGTGGCAAATTCTTAGAATCATAAGACCTTCAATATTTAAAAGATTTTGGTGAGGTAAAAAAAAGAAGCAGCAAAATTAATCCAAAAATCAACAATTTTTGTTGGTTTCTTGTTCAGTGTCCGACATCTGCATTCACAGAAAAAAGTCTCACATTTGAGGTAAAACACTCCGATCAGGTTCGAACTCGAAACATCTGGTTAAAGATGAAGAAATACTAATTACCATCCTGCCACAATCCTTAAGGGCCGTTTGGTAGCTGGTTGGAGTTATGAAGGTATTAGTAATGCAAGAATTAGTTATGCGGGAATCTATGCAGTATTTTATGTAGGTATAATTGGTTATGCAGGATTTAGTTATTTACGTATTAGTTATTTCATCTTATATCTTGTAAATTCCCTCATAACTTATATATGTATTAGTTTTGCAGGTTTCTAAATTGTAAATCAAACACCGTATTAATATTATATATGAATAACTTACCTCTTAACTAACTGCCAAACGTGATATTACTTATGAAAGATTTAATATATACATAACTCATTTTCAAACCAGCTATCAAACGACCCTTAGTGGTACATAAACCAGTAATTGCACCCCCCAAAATTATACATGGATCATATTTTTAGTAGATAGCTGTCAATCATAAAACTAGGTGGGGTTGTGCATTTTTGGTCCCTTTTGGTAGAAAATGAAACTTGAAAGGGATCAATGTTTCATTATTCACAATGTCTTGTTCTAGTTTTTAAGTATATTAATTACATTATCAATTTGAACCAACTCAATCAGTTCATCAAATTCCTTCAGCTAGGCTGGCAATTCTCACCAGTTACAACAATATAAAAAAATATATAGTTTCCATTTTTTCTTTTTAAATTTGTACAGATTTATTAAATTAATTGTTGAAGATCGAATAAAAGAATATTAGATAGTGTAAAGCTGTAAAGAAGTGAAGATTATGGACTAAATATTATTGTTGTTATTTTTTTTTTCCTCCTGACTTCTGTTTGGTGTGGGAAAGAGGATAATAAAATAAAGAAAATTTTCTCCTTTTTTTTTTGACATTTATGTTTTTCTGTTGTTTCCCACTACATAGACAGGAATAATAACTAGGAGGAAGATTGAAAAAAAAATTAAAAAAAAGAGAGGATAAAAACAAGATCCTCAGAAATCTAAACACTTTTTTTTCTCCTTTTCATGCCCCCTATTCACCCCTCAAACAACAATCTTCTTTACTCTGCAAGACACAGAAAAATATACTGTTTGCCAATTCTTATTGCCTCTTCCTTCCCTTCAAACCACCTGCCATAAACACAATACCAAAAATTAATTAAAATTTTGAAAAATATCTAGTGAAAAATAAGACACAATAATATCAATTAGTTAGGAAGTAAGTTTTAGTCATGTTAGAACATTTATTTTTGGTCTAAAGTTCATTAAGAGTTATATGCTAGTGGTGAAAAAATGCAAAGAATTGTTTTAGTTAAAATTTTGTAGTACTATTGAATTGAGACGCGCTTAAATAGAGCGATATAGGCAAAAAGGATTTATATAATCGATTATAACTTGTTTGAGATTGAGACATAGTCGTTGTTGTAGTAGTATCAAGAACAAACTAGGACCTTTTTGCTCTATTTTCTAAAGGGACTTCAGATTTTGGCAGCATTTAAAAAGAAAAGTACTAGTAGTATAAATACTAGGTTCTTTTTACTCACTAGATTTATCTGATGAAGTTCTTCCACTCACAGATGTTTTCAAGAATCCAAAGTGCTTTCCCAAAACAGATTTACCCTGAATACAATAACACATTCTCATTTTCAATAAAAATGATGTAACAACAACAATAGCACAGCCAGTGTAATACCATAAGGTAAAGAGGCCGTTTCCGATAGAATAAAAATGATATAAGAAGAAATAATTCAAGAAGGCAGAAAAAAAAAGTAACCTTTGAATGTGTTTCAGAGAAGCCAGTTACCATCTCCATGGAAGTTCTATCATTATAACATCTTTCATCCTGAAAAAAAAAAAAGTATGCAAAAAGGGTATATTGTCAAAATATTCCAAAAAACTAATAATCATAATTTAAGACTAATAAAAATGTTGTTATGTCGAACTTGCCTTAGCAAAATTAGAGAATGGAGAACTGGCAGTGTCATCAAGATAAAGATTCTGTTTTTTCACCTTTTGGTCTTTAATTTTCTTCTTCTCCTTTGCCTTTTTTGTGTTTTCAGAAGCAGCAGCTGATGGATAGAAAATGTATCCATTTTCATCAAAGCAATATGCTTCATGAAAATGTGGTGGACCTGAAGATGCATCAGAAACCATAGACATATCTTCATCTTCATCATCAACAACATAATCTGTTTTATTATACATCCCTCCATAATTATTAGTATTACTAATATCTCTTCTGTTGTATTGATCTGCAGAATTTGATAGTTGATCTAAGTACATTGTCCATCCAGATTCACACCCACTGCTACATTCAGAACCTGATATATTCATTCTTGAAAAAAAAAAAAGTACTTTGGTGGTGTTTTCTTGAAAAAACAGAGGAAGAAAAATAAAGGGTATTTTTTTTTTTAAATTAATATGGGATGTATTCTGTTTACTGATTGTGTATTTATAAGTGGGGAAAGAGAAAAAGAAGAAGAAGAAGAGTGTAAGGTATATAAAACCAAACTTAGCACACTCAATAGTAGACTAGCTTTGTCCTTTGCTTTATCCTTTGGGCCTTATTTTTTTTATCAATTTTGTGAAGGATCAAAATTTGCCAGTTGGCATTAGTTATGGGGTAGGGTGTGGGGGTGGGGTGGGGTGGGGGGAAGAGAATGAGTTTTTGGCCACTTGCAATTTGTTGATATTGGTACAACATGGTGAATGCAAGAAAATCATATGTTCAACAATATTTGTGCAACAGCCAGCCAGCAAATGCCAACTACTCCCTTGCATATTGTGCTTGTTATTTACCACGCTCCATTTTATTTTTTACACTTTTTACTTTCTTTTTGAAGTTGGGATACTTGAATTTTTTTTACCACATCCATGTTAAAAGTGGATATTTATTGAACTTGGGAACAGGTGAAGGGGTCAAATTTATCCCGACGGTAGCAAAAGTAACAGTATAACTAATGTTAGGATTGATTTCTCAAACAGACAGTCACTCAATTAATTAAAAAATCACTTTTCTTCTCGATTTTAATTTTCTTTAATAAAAAAAGTAACCTTCTGAGATAATAACTACTCCATTAATTGAGTAATTATCTGAGAAATCAACTCGTTAATGTTATAATAATATATATAGTAAGCAAAATCATAGGAAAAGACAAAAATAATCATAACGGATGCATCGCAGGGGCGTCAAAGGAACTTTAAATTAAGAGTTCATTCTTGTATTGGATGGGTCATTATAATATTGCAATTTATATAAAGGATGAGATGAAACAGTAGTCCTAGTATTTCATCACATGCAAGAAAATTCCAAACTTGTGAATAATAGGGGATTCTGTTCATATTATGTATTGACAAAAAGTTAGTGAGAATACTTTTGTCAAAAAAGCCTTTTGTCATTGGGATTGAAGTTCAGAATTGTCTGCAAATCTATTTAAACTCTGCCAAAATACTTAACAAAATAACAAGATTTTGATCAATATAAAACAAGGCAGTGAGTCAGTAACAGCTTCATAAAGTGCAGGCCAGTTCTGCTATATATGACCATATTAATGAAGAGCCAATTGAAGCTTTTTCTTGGATTACTATTCACTTGTTGCTGACATAAGAGCAACATCTTTAGAAAAACAAAGCTTTTTTGACTTCATTTGTTTAATTAAAATTGGTCGTAATTGGAGGCTTGGTCTTTGCAGCGTTTACAAGTTTTTCTTTGTCCGCGATTGCTGACGTGTCATACTCGTGACATGAGGATGGGTCAAACATGACTGACGGACTTCTAGGCTGGCAAGCTTCTAAAGATGAGGTGCACATGACACCTTAGACAAATTTCACATAGGAATACGAAAGAAAAATAAAGAATTTTATAAGACATAACTCAAATTCACGTGCACTTTTAGGCTTAATGTGACATAGCTAGCCCGTAAGACAAATTCAAGCGAGCCTAGACCTATTGCGGACAATACATGCCAATCAATTATGTTGGTTTTAAAGCTTTATTTCCTAACTGAAATTGATATTTACACATTATTTTATTTAAAAGAAATAAATTTACAAATTACACACACATACATTAACAAAGTACTAGTACTTAGGCGTCTCCATTACTGAATAGTCTTCTTGACTTAATGAAAATCTCCAGTTCAACAAACTATAAATGCAAGTTTGTGAAAATTAGTGCCAGTGGTACATCATTAGGTAATAATAGTACATATGATTATTGTAGCACAATGGCCTTTGTGCAAAATCTAGAAGCCAAAGAAAACAAAAAGTTTTAGGGGAATGGACAATGGCCATTCGGTGGAAATTAATTCCAACCAAATGGCCCAAGAATTACTTCCTCCGTCCCATATTAGTTGTTCACTTTTTTATTTACACGCTCTTTAAGAAATTATAAATAAAAATGATAGTTATACTAATTTACTCCTTAAAAAACTTTTTTGAAACTTTACAAATACTTGTTTTCACTTCCAAAATGAATTAATTATAAAGGTGAAATGGAAAAAATGTAATTAATTCTAGTTTGCTTTTGTAAATTGACATGTAATTTAGGACAACTATTTATAATAAAGTGGACGACTAATATAAGACGGAGGAAGTAATGTGATAGACGACATAGTTACTAGGCACTACTAGTAGAGATGTAGAAATTGTAAACCAGCTACTTGGCAAACTTTGGAATTTTGCTAAGGTATGAAAGGTTTAAAATGTATGTATAAAAGTAATTTTTTGATGTACGGGCATATCAAGGTAGAGACTAGAGAGGTATGGATTTACCCGAAAATTCATACTTCTCTCTTTAGATTATGTATAATAATGTTATATTTTTGCAAAATATTTGAATATATATATATGTGCATTCAAGCTCAAAGTGTTTTATAGTGTAATAATTATTGAGTGCACTTTTATAAGTGAAATTGACGATTTAAATGCCATGCTTCTCTTATTAGATTTTCCTTTCTTTTTCTAGAATTGAGCCCTGAGTACTTTTTTTCCTTGTTTGAATTATTCTTGTAAACTTTTAAGTGTGATGTAACATATAGTCAATTGGATCAACTGATCTCAACATTTTCGAGTTTCGATATAGAGTAAGAGATATATGTGAAATCACTCAAATTGTTAAAAAAGTTCTGAACCTATAATTTCAAAACTGTAATGAGATAATGATAAGAACCTAAATGTTAAACTCGTCAAATATAAATTCTAGATCCACTCTTCATAATAGTGCATGCATACTCTGAAATTCTGAATCCTCTTCTACCTATATACACATTATAATTTTTTATATACTCCAAAAAATTTCTAGATGAAGGGTGTCCAACTAATCACGTGCAGTCTTGTTAGGAGAAGTATTTCTTTTTATATGTAAGAGTAAATATATTTACAACTTAAATTACACACCAGTACAACAATATACTACACCCTATTCTAACATGAGGTACATGTCCACAGATTCAAACACCATCAACAAAAATAATAATAATAATAATAACATATTCGGTATAATTTCGCAAGTAAAATTTAGAAAGAGCGGTGCATGTGATCTTATTCCTACTTTGTAAAGGTGAGAAGGTTGTTTAGATTCAAACACCATCGTTATAAAAAAATATACTCCCTCTAGTTCAATATAAATGAATTATTGGCACTTTTTATGGTCCAAAATGAATGAATTGTTCAAAGTTCAAAAATGTATTATTATTATTATTATTATTATTATTTCCAGAATTACCCTTATTTTTAATGAATTCTTTAACTATTTTTAAATCCCCAATAATGAGTACTATCTCTACTTTAAAGAAGAGTTTGAAAAACTCAAAAGGATAATATTAGCAAACTACTCTTCAATTAATGTCTTTAAATATCTTTCTTTAAAAATGTACTACCTCTCCAACAATTCATTTATATTGAACGAGAGGGAGCAGTATATCAGAGCGAAATTACAAATAGTGTAGGGGAGGACACATAATAAAGAAGCAGCACACAGTGTGCCGGCCTATGAAGAAACAGTAAATCATTCACACCAGGGAGATATAGAGGTGTCCCAAAAATCATGTCATTATTATTAGGGAAAAAAGGTAGTTCATATAAGGCTAAAATTATGGGATTGCAAAAATAACCATTTACTTGGGGGGTGGGGGAGGGGGTGCTGGTGTAGGGTATACATTTTAAGTCATCTGTCCCAGACTCTAATCTCATTTGCACATGCCCTCAAGCTGGCTTCTTGCCCCGCCCAAAACCAACCCCCTTTTTTGTATGATTTATCCCACTAGCACTTGTACTCTTAGTATTTCTTTTAGTCCTTTGCTTTCTTTTCTCAATATTATCCCCATATATTTTTTTCCCTTTTTTTTTCAAATATATGTTTAATTTAACCACTTTTCTGGAACTAATTGGAAAACATTAGGAAGAGCAATTTATAAGTATGTTAATTAGGCCCGCAAGGGCATGGTTGAGTGGTTCGGAGCTGGGATTTAATCTAGCCTTCGTCTGTCGCTCAGTCATGAACTCGTCGTATGGGGCTTGCCTAGTGCGATTTACATCTCTTGTGTGGTTTGCGAGCTATTGTACATTGAGTAGGTTATCACAAAGTACTCACCGCAGTGTGCTCACCCAAAGGTAGAGACTGTGGCAGAGATTGTGAATTTCCATGGGGTTCAAAAAGAAAAAAAATGTACGTTAATTAGCACAACACAAGACATCAAGTTAATTAATTGAATTATAAGGAGGACTTCGATCCTCAGCCTTTCACCTCGTAAGCTGATTTTTGAAATCGAAATTAGGCTGTGGTGGATTGGCACGCCTATCGAGAAAAGTGGGACTTTTGCCCAAGTGGGTTAAGTATACCCCAAGAGGCAAGAGTAGTAGTCAGGCGAGAAACGGAGTATGGACCGACAGTGGCAGATGCAGTTTTAGTGCTCTGAGTTCAAAATTTATAGGAGCATATAAAAACTATAAGATTTCAACAAATAGTATGTATATATTCAATCAATAATTTTAGAAGCATAATGAGTTCGATATTTAGAACTTCAAAAATTAAATTTATAAAATCAAAATCGTGGGTTCGTCTCTATGTGGACAACTTATAAGTGGTTCATACCCTTTCATCCCGTGAGCTCACGGTTAGAGTTGAAGTTAAGTAAGGGAGGTACATGCAATTTATAACGGACAACTAAAAAGTGGTCCACAACTTTTCACCTAATAAGCTAACTTTTGAAGTGAGATTCGGCTCCAATTTTAAGTGAGGGATATAATTTTGGAGACTTTTTGACCTAGTCTTTTATCCAGTTTTACTCCATAAGAATATGAAGTACTCAACTTCAATTTCATAAAGTTATAATTATTTTTTTTGGAAGTATGCTCTACGATGATTGATTTACGAAGCTATAAAGAATGGTCGTTTTGTACATTTTTTCCACATTATATTGCATTGACTTTTAACCAGCAAAGAGTGATGATGAAAAGTATGGGCACTGAAGCAAAAGACTTGGCTTTGCCAATCCTACGTGGTCCCTTGAAAAGGTTAAGGTTAAGATTTGTCACTCACTGATCATTATTTGCAAATTTTTCAAACTCACTTTGTAAGTCACACTCTAGCAAGTCACAACAAGACATTTTTTTTTAAAACATCTTTGTTTTCAATGGTGACCCAAAGAGCCAGCTAAAGACAAACATCAAAGTCCACATCAATGGAGTCAAATCTCCGATGCCTTGGTACGTAATGGAAAAAATAATTAAGTCCCCTTTTCCACAAGTAAATATAATATCATATATGTTAACCTTCATGTCTAAAACTGCATTAGGGAAGATCATCTTTAACTTTCTTGATGGAAGAACATTATATATATACGTGTGCGGACACATATCATATTCAACGGTCCTTAAGCACAATTTCTCCTTCTGAACACCACATCATCTAGAGTGAGGTTTGAGTGTTAAGAAGATTCCTGAACTAGAAAAGCGACATAGAAAACAATTTCAAAATAATGGCGGGAGATACATATACTAATTATTCTTTATTATAATGTAGTATAAATTAAATAAATGGAACTTATATTTATAGTATAATTGGATTAGCAAAGTGTGTCTAAATGTAGAAGAGTATAGAGGCATCTGAACAATAAATGTGGAAGTGGACCTAACAAGACGGTGGGACTATCGTTCACAGTGTGACAGCCAAAATTCACCATTTTACGCACAAAACAATCTCCTTATGTCCTTTGGGAAAAGTAGAATGCCAAACAAAAAAAGTTCATAATATCGTAAAAAGGTAGTTCGGTGAGCAGGGTTTAGGGAAGGACCGGACCACAAGGATCTATTGTACGCAGTCTTACCTTGCATTTCTGCCGAAAGGTAACTCATGAAGTGAGAATTGTCTAAAGACTATATAAAGAGACCAAAAGCTCTTTAACCCACCGATGTGGGACTCAACACTCCCGCACATCATGTAGACAATATAAGACGGGGCCCAACATCAAATAACAATTTTGGAGTGGCCTAGCTCTGATACCATAATAAGAAAATGGATCTTGAGTCTAATTCAAGAGATGTAAATTGCTCAGGATCATATAAAACACTAAAAGCTCCTTAACCCACCCACTGATGTGGAACTCAACATTTGGTTCTTAAGTAGAGTCCCTAAAACATGTTCTTCACAATACCATCAATATCTATTGGAGCAACATTAATGAAGATAATAGTAAATGCAGAAGTTGTCTTCAATAAGGTAGGAAGCATCAAACACTAAACCATCCAATATAAAGACGTTTTTCAGTGATTGTTATCCAACTACAGAAGCAACGGCCCCATAGCCTTTCCCTTTCGCGTCTCTCTAAAATTTCAGTCATCACTAAACCATCCAATATAAAGACGTTTTCCAGTGATTGTTATCCAACTACAGAAGCAACGGCCCCATAGCCTTTCCCTTTCGCGTCTCTCTAAAATTTCAGTCATAGTAAAATCTTGAATTTATTTAATTATATCAAGAACTCCTTGTTACCAAAATGTTTCAAGTTACTATTCATTAATCTTCTCTATAGCCTATAGGTGTAGCCCTTTCTATCTATTCAATATATACAAACTTCTTTTTTCCCAACAGTAACTGTTTTGCTAGTAAAAGAGTAAAATGCTTTGTCATTTCTTCTTGTTGTTGGAACTTTACCATGTACTTTTTTGACAAAACATAAAAAATTGTCACAAGAACAGTCATAATTTGTGTCCAATGTTAAAGGACATTTGATATCTGTTGAACTTCAGTTTATGAGAGGTCAATATTAGTCGTCGTGTCTAATAATCTTGTACTATTTCATAAAATGAATGGAAAATATATCTCGAAGAGTTGTTACATTATTTTGCAAAATCAGATTTTATCGTACTGCTAGCTAGTCGCTGAATATATATTTGATTACGGGACCAAAATCCGTTGTCTTATCATTTGGCTACTCACATGGCTATAGACTCTAGTGTCGGAATTTGAATCGTTGGGACCAGTAAAGAATAGTACAAATCAAAGTAGATCTAACAACTGGAGTTACTCTTTTATTTATAATGAATAAAATTAAATGTCTCACATTCATTTCACAATATTTTTTTATTTTCCTTTCTCGTTTCAATTATTATTTTTTTTGTTTGAAAATATTAATTTTTTTTTTAATTTTTTTTTTTGTGAAAAATTGAGGTGGACCAGCATCGTACTGGATACTGACTTGGTTTAGTCTATGGCCACACGTGTGCTGTTCCAAAGCCATGTGCTTTAGTATCTTGTGTCAACTAAAAGTTTCCATTTTAACTCCTTCTGTTTTATACTAATTTCAATATTAAATCCCAAAATTCTTTGGATAGGTTAAATGACCCCAAAATAATTATTGGATACGTATTCTTTCGGCCCTGATATCCGGAATCTAGATTCCTATATTCAATAATATACTATCCCCCCACTTTAATTAAAAAAAGGTTTCTCAAAACATTTGTTTAATGGAGAAATAAAAGGAAATAATGGGGCAATTGATTTGACTCCGATTGATTTTTTTTCAAGAATGCTTTTCAAAAAAGTATGCAGGGAAAATTTACTTTTTTTTTTTATATTCTGAAAAATATTTTTTGCTTCTTTCCAAAAACACTTTATTTTCTCCTAAAAATTTGGTCAAACATCTCACTTTTTTAGAAAAAAGAAGAAGCATTTTTAGCCTCTTAAAAGCCTGAACAAACAGGTTATTAGTTTACAAAACTAATAGATATTGCTTGGTTGTTATAAAATAATAAATACAAAGAATATGCCATTACAATAATGGATATTGTTGTTATAAAGAGGTAAATATAATACAAACAATTTCGAGAAAAACTTGCATGTTATGTTATAGTGAAATGCTGTTATAAATGGTGATTGTTAAAAGAGGTCCTATTGTGGATAATGTTCTAAGTTGGCCTGGAAAGAGCTAAATGCAGTAATATTAGTTTCAGATATGAAATGAACATCACATCAGTTGGTCATTCTATCTGAACTAGATATTGATATATCCAAATATATGGAACCTCATTCTTTGAATGAAGTTTACTTGAGTCGAGGGTCTATAAAAAACGACTCCTCTATCTCCCAAGGTAGAGGGTAAGATCTACGTACACACTATCCTTCTCAGACTCCACTTGTGAGATTAGATTAGATATGTTGTTGTTGTATTCTTTGAATGAAGTAACAAGACTTGGAAAAGACTGTTACTGTTAGTGATTGATCTTAGCTTTAAACACTGTTTTTGCAATAATGCAGTTAATCACAGAGAGTCCGAGACAATTAAGGCAACAGAAATGCAATATAGTTTTATGAAGGAACAATAAGAAGAACAAAATAAAGGAAGAGTTCAAGTGATGAAATTTTACAAATGACAGTAAGCCTATTGTTCATGAAAGAAACAACCAAGAAAATTGTGAAACTGCTATATTTTGACCAATAAGGAGGGAAGAACCTATTAAGTTGGCATGGTAATTTACAGAACTCAATCACTTCTAACATCTTTAGTATATACCACAAACTTGTCCTACAAAGGCGAGCCATTGTCATTTCGAGCTTTATCGTTACTAAATGGAAGAGTCCTATCCAAAAATACAGCAAACACAACAGCTATCGTGACGTGTGACATGAAGATGACAGACATTGTGTCATTGAACTGCAGTTCAAGAAGGACAACATTAGTACGAGTTTATTTTGTAACGACAATTCTAAAAATAACAGAGTTTAGTGGATGAAAATTTGTGATTACCCATCTTGAAAGTGTGAAGAGGACCAGATCCAGAGCATAGGTGATGCTCTCTGAAGTACTGTGATAAGGAAAAGAGAAAATGTCAATATGAACTTTGTTCTAAAGCTGTTAAGGTATTGAAGCAAAGATGCTCCAAATTTTCCTGGTAAACAAAAAAAAGGCAGGTCACTGATTGAACCAATACATTAGCATTAGCATACAAAGAAATTTAGTTGAAATACAAATAGTCATTCCTGTTCCATCAACTAATAGGTTCTTGTCCATGAATCAATACATTAGCACTAGCATACCTAAGATGGAGAAGAAAATCATAAAAGCAGCATATATTTGCACCATCTTCGGCTTCCAACTCTTGTCATTGCCCAGAGACCAGCATTCTCCCTGTATAGTTTTAGCTTAGCAGTTTAGTTACGTTCTATGTCAACCATATTTTAACTGATGGTACATCACATGAAAGTCAAGCATGATCGAGTGTATTTGTAGCTATTCGTGCCTAAATTTAGATTGAAAGAGCATTATAGAGATCAGAGACTGTTGCGCTGTAGCAGTGCAACCAGCGACACCACCAAAAAGAGCATTTAGCAAAGTCCCTATCCCCTGCCAAGAGTTAAAGTTCAGGAGGTTATAAGTAGACGTCGATACAGAGAGGACAGAAGAGGACATTTAATCTCACCAGCCAGCCAACACCCCGGCTAATGAAAGAAGGTGCTGTTGGTGTAGCGCTGCCGCTTCCATATCTTGCTGATGCAAGAAATACACCACCAGTGGACTGCACAACAAAACGATTCAAACTGAACTCAAGACTAGATCTCACTATGAAAATGAAAGACTAGAGTACAAAAAACAATTAAAAACTTGTTCTTGCAGCCTACTTTTCAGCAACATTAGATATGGGAACTGTGTTACATATCAATAGCCAACAAATAAGTAAGGGATCAGAGAACAGACCTCCACAAAAGAAACAAAAGAAGCGATCGTCCTGGTAAAAGCATCTCCAACTTTGAATGTAGGAACCCCCCATTGGAGTGAATATGGGTATGTCTATCCTGCATTAAGCATGGGGAATTGCAGCATGAGAGACGTTTTCTAAAGGGATGATGAAAATTTCCAGGGTGATATAGGTCTTGATGACAGTACAGGCTAGTTAGGAGCAAACTTGTTCAATTTAGTGTTCACTAGTTCTATACACCAAATTTTGTTTAATCCAAATAATTTTTCTAAGCATATACGGTCAGCCCGATGCAGAAAGCACCCCGCATTAGCAGGGTCCAGGGAAGATGTGGACAGCCTACCCTTATGCAAGCATTAGTGGATGCTTCCACGGCTCAAACCCGTGACCTACAGGTTTCAATAATATAATCAAAGAAATAGGACTTGCACCTAAGTGATGCGAAAATAAGTGAAAGAACATGTCTCAGTCAGTTAAAAATCACTTCAAATTTCATTCTATATATCGTACTTCTGAAAAGAAATTTCTTGAAAAAGGTTGGTGGTCAAGAGAATTCTCATACAACAATGAGTCCAGAGCTATCAGTGTGACAATTTGCATCAATTGCATTCTTGCATGAGAGACTTTAGGTTAAGATGTTGCATAAAACCATACTATTGGAACAGAGAAGAGACTGCAAACCGATCACATATGGCCTCTTTAATTTGAGATATATGTTGGTAGATACTGCAAGAACATTAGCACATTCAGGAGATCAATTTGAGAAAGAGAAAAGACTTTGTTTTTTTGCAAATATAAATAAAACTGCATGATCTCGCTCAAAGTCCCAGAGACTATCTATGTCACATTTGATGCACTTTCAGTTGCTCAGGACGTATGTCCCAGCACCCTAAACAATAAAGTCTAATTGGTAAAGATACATCCATCAATGATGTGAACAAAGAGAGATGATAGCAAAATGATTTTCTCAACATGTATGTGAAAAAGCTATACATCAACAAGATTTGTTTTCTTAACTCCTCCTCTGCACATGATTAAAGAAAAAAAAACATCACACACAAATGATACAGTCTATCCTGGATCTTTTGAATGACAAAGCTATTTTATCAAGTATAAACCTTACTCCATGAAGAACTACTTCACTAAGAAGTAAGCACCTATTCTAGAAAATGTATAGTTATAGATGGATACATATCGAAACCTCCAATACATTGGCAGGAAATTTACTTGCCTGTGAGAGGACAATAATACCTAATACCACTATACAGCTTCACTAAGGTCACAAATAATAACCAACTCTGAATCATTTAAGGTAAACTTTAACTTAGTATTCAGTTATATTTTACGAATTAGGATAGTCAATATGGATTGGGTGATAGCAGAATCTCAGGAATTGAATTGAATTCGAGAAATTCTAGGTCAAATTGAGGAATTCTACGGAGGAATTCGAACAACTATGACTATGGGATGGGGGGAAAGAGATGAGTAAAGAAGATGAAGAGCAATTACTGCACAACTGAATATATTTCTGAATGAATATCAAATGAGGAGTATACAAGCATTATAAAGGAAATGAAATCATAAGGAATCTAGTCCTAACTGCCGCTAACTAACTTTCCCGCCAAAAGCTGGTTCTCAACAACTTTAACTAACTCTAACCAACTAACGATGATGTGTCATTATCTAGTCCTTCGTCTACATTTCTTGTATCAGTACTCCCCTCCGCAAGAGATCCTTGACCTCAAGGATCATAGTTGGGAAATCTTGTCTGAAGTACAGTGGTGTACTCCCAAGTGGCTGCATCTGCAGAAAGACCTAGCCATTGGACTAACACTTGTGCAACAGCTTTATTACCCATCTTCACTATCCTCCTTTGTAGAACAACCTCGGGTTCAGGACAATGGGGACTAGAAACATCAGTAACAAGGGGGTAAGCAATGTGGGGAGGAACCTCATAACATCTCTTCAACAATGAAACATGTACAGTGGGATGGATTTTGACTGAAGCTGGGAACAATAGTGTACAAGCCACAACTTTATTCCCTTTCTTAACCATCCTTCTTTGTGGTATAGCTTCTGGATCCAGGCAATGGGAACTTGCAGCATCAGCAGTAGGAGGAAAAGTAATTCCTATGAAAATTCTATCAAGCATGTCATAATTTCTAGCAATGTCAAAATTCACCATTGGTTTAACTGACTTGATGCTAAATTCGTGGGTAGCAATCAAGAATTCTTCAATGTTGATATTATTTTGTTTCTTGATCTCAACTTCAAATGCTTCACACTTTTCTTCCATCCAAGTAAAGAAATTCTCATATTCCAGAGTGATGTTTAATTCGGCCAAGCTCATAACTTGTAAATGAAGCATTTTACCAGCTCCACCAAAGTCAAATTCATTTTCACCATATTCACCTGTCTGTCCCAAGCTATTGATGACTGCAAATGGTCGTCCATTTTTCCCAGAAGATGCGGTTCCTTCAACTGTCGGATTCATCTTTCTAAATGAAGGCGCAAAAGGCTGGAATACCAGAAACAACTGATTGCATTTCCTGTTTTCAACCCCCACTCTTGCTCCTTCCTCTGAAATTAAATTTGTTCTTTCTTCTGTTATTAGGAAGAGTAATTTCTCAATCTCTTCCCATGGCCAGATTTTGCCCCCAGTTTTCATATCACTCTCAAAGTCGAACCATAAATCGCTAGAAGTCATGACCTTGGAAATGATTAAATCAAAATGAGCTTGCCATGTTAGAGCTTCTTTCCAATCACTATCTAAAGATTTTGTATTCATATCACTCTCATCATCCGAGAAAGCCCAACCAAGGTGCATATTTTTAAAATTGCATATTTGCAGAAACCATAAATTGCAGGAAGACATGACCTGGGAGAGAACTAAATCAAAATCAGCTTGCCATGAGAGAACTTCTTTCCAAGCAGCTCTTGAATAAGCATCACAAGTTCTGCTGTTGATTGTATTTTTCACCCCCGGAAACCTACTTGAATCAGATTTGAGTTCAGAGAATTGTTGATGCCCTTTATTATCAACAAACTTATCCAACTCCCATTGCTTTGCACCAACTCCATTACGTTTCGCCTTCTCATTATCCAAAATCATATTTTCATATTCTAACGTGTAAGCATTACAAGAGTTCACAAAAAAATAACCAACCAAAATAGGGTACCAAGAAGCCAAAGATACAAAATCAGATATCATATTATTTCTTGACATTCCATTTCTCTCAGGCAATTGATCGAACATGTAAGGAGCGATTGCTTCTCTTCCAAATTTAGAATATACATCAAGAACGAGCAGATCAAAATCTACCTCATGATCTTCTCGAACTCGAGAAGGAGAGAACTGGGTATGCATGAAGAGTCCGACCCTTCCAGCGTCTATATCGTTCTTGTTTCTTGTTCTCACTAACTCATCATCATTAGAATTAGCTTCTTCACTGTTTAAAGAAGTTGTAAACACTTTGTTCCCATTTTCTATGAGAAGAACATCGAGAACACAACTTTCAACATCTCCTATATCACTCTTATCTTCCACAGAAGGTGCATCAAGAGAACAATCTTCAAAACCCTCTACATCACCTTCATTTTCCGTAAAAAGTGTTGCCAGAAGCATGTCTTCCAGAAGTTCAGATTCTGTTGCTGAAGAATCTGTATCCAGAGAAGAAATTTCAATATTTTCATCAAGAGATTGTTCCTCCAATTGTTGCTTCAAGCTCCATCTATCCAACAACTCCAATGCACATTTCAAGCGTTCTTCCATACTTTGGAGTGTTACTTTAATGCTTACGAAATGACTTTCAAGTGTTGACATTCTTCTATAGTCCAAGAACCGTAAGACTCTGATACCACTGATAGCAGAATCTCAGGAATTGAATTGAATTCGAGAAATTCTAGGTCAAATTGAGGAATTCTACGGAGGAATTCGAACAACTATGACTATGGGATGGGGGGAAAGAGATGAGTAAAAAAGATGAAGAGCAATTACTGCACAACTGAATATATTTCTGAATGAATATCAAATGAGGAGTATACAAGCATTATAAAGGAAATGAAATCATAAGGAATCTAGTCCTAACTGCCGCTAACTAACTTTCCCGCCAAAAGCTGGTTCTCAACAACTTTAACTAACTCTAACCAACTAACGATGATGTGTCATTATCTAGTCCTTCGTCTACATTTCTTGTATCATTGGGTTAGTAGAAAATTAAAAACTCGGTGTCAAGATCCAATTAGGGGTCGGAGACTGACATGTAATGGGCTTATTCCAGCAATAGAACCAACTGAACAATACTCAAAAATTATATCTCCCATCAAGAAAATCCATAGCTAAATTTATCGTCAGCTCCTAACATGATATATTATCGTCTTCGTCCAGTTCATTTTTCATCGTATTCCAGGATCAGACATTATTGTCTTCTATATAATTCATAAATTACATAAATTAATATTACATTTTCTAGAACTTGTTTTAAAAAAAATATGATTTAGATTCGATCTGAAAACTGAACCAGTTGACTTGCACAATTGAATAAGCATAGGAGGATATTAATTTGTACCAATTTAGGACAGACGAAGCATTAATAAAAATAAAATAAAAATAAAGAACAAATGTAAAATAAGGATGGAATTTACTCACATCAAAAGCTTCAGTGTTAGAAAGGAAAGAAGGAAGAATTTGAAAAACTACAGAGAGGAACAACAGAGAAAAATGCAGCTGTAAATTGCTACAGAAACTTGAAGATTAAGAAGAAGGCTGAAGCTTTTGAGATATATTTCTATCTAGATGTTTCATTACACCAGTTTTTTTTGTATATATAAAGTGTGAGGATTACAAACCATATAACAAGCAAAATATCTCACACTAAACTATGTACATATGTGGCTCACTAACCACCACTCATTTTAACCCAAAAGACTTGTCTACTACAAAAATATCTACTATCTAGGAGTTTCTAGAGAAATCTTAATTTCCTAACACTCCTCCTTAAGATTTTTCGTTGAAACTCCTTGCAACATCCTTTGAAACTCAAACTTCTTGGTAGGAAGAGCCTTGGTTAGAATATCAACTTGTTGTTCTTCACTGCTGCAATGCACCAGCTTAACTTCACCATTTTTCTCGGCATCTCTTAAAGCATGAAATCTGATGTTGATATGCTTCGTTCTTCCATGCTGCACAGGATTTTCAGCCATCGCAATGGCTGATTTATTGTCCACATAGATCACTGTTGGTTCTTTTGGCAACAGATCTAATTCAACCAATATCTTTCTCAACCATATTCCTTGATTTGTAGCAGATGCAACAGCCACATACTCGGCTTCCGCTGAAGATTGAGCTACAATATCTTGCTTTTTTGTGCTCCAAGAGAAAATGCCCGAACCAAATGAAAAAGAGTAACCAGATGTGCTTTTATAATCATCCAGACATCCACCCCAATCACTATCCGAATAGCCAATAAGAGCTCCATTCTCCACGCTTCTATACCAAATTCCATAATCAATCGTCCCTCTTATGTACCTTAACACCCTTTTAGCAGCTCCAAAATGCTTAGTGCTGGGGTTTTGCATATAATGGGACAATAAACTAGCAACAAACATTACGTCTGGCCTGGAAGCAGTCAAATACAGTAGGCTTCCAATAAGACTTCTATAAAGTTTTGGATCTGCCCTCTCTTCCCCATCATTCTTCATCAATTTTTCATTCGCAGCAAGTGGTGTTGCAGCAGGTTTGCACTTGTCAAGCTTGAACCTTTTTAACAGATCCAAGGCATACTTCTTTTGGGACAAGAAGATTCCTTCACAAGATTGAGAAATCTCCATTCCCAGGAAGAACTTCATCTCTCCTAGATCAGACATCTCAAAAGCTTTTAACATTTTATTTTTAACTTCTTGAACTGCAAGAGAATTTTCACCTGTGATCATCAAATCATCAACATAAACTGATATCACAATCAACTTCCCATCAGCTTGCCTTTTGAAGTATAAAGTAGGCTCATTTAAACTTTTGTTGAACCCTTGAGACAGCAGATGAGTGTCCAGCCTACTATACCAAGCTCTCGGAGCTTGTTTAAGCCCATAGAGAGCTTTTTTAAGCTTATACACCCTGTCTTCTTCACCTGCAACTATAAAACCTTCAGGTTGTTCAACATAAATGTCTTCTTCAAGCAATCCATTGAGAAATGCAGATTTGACATCCAAATGGTAGATATTCCATTTGTACTGTGCAACAAGGGCGACTAGAAATCTTACTGTCTCATGCCTAGCAACAGGAGCAAACGTATCTCCATAGTCCACTCCAGGCTGCTGAGAATAGCCTTTAACAACGAGTCTAGCTTTATGCTTGAAGATGGAGCCATCTGGATTAAACTTTGTTCTGTAGACCCATTTGACATCGATAACGTTCTTGTGTTCTGGTCTATCCACCAACTCCCAAGTATCATTTTTATTAATCATGGAAAGCTCCTCCTCCATTGCTGAAATCCAAACTTCCTGATTTGCTGCTTCTTCAAAGGAAGATGGTTCGACAAGAGCAAAATTGCATTGCTCATAAACTTCAGCTACTGATCTGGTCTTCAAAACAGGAGAATCTGTAGTTAATTCAACATCTGAATTGTGTTTTGTTCCAGCAATAGAACTGGAGGAAGTATCACTCATCTGCGAATTTGGAGCTGCTAGTGAAGTACTGCCGTCTTGGTTCTTTACAACAATATCTCGATCCCAATCATAGTGGCTGGACTCGTCCACTACAAGATCTCTACTGATGAACACCTTCTTGGTACTAACATTATACACTCTGTACCCTTTTGTGGTTGTGCTATAACCCAACAAAATACAAAGTTCTTCCTTGCTATCTAATTTGCCTCTTTTAGCATCAGGAACATGTGCATAGCACACCGAACCAAATACCTTCAAGTGTTTTGCAGACGACTTTATACCCTTCCATGCTTCAAATGGCGTCATGCCCTGGACTGCTCTAGTTGGTAATCTATTAAGCAGATAGACGGCAGTATTGACTGCCTCGGCCCAAAAGTATTTAGGTATCTTTTTCTCAGCAAGCATGCATCTCGCCATCTCCATCACTGTTCTGTTCTTCCTCTCAGAAACCCCATTCTGTTCTGGAGTGTAGCTAACAGTGAATTGTTGTTGAATACCCAAATCCTTACAATATTTGCTGAACTGATGCGAAGTATATTCAGTTCCGTTATCTGAGCTGATATACTTCATCCGGCAGCCACTCTCCCTTTCTACCATAGCCTTGAATTCTTTAAAAACAGAGAACACCTGAGATTTGCTACTAAGAAAGTACACCCATGTCATTCGAGTTAGATCATCCACAAAGAGAATAAATATTTATTTCCACTCAAAGAAGCCGTCCTCATTGGTCCACATAAATCTGTATGAACCAACTCTAGCTTTTCCTTCGCTCTCCAAAGACTTCCTTTAGGAAAGGATCGTCTATGCATTTTACCAAATTGACATGATTCACAAACATCTCGGCATATGTAAATTTTGGGTAAATCAAGCACCATACCCTTTGATTGCATATACTCCAATGAACTAAGGTTGTAATGACCGAACCTTTTGTGCCAAATCCGAGTGTCACTCAATTCAACATTGAAGGAGCAATTTTCAGCAGAATAACATGAAATTGGAAAGGAATTGTCAATCATGCTAATTTTAGCTACTTCACATCCTTTCGGATCATAAATGACACATTTTTTATCCTTAAAATTAAGAGAATAACTTTTGTGAAGCAACTGAGCAACACTCAACAAGTTTTGAGTCAAATTTGGCTCATAAAGAACATCAGTAATGATTTTCATACCTTCATCCGTAGGAAATTTTACTGACCCTCTACCTTGAGCTTGCACCAATGCACCATTTCCAAGCTTCACTTTAGTTCTATCAGATCTGTCCAAGCTAACAAACAGATTTTCATCAATCGCCATGTGCCTTGTGCACGCGCTATCGACATACCAATTACATCGATCAACATGTGATGTGTGCGAGGCCATGAATACCTCCTCCTCTGATTTTTCAACTTGGTGATCATCAGCGAAACTTGCTCGTTGCGAAGACTGGCCACTTTGATTTTGCTTTTGCCTGCAATACCTCTCAATGTGTCCATACTTCTTACAATGTCTACATTGAATAGGAGACCTCTTTGCCTTCTGTCAACAATTTTTCTCCAGGTGGTTTGTTTTCTTACAAATACCACAAGGTGGAAATTTTCCTTTTCTCGATGAATCTCCTTGGTTTCCACCAGATTTTACCTCTCCAGAGTTATCTAAGGAGAATTTTTTGCCTTCCCTTTGTTGCTTGAATTTATGCCTTACTTGAAAGGCATCTTCTACTATCCCTTCACTTCTCATAGTTACCCGTTGCTCTTGGACTTGCAATTTGGAGATCAATTCAGCTATTGTAAGAGTAGTCAAGTCACAAGACTCTTCAATAGCTGAGATTTTTGATTCAAACTTCTCTGGAAGGCTGACCAAAATCTTCTCAACAACTTTCTGATCTGGAAAGTTTTCACCAAGTATTCTTATCTGGTTCACAATCTCCATCAGCTTGGAAGAGTATTCTTTCACACTATCTGAGTCCTTCATCTTCAAAAGCTCAAACTCCCTCTTCAAAGTTAAGACTCTAGCAGACTTCACTCTGTTGCTGCCTTCAAACTCCTCCTTTAACTTATCCCAGGCCTCTTTGGCTGTTTCACAAGCCATAATTCTCGTAAACATCACTTCCGTAAGACTTGAATGTATGCAAGTGAGAGCTCTTGGAGATCTAGTAACCAACTCATCATACTTCTTAATTTCATTGAGAGTTGCATTGTTTCTCAATGGCTGGACAGCAGGTTCTCCGCTCTCAACAACTTCCCATAAGTTGAGAGCCCTCAAATAAGCCTTCATCTTGATAGCCCAAAGATGATAATTCTCCCCGGTAAAAATTGGAGGACCCGTCGTTGGCTGATTTTCTGGTGCCATGTCTTTCCAGCAACTAGATTCAAGATATTTGATGGGCCAATCAACAAGATCAGATTCAGATCCCTTAGGAAATAAGCTCTAATACCATGTTAGAAAGGAAAGAAGGAAGAATTTGAAAAACTACAGAGAGGAACATCAGAGAAAAATGCAGTTGTAAATTGCTACAGAAACTTGAAGATTAAGTAGAAGGCTGAAGCTTTTGAGATATATTTCTATTTAGATGTTTCATTACACCAGTTTTTTTAGTATATATAAAGTGTGAGGATTACAAACCATATAACAAGCAAAATATCTCACACTAAACTATGTACATATGTGGCTCACTAACCACCACTCATTTTAACCCAAAAGACTTGTCTACTACAAAAATATCTACTATCTAGGAGTTTCTAGAGAAATCTTAATTTCCTAACATTCAGACATGAAGCAAGTTCCTAGCTAGTTAATTTGGGAACCGATAATAGTACTCCCTTTGGCTTTGATTACCTTCAAGCACCGCAATATGTTCCATTCTTTCTGGAATTTTCTTCAGCTTCGGACACTCAAATATACTTACACTTTTAATCAGACTCATAGCAGTTGTGTCAAGATGCCAGCTTTCTAGATTTTCAAGATTACCAAGTCTAAGGGTCTCCAGCTGACCAAAACCGTTGCACTTGCAAGTAATATTCTTTCCCTTGTAAGCCCATGATAACTCGAGATGCTTTAAGTTTGGAAAGTTCCCCAAAATTGGCATTGGATCTTCCTTGAGTTCTGCAGACTGTAGGACTAACACAGTGATGGATTTCGGAAGCTTGTTTAAATCTTCTAGTTCTTCTATTCCCCCTGATAACCACAATCTGTGAAGGTTTTCACAAGAAGAAAGGGGTTCAAGGGGAGGAAAATTTTCACGATATTGGCAAACTAGAAACAAGGTGGTGAGGCTTTTCAGGGTGCCAATGGAGTTTAGGGAGTAAGATTTCCTAATTTTTTCCATGCCCAATTCTTGAAGGTTGACTAAACCAGCAGCATCAGTGTGTTTCCACTGATCACAACAAATATATTTAAGAGTTCGTAGATTTGTCAGCCTGTCAACTTGCAAAGGAACCTCATATCGAGAAATTAAATGTCTCAAATTTGTGAGCTTGGCCAGCTGAGGAGGTAGTTGGCATGAGCAATGGTCATCAAGCAGTGCTTCCAGCGTTTGTAGGTTTTTAAGTTTGCCAATGGAAGGTGGAAGTTTGAAAAGATTGGTTTTAGACAAGCCTAAGAACTTAAGGTGTACCAATTTGCCTATAGCATCAGGCAGTTTATTCCCAACAAAATCGATGTTCTCCAAGTCCAGCACATATACATGCTGGAACGTTGTACATAACGACATAAACTTTTTATTATCCAAGTCCTTAAATTCTTTATCAAGGAACAATATTGACCTTACCTTCAATTCCGAAAGATCAAGTGAAAGATACCTTTGAGATTGTGTGTGAATAGCATGTCGGTGACGAAATGGGGTGACCAAGTTTACTCTTGGATCATAAATGTCAAACAAGTTAACTTCCATGGCTTTTTGTACAGCAAGATCCCGAAGTAGGTCATGTATCCTACATGTAAGAATTTTATCAAAGAATGTCTCTGCAACTTGAATCAAGCTTCGGCTAATTAGCTCATGCAGGAAGTTTTCAGCAATAACCTCCAGATGTTCTTCTCTAATTCTTGGTATGAATCCCTCCGCCAGCCACAAATACATCAACTTTTCAGTGTCGATCACATGATCTTCTTGGAAAATGCCAATGTATAGAAAACATTGCTTGAGCTCAAATGACAAATCATTGTAGCTCAATGATAGGATGTGAGAGATCTCAATAGAGTCATTCTTCATATGCTGCCAAAGGTGTGTCTTCACATTTTGCCATTCGTCCACCCCCTTTCTGTAGGAAAGTAGCCCACCTAGTACCACAATGGCAAGCGGTAAGCCTCTGCATTTCTCCACCATTTCCTTAGCTAGCCTATCCATTGATGGGGAGAATAAGTCAGAACCAACCATCTTATTCTCTGGACGTAGTTTCTTGCATAAAAGGTCCCAACTTTCCTTTGTATTTAGAAAACGAAGTTTATGGGAGAAACCTTTGTCATCGACTCTTTCAGCCACGTCCTCCTTTCGTGTTGTAAGGATAACTCTACTGCCATTGCTGTTATCCGGTAAGGCTCTTTTCAGGCTCTCCCAAGCTTCTCGATGCCATACATCATCAACCACCACAAGGTATTTGCGCTCTTTCAGTAGATTGCGGAGGTGAGTTTCTAGATCTCTCTCTGACATCTCCTTAAGCAATTTTAACATTTCTTCACTGCAACCTTGGATAGATTTTATGATACTCCCAAGGAGATCTGGGGTGCTATACTGTTGAGAGACGCATATCCAAGCACGAGTGTGAAAGGTAGTGATTAGACTTGGGGAGTGATATAGGTTTCTTGCAAGAGTGGTCTTGCCCAACCCACCCATACCATAAATTGAAATGACATTTCGGCGAGATTCCTTTTTGAGAAGTTCATCAAGTAGTCTTTGAAAGACCTCTTGAAATCCAACAAAGAGTTGATCTTCATCTGCATAGGACACTGCTCTCCTCAATGTTCTTATTAATGAGGAAGACGGATCGTTTGGCATATTACTTGGCCCTTCTCCTGCATTATTATTGATGGGAGTAATACCATAGGTATCTCGTTTCCGAGAGATATCCATGACTCTTTCCTTGAGGGACTGGATGTCCTTCCCAACGTTGTGGAATTTGGCCTCCTTCTGACAGATGAAAGCACAAGCCTTAAGATGATCAACGAATCCAGCAGCATGATCACCCTTTTGCCGCATCCAAACTGTATTCTTCTAAGACGGCCACAGCTTCATTAGCAACAGAAGTGATCTCAAATACCCATTGCTGCACCAGGTGATCTTCTGCTTGCTTTTTTTCAGCATCTTTGAGGAAAGCTTGCATGAAAGATAGTTCATTTCTCAGCCAAAGCGCGTTCTCTCTCAGACTTTGACGCAGGGAAACTTCCTCTATGAGGAAATCCCCCAGTTTTTCAACTGCATAGGACACAACTGCATCGACCATCTTGATGATCTAAGGGCGAAGTTTCCACTGAAACAAAGATAAAACTATTACTTTACTTGACGATATGATTACACGACCTGTAATGATGCGCAAACAGTAATATTATAGAAGTGTCTACTGCAGTGATTGCTCGATGGCGTCACCGTTTAAATATAAAATTAAACCTTGAAGAAGAGTTAGAAATTTCCAGCTGGCTATGAAAGTCAAGGCTATCACCTCGCAAGTTGTTTTGTTCATAATCATTCTTAGCGCGTAAGAATCTATAGACCAAGTCTACAACAACAATAACATACCCGGTGTAATCCCACAAGTGGGGTCGGAAGAGGGTAGGATGTACACAGACCTTACCCCTACCTTTGTGGGGTAGAGCGGAATCTATAGACTAAGTCTATTTGCTTGAATTAGTTAATGCTGAAACTGACAAAAAGTCCGCAAATTTAGAAAGATCCTATGAGGATCCTATACATTTCCCGTTGCTTTAGAGACAACTATGGAATATTATAATGGACGGTTAATTAGTTTATATCCATAACCAATCATTATTAATCAGAGCCAAGCAGAAGGAAATCAAGGAGCTGGCCACAATATGCCATAAAGATACTCTCTTTTATCTTACACTTTGAATTATTGGTGCCGTGTTCATACAAAAGTTGTGTAAGAACAAGTTCTGATATCCCAACTAGTTTAGCTTGTTGGATGGTTGTTACCTAACGACTAAAAGTTTCATTTTAGGCAATACTGATTTGGTGTGATCACGTCGTTACTTTGTTTTTTTTCCTCATTTTGTATTCGCTTATTATTTAGTAAATCCTATTCTATCTTTTAACCTAACTTTTCTTATAATAATTCTATCCCATACCCTACTTCTCTTTATAATATTGTAGGTTTATCGTGACATCATGAAGCAATTTATAGCATGTTTGACCAAGCTTTTAAAATCAGCTTATTTTGAAAAGTGCTTACTTTCAGAAACGCTTTTAGAAAAAGTACTTTTGGTGAAAAGCCGTTTGTGTTTGGGCAATAAATTTAAAAAACACTTTAAACAGCAATTAGTGTTTGATCAAGCTTTTTAAAAGTACTTTTAAGTGTATTTTTCTCAATAGTGTTTTTCAAAAAAGTGCTTTTAGGAAGAAACTACTTTTTTTAGCTTCTGAAAAACAGCTTCTGCTACTCCCCAGAAGCACTTATTTTCTCCCAAAAGCTTGGCCAAACACCTCATTTTTTTTAAATAAGCACTTTTGAGAAAAAATAAGCACTTTTGAGAAAAAATAAGCACTTTTGGGAAAAAATAAGTTTGGCCAAACAGGCTATTAGTATCGAGGCACTTCATTCTGGATACTAAATAAACTGCTTTCCTTATTAATTGGTGTGCTTTTTTCACTGTTTTCTTATTCGTTTAGTTGAATTTGTTGCACTTGAGTCGAGGATCTTTCGGAAACAGCCTCGTATACTCTACCGTCCGCAGATCCCACTTGTGAGATTTCATTGGGTGTATTACATGTACACTTTATTCATCAAAATAATACAATAAAGTACAATACAATACATAATAAAATCACGGTAGCTCTGCAAATATAGGAAGAAGTACCTTTTTGAGACTCCACCATATTGGAGAAGCAGGGAGAGGAGGTGTTGTCCGCCATATGTGGGTGGGCTTCAATGGCAATGAACAAAGGGCTAAAGAATTTGAGCATTTTGACTCTCAGAATGGAAAAGAAATTGAAACCCAAAGAACATTTCATCAATCAAAATCGTTTTCTTCAATCATAAATTGGGGGCTTTGGGTGGGTAGAAGTTCCCTAGAAAAAATATTTTTAAAATATTTGATCAATTAAACATGTAAAAATTGAAAAATATTTTCCTTGGTACCAAACACACCCTTGGGGTCGTTTGGCATGAAGGATAAGAAATAATAATCCTGAGATAAAATACATTATGCTGTGTTTGATTAGCGATATTAGTTAGTTTTGGCCTCTTGAGATTTTTTTATACCATAACTTCTACAATAATAATAGAATCAATTATGGCATATATATCGTGGAATAATTAATCTCATGAGATATCCCAATATAAGAGATAACTTTATATGTTTCATCCCCGTACCAACCAACCCCTAATCAGTTGTGGATTGAGTTCTAGATTCGAGGAAGGAAACAACTTCATAAACAAAAGGGAAAAATGCTCTTTGCTAATCATTAGCCAAGTGACTCAAAAATGCCCTCACTGACCAAATGGATAAGAAAAATACCCTCCCACTAATCAGTGCACCTAGGATGAGAAAAGGCCAATTTTGTAAATTAATCATAGTAGAACAATTTTGTCCTCTGTTCTCTATCCAAGTGGCTCAAATAGAATGATTTTGTCTTTGTTTCTTTTTTTGCAGAAGACATTTTTCCACATGAACATTTGAGGATCCATAGCAGATAACTTGACATACAATAATAGCAAGACTTCTGGGACGTTAACAGAATGACATATTGCTATTCTAAAGGAATAAAAGAACAAAACAAAAATAGAACTTGAGTAAGTTTATGAAGGAAACAATCCCCTTGCACAAAACAGTGATGACATTTCTTTTGGACTAATAGGGTGGGAAGAACCTATTAAGTTGGCATGGTAATTTATAGAACTCATCACTTCTAACATCTTTAGTATATACCACAAACTTGTCCCACCAATGTGAGCCATTGTCTTTACGAGCTTCATCGTTACTAAACAGAAGGGTCTGATCCAAAATGGCAGCTACCATGGCGTGTGACATGAAGACGACAGACATTATGTCATTGAACTGCAGTTCAAAAAGAACAACTTTAGTACGAGGTTGTTTTGTAGCGATAATCCTTAAAGTAACAGAGTTTAGTCGATAAATGTTGAGATTACCCATCTTGAATGTGTATGAAGAGGACCAGATCCAGAGCAAATGTGATGCTCTCTGAAGTATGTGGTAAGGAAAATCCCAGGAAAAGAGAAACTCCCAATATGAACTTTGTTCTAAAGCTGTTAAGGTTGCAGAATTTACAGAAACCCAAGACCAGCTGATGCTGCAATTCAGCCAACGGGTATAATGTCATTTGGAAAGAAGTTGCATTAACTAAATGGTAAAAATTTAAGAGGTACATACAGATATATCCAAAGAAGATACAGTATATTGTAGCTTTGATTGGTGCAGGTATTGAAGCAAAGATTGCTCCAAATTGTCCTGGCAAACAAAAAAGCAGGTCACGAATTGAATCGATACATTAGCATTAGCTAGCATACAGAGAAATAGAGTATAGTTTTGGTAGAAATACAATTGGTTCTTTTTCATCACCTAATAGATTCTTGTCCATGAATCAATACATTAGCACTAGCATACCTAAGATGGAGACGAAAAACATAAAATCAGCAGATATTTGCATGACTTTTCGGCTTCCAACTCTTGTCATTGCCCAGAAACCAGCATCATCCCTGTAAAGTTTTAGCTTAGCAGTTTAGTTCTATGTCAAACATATTTAATAGATGGTACATCACATGAAAGTCAAGCATGGACGAGTGTATTTGTAGCTATTCGTACCTAAGTCATTTGTAGGACGAAATCTTGATTGAAAGAGCATTACAGAGATCAGAGACTGTTACGCTGTAGCAGAGCAACCAGCGACACCACCAAAAAGAGCATTTAGCAAAGTCCCTATCCCCTGCCAAGAGTTAAAGTTCAAGAGGTAAATAAAGGTCGATACAGAGAGGATAGAAGAGAACATTCAATCTCACCAGCCAGCCAACACCGCGGCTAATGAAAGAAGGTGCTGCTGGTGTAGCGCTGCCGCTTCCATATCTTGCTGATGCAAGAAATACACCAGTTTACTGCACAACAAAAGGATTCAAATTGAATTCAAACTAGATCTCACTATGAATATGATAGACCATAGTACGAAAAACAATTAAGAACTTATTTTTTGCAGCCTACTTTTTAGTAACATTAGATATGGGGACTGTATTACATATCAATATCCAACAAATAAGTAGGGGATCAGAGAACAGGCCTCCACGAAAGCAACAAAAGAAGCGATCATCCTGGTAAAAGCATCTCCAACTTTGACTGTAGGAGCCCCCATTGGAGTGGATATGGTATGTCTATCTATCCTGCATTAAGTATGGGGAATTGCAGCATGAAAGACTTTTCCTAGGGGCATGATGAAATTTCCAGGGTGATATATGTCTTGGTGGACAGTACAGGCTAGTTAGGACCAAACTTGTTCAATTAAGTGTTCACTAGTTCTATACACCAAACATATCCAAATCAGGTTTCAAGGATATAAGGGCAACCCGGTGCACAAAGCATCCCGAGTTGGCAGGGTCCGGGGAAGATGTAGACAGTCCATGCTAATGCAAGCATTAGTGACTGCTTCGACGGCCCAAATCACATACAGGTTTCAAGAATATAATCAAAGAAATAGGACTTGCTCCTAACTGATGCAAAAATAAGTGAAAGAACATGTCTCAGTCAGTTAAAAATCACTTCGAATTTCATTCTATATATCGTACTTCTGAAAAGAAATTTCTTGAAAAAGTTTGGTGGTCAAGACAATTCTCATACAACAATGAGTCCAGAGCTATCAGTGTGACAATTTGCATCAATTGCATTCTTGCATGAGAGACTCCAGGTTAAGATGTTGCATAAAAGCATACAATTGGAACAGAGAAGAGACTGCAAACAGATCACATATGGACTCTTTAATTTGAGATATAAGTTGGTAGATACTGCAAGAACATTAGTACATTCAGGAAATCAAATAGAGAAAGAGAAAAGACTTGTTTTTTGTGCAAATATAACTAGAACTGCATGATCAAGCTTAAAGTCCGGAGACTATCTATGTCACATTTGATGCACTGTTCAGTACATATGTCCCAGCACTCTAAACAATAAAACTCTAATTGGTAAAGATCCATCCATCAATGATGTCAACAAAGAGAGATGATACTTAACAAAATGATTTTCTCAACATGTCATGTGAAAAAGCTATACATCAACAAGATTTGTTTTCTTAACCCTCCTCTAAACATGATTAAAGGAAAAAAAACACCACACACAAATGACACAGTCTATCCTGGATCTTTTGAATGAAAAAACTATGTTTATCAAGTAAGTATAAACCTTACTCCATGGGATACCAATTCAGAAACATTTATGCATGAAGAACTACTTCACTAAGCAGTAAACACCTATTCTAGAAAATGTATAGTTATAGATGGATACATATCGAAACCTCCAATAAATTAGCAGGAAATTACTTCCCTGTGAGAGGACAACAATATCTAATACCACTATACAGATTCACTAAGGTCACAAATAACAACCAACTTTGAATCATTTAAGGTAAATTTTGACTTAGTATTCAGTTATATTTTAAGAATTAGGATAGTCAATATGGATTGGACTAGTAGAAAATTATAAACTTGGTGTCACGATCCAATTAGGGGTCGGAGACTGACATACAGTGGGCTTACTCCAGCAATAGAACCAACTAAACAATACTCAAAACTTATATCTCCCATCAAGCAAATCCATAGCTAAATTTAAATGAAACAATAAATGCATAACATATGAGCCACTCGGCACGAGTATACAATGGAAACAGGAACATACCAATGAAGTAATGGAAAGTGTATCTTGGAAAGAAGTCAATGCATTAAGATAGGCACATGAGAGACCACTGTAGGGCTCCCCGAAATATATCTCAAACTGAAACTACTTATTGATCAACCCTTTCGCTCAAACTTATCTCTTATACCTGCACAAAAGTAAGATTAACACTGACTCAGCAAATCCATAACCGTGACACTAACCAAATCGATGACTGTGACGCTCAGCAAAACTTTCAGAAGTGGTAAAACTCAAATTCGAAGTCTTTTTTTAAAACATAAAGAATCTCAAATCATAGCTCATAATGAATTCATACTATAAAACTCATATATGCACATAAAACTTGTACTGAAACTCGTAAAAGGCTCGAACTATGTGAGATCACATTTGCTATCTCTGCCTGTTCCTAACATGATATTATCGTCCTCGTCCAATATATACGAATTTTCACGCCTTCCAGAATCAGACATTATTGTCTTTTAAATTATTCATAAGTTTGTACTACAATTTCTAAAATCCGATTTCCAAAATATGATTTAGTTTTTCTCTGAAAATTGAACCAGTTGACTTGCACAATTGAATACACACAGGAGGAAATTAATTAGTCCCCTAGTTCCCTTTAATTTACTTATCCACTCTAGCAAATCAAGAGAGAATTAATTTTCTTTTTCAAAACCCTTATAATTAAGTAACTATTTCTCAAGCTAATTGGAGTACTAGTAGTCAAATTTAGATTTCTAAAATACCATTAATAAGAATAATTTAGTAAAATAAACACTTAATAATACTTTCTTAAGGAGAGTGCAAAAGGCAAATTAGACAAGTAAAAGGAAACAGATGGAGTAATACCAATTCAGGACCAGATGAAGCATTAAGGAAGTTAATACTAATAGATGGGATAAAATAAAAGGAAAACAAAGAATAGATGTGAAATAAGGATGGGAATTTACGCACCTTTGTGATTAAAAAGGTGGTTGTTTGGAACTTGGAAAGACGAGAAAATAGTTCCTCAAAAGCTTCATGGATGCAGCAAGTTCCCAACTAGCTTGGGTACCGATAATACCCCCATTGTCTTTCACCACTCGACTGCTCCTCAAAGACCGCAACATGTTTCATTTGTTCTGGAATTTGCTTCAACTTCGGACACTTAAATATACTCAAACTTTTAATCAGACTCATAGCAGTTGTGTCAAGATGCCAGCTTTCTAGATGTTCAAGATAACCCAGTCTAAGGGTCTCCAGCTGACCAAAATCGTTGCCCTTGCAAGTAATTTTCTTTCCCGTGTAAGCCCATGATAACTCGAGATGCTTTAAGTTTGGGAACTTTCCCAGAATTGGCATTGGATCTTCCCTGACTCCTGCAAACTGTAGGACTAACACCGTGATAGATTTCGGCAGCTTGTTTAAGTCTTCTAGTTCTTCTATTCCCCCTGATAACCACAACCTGTGAAGGTTTTCACAAGAAGAAAGAGGTTCAAGGGGAGGAAAAGGTTCACCATATTGGCAAAGTAGAAACAAGGTGGTGAGGCTTTTCAGGCTGCCAATGGATTTTAGGCAGTAAGATTTCCTAATTTTTTCCATGCCTAATTCTTGAAGGTTGATTAAACCAGCAGCATCAGTATGTTTCCACTGATCACAACGAATATATTTAAGAGTTCGTAGATTTTTCAGCCTGTCAACTTGCAAGGGAACCTCATATCGAGCAACTAAATGTCTCAAATTTGGGAGCTGGGCAACCTCAGGAGGTAGTTTGCACGAGCAATGGTCAAATATCAATGCTTCCAGCGTTTGTAGGCTTTTTAGTTTGCCAATAGAAGATGGGAGTTTGAAAAGATTGGTATTAGACAAGCCTAAAAGCTTGAGGTGGACCAAATTGCCTATGGCATCAGGTAGTTCATTCCCATCAAAAAGGATGTTCTCCAAATCCAGCACATATAGATGCGGGAATGTCGTCCAGAACGTCATGAACTTTTTACTATAGTCCAAGTTCATAAATTCGTCATCAAAGAACAATATTGACCTTACCTTCAATTTCGAAAGATCAAGTGAAAGATACCTTTGAGTTTGCGCATGAATAGCATGTCGGTGACGAAATGGAGTGACCGAGTTTACTCTTGGATCATAAATGTCATACAATTGAACTTCCATGGCCTTTTGTATGGCAAGATCCCGAACTAGGTCATGTATCCTACATGTAAGAATTTTATCGAAGAATGTCTCAGCCACTTGAATCAAGCTTCGACTTATTAGCTCATGTAGGAAGTTTTCAGCAATATCCTCCATATGTTCTTCTCTAATTCTTGGTATGAATCCCTCTGCCAGCCACAGATACATCAACTTTTCAGTGTCGATCGCATGATCTTCTTGGAAAATGCCAATGTATAGAAAACATTGCTTGAGCTCAAATGACAAATCATTGTAGCTCAATGATAGGATGTGAGAGATCTCAACAGAGTCATTCTTCATATGCTGCCAAAGGTGTGTCTTCACCTTTTGCCATTCGTCCACCCCCTTTCTGTAGGAAAGTAGCCCACCTAGTACCACAATGGCAAGCGGTAAGCCTCTGCATTTCTCCACCATTTCCTTAGCTAGCCTATCCATTGATGGGGAGAATAAGTCAGAACCAACCATCTTATTCTCTGGACGTAGTTTCTTGCATAAAAGGTCCCAACTTTCTTCTTTATTTAGAAAACGGAGTTTATGGGAGAAACCTTTGTCATCGACTCTTTCAGCCACGTCCTCCTTTCGTGTTGTAAGGATAACTCTACTGCCATTGCTGTTATCTGGTAAGGCTCTTTTCAGGGTCTCCCAAGCTTCTCGATGCCATACATCATCAACCACCACAAGGTATTTGCGCTCTTTCAGTAGATTGCGGAGGTGAGTTTCTAGATCTCTCTCTGACATCTCCTTAAGCAATTTTAACATTTCTTCACTGCAACCTTGGATAGATTTTATGATACTCCGAAGGAGATCTGGGGTACTATACTGTTGAGAGACGCATATCCAAGCACGAGTGTGAAAGGTAGTGATTAGACTTGGGGAGTGATATAGGTTTCTTGCAAGAGTGGTCTTGCCCAACCCACCCATACCATAAATTGAAATGACATTTCGGCGAGATTCCTTTTTGAGAAGTTCATCAAGTAGTCTTTGAAAGACCTCTTGAAATCCAACAAAGAGTTGATCTTCATCTGCATAGGACACTGCTCTCCTCAATGTTCTTATTAATGAGGAAGACGGATCGTTTGGCATATTACTTGGCCCTTCTCCTGCATTATTATTGATGGGAGTAATACCATAGGTATCTCGTTTCCGAGAGATATCCATGACTCTTTCCTTGAGGGACTGGATGTCCTTTCCAATTTTGTGGAATTTGGCCTCCTTCTGACAGATGCAGGCACAAGCTTTAAGACGATCAACGAATCCAGCAGCATGATCACCATCTTTTGCTGCATCCAAATTGTATGCTTCTAAGATGGCCACAGCTTCATTAGCAACAGAAGTGATTTCAAATACCCATTGCTGCACTAGGTGATCGTCTGCTTGCTTTTTTTCGGCATCTTTGAGGAAAGCTTGCATGAAAGATAGTTCATTTCTCAGCCAAAGAACGTTCTCTCTGAGACTTTGGCGCAGGGAAACTTCCTCTATGAGAAAATCCCCCAGTTTTTGAACTGCATAGGACACAACTGCATCAACCATCCTGATGATCTTGAGGCTAGTTTTTCACTGTAATAAGGATAAACTGCTATACTTGACAATATGATTACACTTCTATAAATACAGGCAAACAGTAGTATTATAGGTCGATGGCATCACCATTAAAATACAAAATTAAACCTTGAAGAAGAGCCAGAAATTTCCAGCTGGCTATGAAAGTCAAGGCTATCACCTCCCAAGTTGTTCTCTTCATAATCATTCTTAGCGCGTAAGTATCTATAGACTAAGTCTGATTTGAGTACTCCCTCCGTTCATCTTTACTTGTCCACTTTTCTATTTTGGGATGTCCAACAATATTGGTCCAGTTTATAAAATCAATGGATAATTTACTTATTTTTAACCATTTTACCCTTAGCATTAAATACAAATCATTATCTAATGCATTTCGCAAAGCATTAAATCTATTATATTCAAAGATTAATATGGTAAAATTACCCTTATCATTTACCACTTCTTAATCCTTGTGCCAATAAAAAGTGGACAAGTAAAGATGGACGGAGGGAGTAATAAACTAGTGCTGGAAACAAAAAAAGTCAGCAGTTTTAGAAAGATCCTCTGAATAGTTCCTAAGCATTGCGGGTTGCTTTCGCAAATTATATAGACAACTATGGGATATTATAATGGAAGTTTAATTACTTTATGTCCATAACCAATGCGAAGTGGGTGATTTAAAACATGAAACAAAAACAAGTTCAAAATTATTGGTGTCTACACGTTAAAGCATCCTATTACATTAACAAAACAAAATTCAAAATTATCCTGTGTTTTATACAATGTTGTATAAAGGCAAGTTCCAACTAGTTTTAAAGAAGTCATTTGTAGTAACTTCTTGGTTTTTTCTGGGAAAAATATTTAAAAGAAGAAGCCTTTTCCAAATCTTCTTCATTTTGAAAAATAAATAAATTCACGCTAGCTCTGTAAAATAAGAAGACCCACCTTTTTATTGAAGAGTAAAGACCCACCTTTTTATGGGTGGGTTTCAATCATAATGAACAAATTCAACCAAATACTATATGGGCTACGAAATTTGAGCTCTTTTGACTCCCGGAGTGGAAAAGAAATTGAAACTCAAAGAACCATTGATCTGTGGAGGTTCTTAACAAATTACTGCTACGAACTGCATGCCCATATTTAGTGTTATGGATCTGAGTTCCAGGAGAATTAATGTTGGTGTAATATACCACAATTTATAATAAATTACAATAGAAAATAAAATAAACAAAATTGAATAAATATAATTCAAGCTGGCGCGAATATCTCGCTCTCTTTAAGGAGATTCAAGCTCACTGCGGCATAATCTACACCGATCCAATAGTATCACTCTTGAATTGTGTCCTCCAGGATACAACAGCCCAACAACGTCGTATAAATCAAGCAACTCCGGATTAGTTGAAGAGTTCAAAACTCCACAAAAGAACATCTTTCTTCAACATATAAACTCTTTTTTGTATAGTGAATATAGTTGAAGACTTAAAATATTTTCTTTGTCTTAACTCTCTCTTTCACCACTACACAATATAATACTTTCTCACACTTCTCATATTTCATCTTGTTTTTTCACTATATTTTCTTGTACACAATATAATGTAAGACCATCACTATTTATAGGTGAAGACTTCTTTCTTGCAATGAATATGAAGAGTGTGGGTAGTAAAGTGGGTAAGTTATGGGAGGATAATGCCTTGGAGGTTACATAGGTTACAAGACATAATGAGGTAGAATAATGCATTAGAGATTACAAGAGTTACCAAAAACTAAAGACACTAATGACCACATTCTACCACCATTAACTAATGCAAATTAATATTATTATTTTAATATTAAAATGCATTCTTGCACCAACAATTAATACTCCAGAAGCAACAATTAATACTCCAGAGTGAGGTAGAGGTGTCCACACTCCACAGTGGTTTGACTGGTTTCTTCATTTTTCATAAACGAAAAAAAGAAAAAAATGGGTCAATTGCACGAATGCTCCCATTTTGGAGGTGTCTCTAATTTTTGTGCACTCTGATAAAAAAGTGATCCAAAATAATCTTACATCAAAAAAAAAAAATTATAAGACAATTTTTTTTATTTTCGTATCATAGTATAACACCATATAAGTTATGTAGTACAAGACATAACTTAATTCTTATAGAACTTATGCTAATAGAGACATAAGTTAAGTTTCACAACTTACAAAATTGTGCCTTAAATTCTCTATGGAACCGGAGCTTTTGTTGGACAAGACAAAAATTCTTTAAATTTATGCTTTGAGAATTAGATACTATACAACTTATGTCGGACTAAAATTTTGCCTTCGAAGTCATAGTTAACTACCTGTTTGGGCAAGTTTATTTTTTTTCCAAAAGTGCTTATTTTTCTCAAAAGTGCTTATTTTAAAAAATTAAGGTGTTTGGTCCAGCTTTTTGAAGAAAATAAGTGTTTCTAAGGAGTAGCAAAAGTTGTTTTCAGAAGCTAAAAAAAAGTAGTTTCTCCCCAAAAATACTTTTTTGAAAAGCATTTTTGATAAAAAATACACTTAAAAAGCACTTTTTTAAAAAAATGATCAAACACTAATTGCTGCTAAAAGTGTTTTTTAAATTTATTGGTCAAACACAAATTGCTTCTCACTAAAAGTGTTTTTTTGAAAAGTACTTTTGAAATAAGCTCTTTTCAAAATAAGCTGATTTTAAAAGTTTGGCCAAACAGACTATAAAGCTTCTTTAACCAATAGATTTTCATTAAATAAGGGGGGCAAAAATTAACAACCACCTTGGAATAGAAGCAATCCGTGCAAAAACTCGAAAGGACAATAAATCATCTTTGACATGGAGATTTGAGGACCCATTGCAAATACACCTTAAATTCATAATAGCAAGATTTCTGGGACACCAACAGAATGACAGAAAGCATATTGTTTGTTTATGAAGGAAACTACCCGCTTACAAAACACTGATGACTTTTTTTTTTTTTGACTAATTAGGTGGGAAGAACCTATTAAGTTGGCATGGTAATTTATAGAACTCATCACTTCTAACATCTTTAGTATATACCACAAACTTGTCCCACCAATGTGAGCCATTGTCTTTTCGAGCTTCATCGTTACTAAACGGAAGAGTCTGATCCAAAAATACAGCAACCATAGCAGCTATTGTGGCGTTTGACGTGAAGATGACAGACATTGTATCATTAAACTGCAATTCAAGAAAACAATCATTAGTACGAGGTTGCTTTGTAACGATAATCCTTAAAACTAACAGGGTTTAGTCTATGAATGTTGAGATTACCCATCTTGAATGTGTATGAAGAGGACCAGATCCAGAGCACATTTGATGCTCTCTGAAGTATTGTGGTAAGGAAAATCCCAGGAAAAGAGAGAATCCCAATATGAACTTTGTTCTAAAGCTGTTGAGGTTACAGAATTGGAGAAATCCAAGACCAGCTGATGCTGCAATTCAACCAATGGACCAAATGTCAACAACAACAACGAGAACATACCTTGTGTAATCCCACAAGTGGGGTTTCGGGACAATGAACCAAATGCCATTTGAAAAAAAAAAAGTTGCATTAACAAAATGGTAAAAATATAGTGATACATACAGATGTATCCAAAGAAGATACAGTATATTGCGGCCATGATTGATACAGGTATTGAAGCAAAGACTGCTCCAAATTTTCCTGGCAAACAATAAGGCAGGTCACGAATTAAATCGGTACATTACATCAGCTAGCATACAAAGAAAAAGAGTCTAAGAAATACAATTAATCAGTCCTTCTCCATCAAGTAATAGATTCTTGTCCTTGAATCAATATAATACATTAGGATTAGCATACCAAAGATGGAGAAGAAAATCATAAAACCAGCAGATATTTGCACGACTCTTCGGCTTCCAACTCTTGTCATTGCTAATAAACCAGCATTTTCCCTGTGAATCATAGTTTATTGATTGCATAACGCATGAAATTTCAAGGTCGGATGAGACTGTTTGTATCCATCCGTGCCTAAGTCATAGTACGAGGAAATTTAGATTGAAAAAGCATAATAGAGATCAGAGATTATTACGCGGTAGCAGTGCAACCAGTGACACCACCAAAAATGACATTTAGCATAGTCCCAATCCCCTGCGACGAATTAAGTTTCATGAGGTAAAATGAAACTTGATACAAAGGGGATAGAAGCAATATTTGATCTCACCAGCCAGCCAACACCCCGGCTAATGACAGAAGGTGGAACTGGTGTAGCGCTTCCATATCTCGCTGATGCATGAAATACACCTGTTGACTACACAACAAAAGTACTCAAAAGTAAATTCAAGAGTAGTTTTCACTATACAAATGAAAGACCAGTGTACCAAAACAATTCAGAACTTATTTCTAGCAGCCAATTTCTTTTTAACAACACTAACTATGAAGTATGTGTTAAGCACGGTTTCAGAGGACAGACCTCCACAGAAGCAACAAAAGAAGCGATGATCATAGTAAAAGCATCTCCAAATTTGAAAGTTGGAACACCCCATTGGAATAGATATGGCATGTCGATCCTGCATAAAGTGATGTGAGTGGAAGCATAAGACAGACACTCCCGAGAGACATGATAAAAGAAATAGGAATTGCCACTTAGTGATGTAAACATAAAGATAGAAATCTCACCAAGTAGATCCAGCAATGAGTCCAGAGCTATCAGTGCGGCAATTTGCTTCATTTGCATTCTTGTATGCACCGCTCCAGGTCAAGATTGCTGCATAAAACCATACAATTGGTATAGAGAAGAGCATTGCAAACCGGTCACATACGGGCCTCTTTAATTTGAGATGTGTTGGTAGATACTGCAAGAACATTATTACATTCAGGGAATCACGAGTGAGTAGGAATAGGATAAGCGATATAAAATACTGTTACTGCAACATGTCAAATGAGAAATCTATATGTTAGGAGATCCAAACTTAAATTTATTAAAAAGTGAATGGCTTTACTTGCCTGTGTGATGACAACCATGAAAATTAATTGTGGTATCCCAACTTCCATACATTCTGCAATCTACAACAGAAAAAGATTCAAGAGTAATTAGTGAGCATGTTTTCAGTAAAAGCATATAAATGTAGGATTAAATTCTCACCAACGGGAAGCCAAGATGGTAGAGCCCTAGTCCAGTTAAGGTAACAAGTGGTGCCACAGATAGAGGGCTAAGTAACCTAAATTATAGAAAGAAATTAAGAAATTAAGAAATACAAAACTATACAGCAAATAAAGTAGGCGATGTAAAGTTGATGCCACATGCTCAAAACTGAAGAAAAAAAACAACAACATATTAACACACATGACATACCTTACAACATTTCTCCACAGGCCAAGGAAGCCCAGTAGAATTTGGAAACTAGAAGTAACAATAAGAGCCCCCTGTATGCTTCTCATTGTATGCATAAACCTCTGTGGACATCAGTCATGAAAACAAATTAAAGGCTGAATTGACAACAACCCTATAATTTCAACACAGGACGAAAAATTACTAAAATTGCAACAAATATTGAACTCAAGAACTCATGATATCATAAGTGCAAATGATTCAGTGACAGTGACGGAAGCAGAACTTTCACCAAAGCGGTTCATCATCTACTTTATATACATAAAAAAAAAAGTTGACCTTTTATATATAGTGTAATTTTTCAGTTACGGAAATTCAGATGAACCCCTTTCCGCCCCTCTAGCTTAGACATTTTTCAACGGTGAGAACCTAAAGGTTGAATCCATCAAGTTTAAATCTTGAACCCACCTCTAGTCTCAGACTCGAACCAAAAAAAAAAGAGAGAGAATAAAGTTACATTACCAGTTCAGGATTCTGAAGAACTGAGAACCTATTAGCCTGGATAATTGAGGTAATTGGTATCAAGTATGCATATGAACCACCTATTACCAATGGCAATCTGGTCCCAAATAAGGATTGCAGTAATGTATTCACTCCTGAAGTAAAAAGCAATGTCTGTACTACTTTTGCCTTCTCATCCTACAATTTTAAAACTGGCTGAAAATCAGTTGAATCAATAAAAGGATAGTAATATACAGGATCAATTATCTAGTGGAAAAAAAAGAAAAAAAAACTTAGCTCCCGTTCTGCTATAGATTTTGAAGTTGAAACTTGAAATATGAATTTTTGAAGTTGTATTTTTGGAATTTGAAATTGTATTTGGACATGTATTTTATTTGGAAAAAAATTAAAGTTTTGTGAGTGGAAGTAAGTTTCATGACCAAACATATAATTGAAGATAAATTTCAAAAACTACTCCCAAAATCTATGTCAAATGCTAGCTTAGCCATAATGTTGAGAATAGAAAGAAAGGTAGCTTGGTTGGCTAATGACTATTTGAACTTTTATCTTGTTAGTGAGGCTTTAATTCCTCCCCACCCATATGTAATAAAAAACAAATTCAGAAAAAAGGAAAGAAATTCTTACATTGCCACCACCCATTTGAGGAACTATGATACTTGGAATTAAGACAATATTACCAAGACTCAATATGTAATGCTGAAACCCCAAGAACAATGCTTCCCCTGCGTTATCATATATTAATCATAACGTAAAAATACTGTCATTATATATAACTTAAATTCTGTAATTTCTAAATCTGCACGTACACCAAGGTGGTGGGCTGTTAACACAGTATTGTACATTCTTAAGTTGCTCCATAACTGGATGAGGATGTAATTCTTCAGCCTTTTTAGCTCCACTATCGCCACTAGACATGATTACTTAGAGATTAGTTTAGGAGAAAGTTGAAATTGGCACTATACATGCATTGACATTTACTTTTTTTCTTTGTAACAAAAGATACCGTGACAAATATATTGTTACAACTAATTAGATATTGATATGAAATTAATTGAGTAGATTGTGGTTACAAATATTTTTTTGCCTTTAGTTTTAAAAAGTGAAAGATATGAATTTAATATCTAATGTCAAAACAAATATCAAAACAACTCACCCTCATGTATGGAAAAAAAATTCAAAATTCTCTTAAAAGGTTAAATGAGATTATTAATTTGGATACATATTATATTTAATTTTTGATATTCAGAATCCAGGTTTTTACTTAATGCAAGAGATATAGAGGTGACTTAAAAGATAAAGTCAATAAAGTGTTTGTTTTAGGCCTCGTGAATTTTATGATTTTATTTTCACTTTAAACAATATTGAAGATTGTAAAAAAATAAAAAAATTATTTACCTTTTATCAAAAATATTTTAAAACTTTAAATTAAATAACTCAAATCTTCATATTAACAAATAAAGTTTTTACAACAACATCCAAGATAATGTATTGTAAATACATGACTAACATCTTATTGGATAGGATGAATTCTTAGTTTTATAATACTACATGAGGTTAACTAAAGATTTTGTGTCATTTAAGAATATTACATTAAAAGCACTAAGTATATAAAAATATAAAAGATAAAACTATAATTTTTTATTGCTATATCTAATTAGATACTGATATTGAGTAGATTGTCATTACAAATATTTTTTGCCTTAATTTTAAATAGTGAAAGATATGAATTTAATATCGGATACCAAAACAACTCACCCTCATGTATGAAAAAACACCATGTGCTTCAGTATTATGTTTTGTAACTTTTACTAAAGATTAATTTCAATGTTAAAATTTTCAAAATTCTCTTAAAAGTTTAAATGAGATTATTTCATACAGAATTCAGAATCCTTATTCAATGCATTATCTCGTGAGATAACAAATTTATACTACAATTTAATACTACATTCGTTTCAAAAAAACTCATTTTGGGTCATACCCGCTCTACCTCTAAGTTGGTGACCGCAATTCAGTTGCTCCATAACTGGACGAACATGTAATTCTTTTGAGCTTCTTAGCTCCATTGCCACTAGACATGATTGAAACTTAGAGATTAGTTTTGGGTAAAGTTGAAGTTGACGCTATTTCATACACTGATTTTTTCTTTATAGCAAAAGAATGAATGTTACAAATATATTACTATAATTAATTAGATACTTATATGAAACTAACTGAGTATATTGTAGTTACAAATATTTTTTGCCTTAATTTTAAAGAGTGAAAGATATGAATTTAATATCTGATATCAAAACAACTCATTAACTCTCGCTAAAGAATAATTTCAATGTTAAAATCCTCAAAATTCTCTAAGGTTAAATGAGATAATTTCATACTTAATATAGGGAATCCGGGATCCTTATTCAATGCATTATCCCGATGAGATAACGAATTTATACTGCTGCCTAATACCTTCTACGTTTCAATTTGTTTATTTGATTTTGACCTGATATAGAGTGTAAAAAAATATTTAATTTGTTTGTTTGGTTTTGACTTGATATGGAGTTTAAGAAAGTAAAGAATGACTTTTGAATCTTATGATCTTAAATTAAAAAATACGTTAAATTTGTCAAAATGTCCTTTAATCTTGTAATCTTAAACATACATGTGAAAAATTAGAATTAAAGACTGTCAAAATGTCCTTTAATCTTGTAACCTTAAACATACATGTGAAAAATTAGAATTAAAGACTTATAAAAAAAGAAAAAGGTATTTTTTTAAACAAACTATATTAAACTCTTAAACATCTTTATTTGCATCAAAATGTTTATATTTTATCAATTTACAAATAAAGTAGCGATGTATATTAATTAACTATATTGGTTAATTGAAAAGGTTGTATACATAAACAAAAGATCATGAATCTTATTTCGAGCATCATCATTAATCGATAAGTTAAGAATTCAAATCATGTTGAATGGTAAGTGGAAACACTATTTAATATATCCTCCTAAAAAATAATGAATCTCATTTTGAACATCTCCACCGTTAATCAATTGATTAAGATTTCGAGTCATTATAAAGGATAAATAAAACACCATAAATCTTTCTAAAAACAATGAATCTTAGTTTGAACACTTTAAGTGCGAGCAACCGAACACTATTAATCCTTCAGAAAAATCTATTTTTCATTTTGATTCTATTACGAATATGACGTATTACTTACGTAAGACAAGGAGGCAGACATTGGACTTACTAGTAGAGCCAAATCAGTGAACCAACACAGAGTGAGGAAGTATTAAGGTTCAAATAAAATATATATTTTCTTTTGTCGTTGCTATTTTTAACAAGAAATTAAATTATACTCACTGTTCTTGCAAATTAAATAATAATAATAAAAAAAAAAATTAAAAATATATATGTATATTGTTTATATTAACGGTGCAAATAAATTAGTAATAATTTGCAATTCTACCTTCATTTCGGCCAATAAGCTTTTTTCTTATATTAGAAAGAAGAACGAAGAAAACGAGAAAAAACATAAATAGAGAAATTGAAGATTGATTACATAACAGTATAATTTGAGCTTGTCAATAACTTATTCATTTATTTGTCTAAATCCGTTTTACCAATAATGTAAAACACTTGTAATTACTCCATTCATTTCAATTTATGTGGCCATTTTTTAATTTATAAGAGTCAATTTAATTAATCTTTAAAGTTGAATTAAATTTTATCAACTAAACATATAAAATTAAAATTTATATCTTCAAAAATTATAAAAAAAAATATCATAAATTATAATTTTATCATGTCAATATGATTAAAAAATATTTTTAAAATATTGATCTCAAAAATTGACAGTACAACATAAATAGAGATAGAAAGTAACTTTTATTATATAATCGTAATTTATACGAAGAAATGGTTTTTTAACCTTTTTTCTAAATTTTATAATTATTTTATAAAAGATTTTTATTTTTATGTACCCGATTTACGATCCATTGAAACTAAAACCACAACACCAAAAGGAATAACACGAAAACAGGCACGCGTTACAAGTATTATTAAAAAGGAACTCAGCTTTTTCGTTGAGGTGGCACGTTTAACATCTTAGGGGTAATCTCCTCCAATCACAGCAAACTTTTCTTCAGCGACAGCAAAAATATTCAGAAGCAGCATAATACAGAGAGGGAAAAAAAGAAGAACCAAGGGCTATTTTGTAAATAAATTCACAGTAATGAACCATACAATTTTTTGTTCAATATTTGATTACTTGAAAACCACAACTCCCAACTCTTGTTTTCTCAGTTTCATTAACATGTAACTCTTTTTTAAATTATTTAACACCTTTTTTTTTGTTTATAATTCTTTAATCTTGACCTTTACATATTATCTTTAATGACACTTTTTTCTAGATTAACATGACAATTGACGTGAGCTAATGATTTTGAGTATCTTTGACATTACATATAAACATCATTTATTTAAGTATAATTTTTTAAAATTTATTGCTTAAACTTTATATGAGTTTAAAATTGTACCCAAAAAATATATTTAAATTGTTAATAACCTTAAAAAGTGAATAATCTGATAATAAATACGTTACATTATGAACGTTTGTTAGCTTTGTAAATAACTTCGTGAAAAAGTTCACAAGTAACCTTCAAATAGTTAGCAAATAACTTCCTAAAATACCTTATAAGTAGCTTTACGAACAACTTCTTAAAGTAGTTTACTCAAATAACTTACAAAATATTTTTTTTTATATAAATAAAGAGCTAAATTAATTTATTCTAATGAAAATTGAAAGTGAAATAATATATCAATTTCTCTTCTTTTTCTACTTTTTTTTATGGTTGTGGTATCCAAATTAGTTTCCGCCTATCTCAACTAATTTTTCAGAATACTTACCATCTCATGCCAGCAACGATACCAGGTAACTCTGTCCACCTGACTAATTCTACTTATACTTTACAGTATTATCTTATGATAACAGAGAAGTGATCTTCTAAAACTAATGTATTTTATTTTTTGCAATATATAGTTGAACCTTTTTTTTCAAAAAAAGGCAAAGAGTGAACCAAAAAGAACAAAATCCTGATAGGTGTAGGCATGCATGATATCCACGTCCACACGCGTTCTCCCACTACAGGCCATTTCTCTTCGGTGCAATGAGATGAGCGCCCACCGCCTGATTGGTAGCTACCCACTGCCCCCCCACCCACCCCAACTGCCTCACCCCTACTTATTAACTCAAACAAACAAACACAACTTATCCTTTTTTTCACATCCGTTATGCTTTTTGAATTAGTTATATCCTTAAAAAATTGATTAAAAAGAGTAGGGCAAAAGCATGAGGGTAATTAGTAATCAATGAAGATTTTAAGGAGGTGTCTTTTCTTTTCTGATACTACTCTTCATCATTCATAACCGAAGGGGAGAGACAGCTAGGAGTAAAGGCTAAGTAGGGTGTGATAAGTGTAAAGCATGCATGCAAGTTCAAAACTCTCTTGTAATCCCACATGTCCCCTTTTTCTTAAGTTGCTCAAACACGTACCCACCGTTTGTTTCCAAGTGTCATCTTAACCTTTTCTCTTCCTTCATGTTTTGCCTTTCTCTTATTGGCTTATATCACACTTCTTATACCTCTACCTTCAATCCCACTAATTTTCCCTCAACTCTCCTCTCTGTTTCTCTAGATTTGGGTTCTTTTTTTTTTTTGGTTAAGAGGAGTTTTGAAAGGGTTCTTTTTTCTTCAAAGAAAAATGATGCAGACTTTGAATCCTTACCCTTCAACCTCAAAAACAGCTGAGATCATGGCTAGATACAGGCCCATAGCACCAAAACCTGAGGCTCCAACAAGTCCTGTTTCTGAGGATAACTCAGGTGGATTGCCCCCAAATATTCAAAAGTCTCCTTTCTTGAGGAATGTATGGCCTCAATTGCAAGCAAGGCCTACAAGGACTAGGAAGAGAGGAAGGACTGCCCTTGGTCCACCTTCTTCTATGAAAAGAGCCAGGGCTAATTACTTTCCTGCAGGCCAATTTCCTACTTATCATCAGGTAATGGCTGCTTCTCCTTCTTATAGACCAAATGTGGTTCCTCAGTTCACCTTGATCCCAAATCTAGTCCCTCTTAAATGTGGTTTGGGTACCCCAGTCACAACTCCATCAAATTCCATAACACTCCCTCTTCTTTCTTGTCCTACCACTACTCATCCTATGCTAGTGGAGAAAAGCTCCGGAGAGGAAGTTAGAGGGATTGATTTGAATTTGGCAGCTGATGTCCCTGAAGAATTAGATTTCATGCCCCAATTGGAAGGTCCCAAGGGCCCGAGCCCGGGCGTTATAACCCCACAGCCAGTGCGCCCAGTTGGGTCCAGTATTTCCATTGGGTGCATCAATGAGGAGGCTCCAGATGGTGGTGGAACTAACAAGAAATCTGTGAAGAAACCAGAGGAGGTGGAGGAGGAAGTTGAAGCAGAGGCCTTGCCAGCTGTCATATCGGACTCGAATAACAAAGTAAGGCTCACAAATTCAGCATACAAAGAGATGGTGGGTCAACCTGAATGTTGCTGGCTGGACTACATGGTTGGGAATGCATGCAAGAGAATTGGTGGGGAAGTGATACTTGAGTTCTTGGATTCATCTTGCACTGTGCCAATGTCATCTGATCGGTTCAATTGCTGGGTGAAGATAGAATGGGGAGCTGCACAAGGGAAGAAGAATTCAGTCAAAGCTTTCTGCAATGCTGTGAAGTTAGCTTGCCAGTCCAAAGATTATGTCTTTGAGTGGAGGTTCCATACCACAGATGATGATGCTCTAGAATCAGCTGCTTCCAATATTTAAAAAGTTTCTTTGTCAATTGTAAATACAGTTTAACTAGTTAAAAGTTGTAGTTAAATGTTGTAAAATGCCCCGGTGAAACCCTATGCAGTATAGTAGCCGTGTATAGAGAGTAGGAAACGAGTTTAGTTTAATTATGTTTAATAGTTGTTGCCCGCTTAGATCTGCAATGATCTTAAGAGTACAAAGCTATGTGCTAATTGTCAAGTGTATGTTTCTGGTTGTTTTTTGTTTTAGTTCTCTATTTGTATATTTTACAAGTTCAGCACACCATCAATAAGCAAAACGGACTACGTACAAGTTTTGAATGTCTAGTTAATATAATATACATATTCAGCCAATAATATTCATTTGCTATCCAATAATCATCGTTCCTTCAATATACAAGGTTACAAAGTTATATATAACTTTTAAGTTACATATTGAAGGATGATTATTTGATAACAAACGGATATTATTGGTCGAATACATATTAGAATTCCAATTCCATGGGACTTTCAAGGAGACTCCATTTGAAAGTTGTCTGCATATGATTTTGGCTCTAGCAAATTAATTCCATGGGATTTTCGTGGAGACACTCCATTTGAAAGTTGTCTGCATATGATTTTGGCTCTAGCAAATTATGGCTCTTGCGCTCTTAACAGATTTTTTGGTTGCGCTCTAACAGATTTGGCTCTAGCAAGAAATAGAGTTGATAGACATAAGATTCACTACCCCATAAATGGTAAACTAGTTGGACAAGTATAAGACTCCACTTACACAAGAATAATATATGATGTTAAGAGTATGATATGCACCTATAGTATAAGGTTCATATGATTTGGAAGAAGTATGATTTAAAAATTAACTCTGATTGGTTCGACTGCCTTTTAAGACATGAATAACATGAAGAGAGAAAATCCATATCTTCGGTGCCATATACAAATGGTGTATGAAATTTCTTGACGTACAAATCAAGAGAAAAGTACTACATCACATCATACTTCTATGGAACTTTTTTTAAATAGGTTGGATCCATTTTTAAATACTCAAAAGTGTCCTACAGAAAGTGAAATTGTTGGCAATGTCGTAATATTAGGAGATTAAGTTGTCAGAGAACAAGTTGGACAAGAGTTCTGGAGAATCGAATTGTGCTTCTCTCAAAAAAAAATTTGAGAGATTGTGTTTTTCCGTGAACAGATTGCATGACATGGCCTGGGCTGGGTGGGTGGGGTGAGGGTGAATAGAAACTGTACTACGTGGATTGGGAAATAGAGTGAGTTTCTCGGTAAACTCACGTTGCAGGCTTTTCAATAGGGGAAGAATAGACTTTTCCAATTGGCTCAACCGGGGGAGAAAAGACTTATCCAATTGGACATGGAAACAATTTTGGAAGTCTAAAGCCTCGTACAAATTAACTGTTTTATATGGTTGTTGGTTCATGACGTATGTTTCACACGTAGAATTAATTTATGCATTCAGGTGTTTCATGTGTAACTGCAAGGTGGAGTGCAACACTTTTTTTTTTCAATTTCTAGTGGCTGGTCAAATGCGGACTCTACTACTCACCAGTTGGATTCTAGAGTATTAGATCATTTGGTATAACAATTCTAAATTTTAATAAAAAGATTTAAATAAATACAAATACACACAAAAATAATAATAATTTAAAATTATTTTTAATGTAATATTTTTAAAAAACATTAAGTGTTTAACTTCACATAATAAAATTATTATTATTTATAAAAGTAAGGATTAATTCTAGTTGGATAAGATATTATCCATTTATTTGCAATACATTACCTTGCATGTTGTTGTAAAATTTGATTTATTAATATGAAGACTTGAGTTATTTAATTTAAAGTTCTAAAATATTTCTGATAAAAAATAGATAGTTTTCTTTTTTTTATTTATTTAAATTTTGTATCTTTTCTTTATAATCTTCTATATCGTTTAAAGTAAAATTAAAATTATAAAATTTACTATGAAATCTTTTAGGGCCTCAAATTTTTGGGGGGGCCTAAAACAAATCTTGAATAACATGGAAGAGAGAAAACTCATACCTTCAATAATGGTGTATGAAAGTTCTTGACTTAAAAATCAAGAGAAAAGCAAGACATCATACTTCAGTGACTTTTTTTAAAACAAAAACAATCAAATAAAGATGACATAAAACAATAGGTGATTAACTCGCCACAATGAGTTTAATTTGGCATTTTAGAAAATAAAGTGACCTGAGATAACATGTTAAAATATAATGACAAATGTAAAATCTTATTTAACAGTGTATATAAGTTGATCCATCTTTAAATACTCAAAGGGACTACAAGAGGGTAACATTAAAGAGTTATATAACATAGTTAAGAGCACTTCCGTATTCTAACTTCAAAGTTCTCTGAAGGTCATTATCATATTATTCAAAGAAAATGCACTTGAATCCCTATCCAATATCCTAATTCTCGCTAGGAAGTGACTAAATTGCCAAGTTGGTACTTGGTAGAATTTGAATTGATAATCTTGTAGTTTTGGTGATCCACAATACGAACCAAGTATTTATGTGACCTAGTAAGATACATTAACTCTGTATTTGCTTATTTAGTACTGCTAAACCTTCCGTTGATCCACAGTCAAAACATGTACTTTTTGTGTTCTCTTTAGCTATAGTACTATATCTTTACAGTGAATGTACTTTTGTTCTAGTTCTTCAGTTTCACATGAGATAATTTCTAAGGTCAGAAGAAGCTTAAAATCTAGGAGTTAATTCCTAAAATGATCACTCAAACTTAATGAAATTATCTAGTAAAGTCATTTATTTATTTTTTGTTCCAATAAAGTCACTCAAATTCATAAATATACATTACAAAGTAACAATGGCTAGAAAACAACTTAGAAGTGAGTTGAAATGGTTTTGAATATAAAACCACTTACCATCCATACCATATATTTTAGAAACTTGAGTGACGTTTAGATAACTCACTCTTGATAATCCAGAAGTGCTCATCCATTCATTTTAGAAGCTTGAATGATAGAAGGAATCCTATCGTGTTGTGTACCTGCTTATAAGGTAAAATGTTAAACAAAGCTCTGTACAATTAGACTGCAAATAAGTCCAACAAAATCGGCCTCAAACATAGTCAGGCTAGTGATAATGTAGTGACAATGTGCCTGGAAAAACTTTGATTCTTCCCAAAATTGTTCCTTACATGCTGAAGTGAATAGGGGAGGTACCAGCTACGACTAGAAAGCGGTCAGTCCTGTCAATGAATACCGTTCATAGTTGTGAAGGTGAATGTTACGAAGATCTGTACATTAGACTGCAAACACGACCAATAAAATTGACCATGGAACATAGTCGAGCTAGTGTATCATGTAGTGACAATTAGTACGAAAACTGATTTGACGTTTAAGTTACAATAAAGCCAAACTCTATAAAATCAGTACTTCAGCATTAAAAGTTATGTCATTCCAGAAGATAAGTCCTGGCCGGCTCTCTTTCGGTTCCTTCTCTACAAATCTGATCAACTTGTTTTCTTTTATCATGTTTTTTCTTTCACTAATTAACTAATACCTTAAGAACTCTTAATAGAAGTACTAGCCATAATCTGGTACTCTTTCTACATCACAATCTTGTAAGCATGCAATGCAAGTCCAAAACCTCTTCTAATCCCACATGTCTGTTCCAGGGAAATAGCAACAGATTGTCTAAAAGCACAATAAGATATCTGATGCAATATATTTATAAGGGAAACAAAAAAATTGGATAGTAAAGTGTTCAAAAGGACTTATAGTGTACTCCCAACCATGTTTCTTAGCAAATGCCTTTGTTGCTTCTACACTATCAAATGATAACGCTGCCTCACCAACGTATGATAGAGGGTCTCCTGTGGGTGTCCATCCGATCAATGGTTCCCACCTAAAAGATGCAATCAAACAGATGCTTGACTACATTTCTATTAATTAAAAATAGTATCAGAAACAAAATATCTACATTGGCAAAACAGAAGCAGTTTGTGGAATTGCGCTGTTTAGAGACCTGAGATATTGGGCATGCTGAAAAAATGCTTATGAGCTATCCAAAACTTACTTGAAAAAAAAAAAGTTGTCTCATAGAGAAATACAAGTTCCGAGGATTTGTTGCATTGATAATACTTATATATCCAAAGTGTTCTCAGAGAATAAATTATAAATGTTTTTATCATGAAAAAGGTAAAGATTGCGTACTTCTGTGTAGACAAGAAATTTATTTTCCACTTTCCAGAGCCTTGTTGAGTTGCAGTTCTTGCAGGTGATAAATAATGACCTGAAGAAGCAAGTTCAAGTATCCCCAGCAAAAGTTAGTCCATCCACAGATCCATTAACTATCCAGAAAAAGAACTAACCATATTTGTCAATGAACTGTAGGTATGACCTATATACTGCTGCAGATGAAAAAAAGGGCTAAATAACTGATGTAACCAAACGCTTAAGTATCATCTGGAAGAATAAGAACAGTAAATTCCAGTAAATTGTTGAGAATGGTATGCTCAATTGCTCAGTATCTGGTTCTGCTTCTTTGGTCGAGAAAGGAAAGGGGAAAGTTAAGACGACAACGACAACACCATCGAGGGAAATTCAAATTGGGAAAAGTTACATGTGTACAGACCAAATACCCTTTATTCCCACAAGTGAACACGTGCACTCCATCTCAGCAAATTTGTGCAATTTGAGTTGGAGCAAATCTCAGTTGTATGATGAGAATAAAGGACAACGGGAATAGATAACAAAGGGTCCACTAAAGTTGGTTAATTTGTTATAGACTGGGCCATAGAATTAAGACACATGTACAACATAGAATTAAGACACATGTACAACTTTTATTTTGTTTCTTCTTTATTTTGTTGTCTATATACGTCTAAAAATAGGTGTACAGTGAAGGAGTAAAATCAGAAGAAGAATTTCCCAATCTTTCGTCTCTTTCAATTTATCTTTAAGGTTTTTTTCTTTTTTCAGTTTTTTCATTCAAGTTTCTTTATGGTATCAGAGCAACACTGAAATTCCTTAACAATGGGAATTACTGTGGCTGCTTCTGGGAATACTAGATTCAATTCAATGGATACCAGTAATTCGTTTTTTCTTCACCCTTCAGATTCTCCTGGAATGTCCCTTGCGAATTCCATTATTGAAGGAAGAGGATATGGTGGTTGGCGTAGGTCCATCCTTATTGCACTTTCAGCAAAAAATAAGTTGGGTTTCATTGATGGTACTTGCAAGGCCCCAAATCTTGTTTCTATGGATTATAAAACTCTGAAAAAGATGCAACGATATGGTAACCTCTTGGTTACTTAATTCACTATCGAAATATATCGTTGACAGTGTGATCTATTCTAAAACAACAGAGGACCTTTGGAAGGATCTTGAGGACAGATTTGATCAACCAAATGGAGCTAAACTTTATGACCTACAGAAAGAATTGAGTGATTTAGTGCAAGGATCTAATGATATAGCAGGATATTACACTAAAATGAAAAGTTTATGGGATGAACTTGACATTCTAATGTCAAAAACTATTGTTCTTGTGCTTGTTCTTGTGCTTGTTCTTGTGCTTGTTCTTGTGGTGGAAAGACTTCATTTACTAAATTTGTTCAGGATGAGAAGTTGATCAAGTTTCTTATGGGTTTGAGTGATACTTATTCACCTGCTAGAAGTAACATTCTTATGATAACCACTCTTCCCTCTGTTAGTTTAGCCTACTCCCTAATAATGCAAGATGAAAAGCAAAGAGAGGTGTCTGTTGACTCACATTTTTCAGGAAATTCTGCATCGTTCTTGGCTACTAATCATCATTCTACAGGACAGAGTGATTTCAGAGGAAAGAAATCTAGTTTGGTTTGTTCAAATGCTATGGAATCATTGGGTTTCCTGCAGATTTAAGTTCCGCAAAGCCAAAAGGGTGCAGGGAAATGTGAGAAGTAATGCTAGTTTCACTCCAACTGAGGGAGACGTCAACAACCAGGGTATGATGGACACCACTTCCGCAGTGAATCAGCTCACTCAAGATTAGTTTTCTCAGCTAGTTCAACTACTTCATCAGGTCAAAAACAGCCCACCTGAGGCTTCAGCTTCAGATGTTCATGCTAACTGTGCTGGTAACAGTCCATATCCTACTTTTATTTCTTGTCTTGTATCTATCAACTCTACTCATTGGATCTTGGATTCAGGAGCAACAGTACATCTATCTTTTAACTCTAGCTTATTTATTACTCTTCAACCTCTCCCTGTACCCACTAATGTTAGGGGTCGTTTGGTAGGATATATTAGAAGAAATAATACATGTATTAGATGTGGTATTGTTTAATCCTATGTTTTGGTAGGATTTTTAGGTTAGGATGTACAATAAATACATTGCTATCCATGGTATTAGTAATACTGAGATTTTAATACATGGGATAAGTATGGTTAGAGAAAAAAATACCCCCTTCCAAATTCTTTCCAATTTTTTCAGAGAAATTGTAGAAACAATTTGATGATTTGATTGTTTAAATAAAGACAGAAAGCTGGCTAAGGTCATTAGAACGAAATACAATGTTCAGGAACTAAGATCTATAAAAAATGAAAGTCACACCTAATATACATGCATGTATTATATTATGTCAGATCTCAAACTTTTTTTGTTTTTATTTTTAAGAATGAATAATAAGGCTTTGCAAAGAAAGTACATAAAGTTCTAGAATGTGAAGAGTATTTTTATAAACAAACAATTTTAAAAAAAAAAATGGTAATGTATGTTGTTTTTAATACATCAAACCAAACGCTGGATAAGAACTAATCACAGCATTATTAATCCCAGCATAACTAATCTCAGCATTACTAATACACCCTATTCGGTACTATTCTAATACACTCTACCAAACGACCCCTTAGTCTTTCTAACTCTACAAGGATAAAAGCTACTCACATAGGCAGTGTTTCTCTCTTTCCTGATCTAATCACTCATAATGTTCTTTATGTTCCCTCTTTTAGGATTAATCTCCTATCTGTTCACAAATTGTGTTCAATTAAAATGCCTTATAATCTTTTCTTCCAGTGCGTATATGTTGTAGGGCCATTCAGTGAAGAGGCCACTGGATCTTGGTGAAGTTAGGAATGGGCTATATCAGCTAGAATCTGCCAGTTTACCTTCCAAGAAAATCAAGAATAGTTTATTTTCTTCAGATGTTTTTCTCGTTTAGTAGTAATCAAAGGAGACTCTGATGTAAAGCTTCAGCACAATAGATTAGGGCATTTGCCCATTTCTGCAATGAAAACTGAAAAGTATCAGTTCTTTCAATTTTCAATCTGTGTATCAATGTTCCTGTGATATTTGCCCTCTTGCCAAACAATCAAGGCTCCCATTCCCCATCAGTAAGATAGTAACTAAATCTATTTTTGAACTCATCCACATAGATACTTGGGGACCTTACAAGTCTGCTGCATACTATGGTAAAATATTTCTTAACTATTGTGGATGATTTAGTAGGGGACCTAGACATATCTTTCAAAAACCAAGAGCAATGTTTTTTTCATGCTTCAGTATTTCCTTGCTATTGTTGAAAGACAATTCAACACTAAAGGAAGAAAAATCAGATCTGATAATGCTCTTGAATTAGGGAAAAGTACTTCAGCCATTGGTTTTTTCAATTCTAAGGGGATTATGCATCAAACTTCCTGTGTTGCTACCCCTCAACAAAATGGAGTAGTTGAGAGGAAGCATAGACATCTTTTAAAAACCTCTAGAGCTCTTTTGTTCCAATATTCATTTTTGGGGAGAGTGCTTATTGATTGCTACCTTCCTAATAAACAGATTCCCTTCTAGAGTTTTACAAGGTTCTACTCCTTTTTCTGTTATTTTTGGTCATTCACCTAATTACATTGGTTTGAAAAGCTTTGGCTGCCTTTGTTATGCTTCTACTCTTTCACAACATAGTTCCAAATTTGAACCAAGGGCAGTAGCTTGTGTTTTCTTAGGATATCCTTATGGTCAAAAGGGTTACAAACTTTTGAATTTACATTCTAAGAAAGTCATAGTGTCTAGAGATGTTTTCCACGAAGACATTTTCCCTTTCCACACTAACTCATCCTCTGAATCTATTCACACCAACTCATCTCCTATTTGTACCAAATGTTTCTTCCTATTCTACTCCTTTTGACGATTCATCAGCACCTACACGCCCTGAGGGTGCTCATTAATCCTCCTTTCCTTCTTCTTCTCACACTACTCATAGTTCTGTTGGCTCTCCATCACCAGTTCCCACACCTATTGCAACACCATCTAGAAGATCCATTAGAGAGCACAAACAGCCTACTTATTTATCTGACTATATATGCAATGCAGTTTTTCTCAGTAATCTTACTCAATCCTGTTTTACATCTTCTAGCACTCCTCCTACATACCCTTTTTCAGTACTTTCTTCGGTTAATCAACAGGTTCTTAATTCTGCTTCTACTATGGCTAAACCATCTACTTATGCACAAGTTGCTATGCACCCTGGTGGAAGCAGGTTATGGCATCTGAACTTGAAGCCTTGGAGGCTAACAAGACTTGGAAAGTAGTTCAACTACCTCAAGGGAAAAAAGCACTCCCTTGTAAGTGGGTGTTCAAAGTAAAACAAAGGTCTGATGGGATTCTTGAAAGATAAAAGGCAAGACTTGTTGTTAGGGTTGATATCCAAAGAGAAGGCGTGGATTTCAAGGGAACTTTCTCCCCAGTTGTGAAGATGACCACCATAAGATGCATTTTATCTATAGCAGTCAAAAGAGGTTGTCCTATATCACGATTGGATGTTAATAATGCATTTTTACATGGTGAATTACAAGAAGGGATATGTATGAGGTTTCCCCCTGGAATGCTCTCTTATAGTCCTAATCATGTTTGTAAGCTTGGGAAGTCTCTCTATGGTTTAAGACATCACGCCAGTGGTATTCTAAGCTTACTTCTGCTCTTAATTTCAAGGGATTTGTTTCCTCTTTAAACGATTACTCATTATTTTTTTAAAAGGATGGTGATTCAATTTCCTTAGTCGTTGTTTATGTGGATGACACTATTTTAATAGGGAACCTCATGGTCTCATTATTACTCAGCAGAAGTACACTTTGGAGCTCCTTTCTGAATATGATTGCTCCGATCTGCCTCTTTCTTCACCTCTTGATCCTGCAATAAAATTACAAGCTCATTGTGGGGATAATTTGATTGATCCTACTTGTTACAGAAGACTTATTGGCAAATTGAATTACCTCATTCATAGTCGACCTAATATTTGCTATGCAGTACAACATCTCAGTATATGCAGGATCCCGGGACATCTCATTTTTCAGCTGCATAGCGAGTTCTTCAATAGCTCAGGATTCAGGAACAATCCCAGTCAAGGTCTGTTTTTGACAAATGACAAGTGATCCTTCTGTCAAATTGGTTGCTTTTGTGATGCAGATTGGGGATCGTGTGTCGGTTCGCGTCGGTCCGTTAGTGGATTTTTTATCACTCTTGGAGGATCATCTGTTTTTTGGAAGTCGAAAAAACAGGTCTTCATTTCCTTATCCTCGGTGGAAGCTGAGTATCGCTCCATGAGAAGAGTTGTGGGTGAATTGACATGGCTCGATCGTCTTCTTGCTGATATGGGATCTCTGCCGGAGCTCCCGATGCCGATTCATTCCAATAGCCAAGCAGCTATCCATATCGCTAGAAATCCGGTCTTTCACGAGCGTACAAAGCACGTGGAATTGGATTGCCACTTTGTACGGCAACAATTCCTCGCACGCCTCATTTCTCTGCCTTATGTTCCGGCTTCTTCTCAGGTCGTCACTGATCTCTTCACCAAAACCCAATCTGAGTCATTTCACCACACCATTCTAGGCAAGTTGGGGATCTCTCCTTTGCATCTGCTACTTTGGTCGAGAAAGGAAAGGGGAAAGTGAAGACGACGACGACATCATCGAGGAAAAGTCAAATTGGGGAAAAATACATGTGTAAAAACCAAGTACCCTTTATTCCCACAAGTAAACACGTGCATTCCATCTCAGCAAATTTATGCAATTTGTGCTGGAGAAAATCTCAGCCGTATGATAAGAACAAAGGACAGCTAGGAATAGATAATAAAGGGTCCTCCACTAGAGTTGGTTAATTTGTTATAGACTAGGCAATAGAATTAAGTCGCAAGCACAACTTTTATTTATTTCTTCTTTATTGTGTTGCATATAAAATCATCAGAAAAATTTCCCAATCTTTCATCTCTTTCAGTTTATCTTTAAGCTGTTTCTTTCTATTTTCAGTTTTTTCATTCAAGTTATAAACAGTAATGAATTGCAGTGATTCCATGTTTAACACTCAAAATTAGAAAACGTACAAAGACCTCTGACAACTAAGCATCCCAATCTCTCCCTGTTTTGTTAGAAAAAAAGAGAGGAAGAAATAAAAAACAACCAGGAAATACTTGAATCTGTTCTCTAATATGTTTCTGGAGATCTTTTTGACAAGAACTATAATAAGTAATGAAGTTAATTGCTTTGACAAGAAGTATTAAAAGTTTCAAATGGAACTAAGCTGATATAAGTATATGCAAAAATTCTATATCGATGCCTAATTTATTTCGAGCTAACAACGTTTCCTTTATTGGCTTGTAGACGAGTGGAAATGCATTTTGTCAATCAATCTATGTTACATACTGCAGAATAAAAAGTTACCATATTGGCGCACACCAATAGTACTCAAAACTTGTTCTTATACATTTTACGTGCACCTTATAGAGAAACATACAACGTGAGTCAAACAAATTGAGATGGAAATATTATGAGTTAGCTAGCAGGAACAAAAAGTGTGCTAAGTAACTTCTTAATGTTTTCATCCACTACGCTTCGAGTATGTGATTCAACATTGTAAATCCTTTAAAATTTATTATCTCTTCTCATTAGCTAATGAATTAATAGTGAGTCAAGAAAACTCAGATAACAGCATTACTAGTCTATAAAGCTCTCTATTTGATGGTACGGGGTATGACTTGAGGCAAACAAAAGGTATGTTCAACTCTCGTTGAGTCTTTAGTGTTCACCATAGATTGAGACACATATTGGAGAAAATTGATATGTGAAAAAGAATGTGCCTATAATTGATTCCTTAAGAAATGAAATACGAAATCTATGAACAGGCTGAGGTTACTAACTACTCACACTATAGTATTCCTTCTATCTCAAAAATAATAAACAAGATTTAAAGTAGGAGAGACAAAAACACAAGGTGATTTCTTCTCATATGTCATAGCTTTGGTGGACGGAGTTATCTTGTACCTGTTTTCTGGTGGGAGGTGGCAAGTACACGTGGAATTAGTCCAGGTGCGCGCGAGCTGGCCGGACACCATGGTTATAAAAGAAAAAGGTTAAAGTAGGAGAACCAAATTATCTACTCCTAATTTTTTTGTTTACATTCGGACATCAGTTATTTTTAATTTTTAAAAAAATAAATTAACATATTTAGAAACTACATGAAATACTTGAAAAATCGTACTAGTAAAAAGAGTATCATTAGCAGTCAATTTTGATTAGGTATTAGCTCAAAATCTGCTCATGAAAGTAAAAGTCACAATTTTTCTTCTCAATGAAACACAAAATACTCAGTGTGTGAGTTTAATTTAGAATCAACATCATAAAACGACCTAAGTATTTCCAAAAATTGAATTTGAAATTAGAACAGCGGCACAAATAATTAAGAGTATTTTAGATAAATTCGGTACGAATAAGAAGCAACAATAACTACGTACTCTGAGACAATGTGTTCCTCGGGAATTCCAGACCATGCCTAGTTCGCCGGCGTCGGAGCTCGGAGGAGTAATTAAGAAGAAGACGATGAGGAAAACCTCGTGAAGATTGGAGAGGCTGAAACCTAGTGAAAGGACGCCGGAGAAAATTTGCTGAACCAAATCGGAATCACACTATGAATGAGCGGGAAACAGTTGAAATGGACAAGTTAGTTTCTGGCAGGTGCTATGCCTTGCTGGAGGACTAAGAAGGTTCTGGGCTTCGATTGGGCCTATTGTGTGTTTTGGGCCAAACAAAATTTTCAGGGTCAAAATTCATAAATACTCACTTTCCACTCGGGTTTAAGTGGGCGTTTGGCCGTGAAAATCATAAAATATTTACTTTATTTGGAAGTTGGAGTTGGAGTTATGTTTGGCTACCAGCAAGGGCTGTGGTGGATGGGTAAGTACTCCTTCATCTTTAACCAGATGTCTCGGGTTCGAGTATCCTGAGTACGAAATTGCCTTTGTTAAGGAGCGTTTTACCTCCAATGTTATACTTTCCAGCATCAATCTAGTTTAATCTAAAATAGAATCGATAAATTTAAAATGGAATTATATTTTGCCATACTTTTTAAAAAAAATATTTAAAGTTTAAATATATTTTTTCTAAATATGATTTATATCTCCCAATTTTTGAGTGTCATTGAAACGCATACAAACTGATTCTGGAGACTATTGTTGTTAAAATGAATAGGTGATCCGTAAAAATATAAGCCGTTTAATTAATGTATCCAAGTTTGAACAGATTATAAATCCATTTATTTATTAATGGCATAATACATAAAAAGACATGTAAATTTGGTTTCAACTGTCAAGTAAACACTCCAATTTTGATTATGCACATCCATAAATCTCAACTCGTTTTCAATGTGTCAGTTGAACACTCTAATTTTGATTATGTACATCTATAAATCTCAACTCATCTTCAATGTGTCAGTTGAACACTCCAACTTATAAAATGATCATCTAAACACCTCCAAAATTTATGTCCACAAGACATAGTAGGGACAAAATGGAGTGTTTAGTTGTCAGTTGAGGCCAAATAAATATGTCTAGATGTGCACTTTCAAACTTGAAGTACTTATTTGCTAGCTGAGGCTAAATTTAAGTGTTTATTTATGTATTATGCCTTCAAAACTTTTCCGACAAACAAAGACATATAATATGATCGAACGGCAAATTCAATTATAGGAATGTCCAAATTGTGTCGCTTTTGTCATATGTATCTTCTTGCTCATTGCCGTTTGTTCTTTCGTTCTCATCGAGACTTGGTCTCCTCGGTAATTTCTCTCCTGTCTTCTTCCTCTTGTTGCCACCATTTTGATACCCTCGGGTCGTTTGGTAGCCAGTAAAGAAGTAAATTATTTATGTATTAATTTATATATAAATTATATTGTACAATATTTGGTAGCTAGTTAAAAAATAAGTTGTTCATGTATAAAATTATTACGACGTTTGATTTGTAATTTAGAAATCCGCATAACATAACTAATACATATATAAATTACGAGGGAATTAGTGTATTATAACTAATACTTGTATTACTAACACCTGGATAATCTAACAAGCTATTAATTACACCTCACAAATCAAGAATCTATCATACTGAAAAAAATGTCAATGGAGGAGCTAAAAGAAGATGATCAAATCATTATCAAACTTAAACAAACTTGTTCTGATCTCAAGAACCTTCTTCAAGTCTCATTCAATGTTGAAACAAGCTTAGCAGAAATAGAAGAGAGATTTGTTGGTATGCAAGAAAATCTGTCCATTGCTTCAAGAAGAATAGCTCCTTTACAATCACTTTCCATTGCCAATAAGGCACTCGATACGAAGATCAACAGAGCAATTTCTCCAGCTCTTGCACTTCTTGAAAGTTTCAAACTTTCTGAATCCCTCCAGCACAAGCTTCTTGAACTTGCTTCTAAATTAGCTAGCGAGAAATCGTTTAACAAGAGGGTCGAGAAGTTGATCAAGTACATGGACACAGTGGATGATTTGAACGATGCAATTAATTCAATTAGCAGAGAGTGTGAACCAGCTATTCAGAAGTTGCAAGAAGTGGTGGAGTTTTTAAGCAGGACAAAAGCTACTGATCAATTCAGGACGCATCGGTTGAGAGAAACTTTGATTACACTTAAAGCTCTTTGTGAAACTGAAGTTGATGCTATGAGGTTTGATGGGCTGCTTGATGATGCTTTGTTGAATTTGCAAGATGAATATGAGAGTTTGTTGAATAAGATGAGGCATAGGAACTTTATGGAGGCAAAAAGTGATTGTGATGATGATGATCAAGATGGTGTTGTTGCTGCAGATATGGTGTCTACAGATTTGGGAAGTGAATTAGAAATCAAAGTGCTTACAAGAATCTCTGAGACATTGGCTGCAAATGACTGTCTCGACATATGTATTGATATCTTTGTGAAGGTAACAACTTTCTCATCATCGATGTTTATATGTTAAACTTAATCTGTTAGAGAGAATACATGTTTATTTACTTAATTACGTCTTTAATACTATATGACTTGATGCCTTTAAGTGGCTAAACATAGGTCTTAAATCACACTTAAAACTTCTAATAACATGTCTTATTCATTAGATGACATTAGTTAGACGCGATTAAGCTTCATTTATGTTGATTAATGATGTTGATTCCTTGATAGCGAGTGTTGTGCTAGAAGGTCTACATAATTAAACCGAATTATGGACCATGTCCTTCTGTTGTGCAAATCAACATTCTCAAGTGTTGATATTGCCTAGATCAGTGGATATAATCTGTTTAAATCCCTATTTTAGGCTGAACAATCATCAGAAAAGAATAAATGTTAGCTTGGTTAATCATTGATCACTGTTGTAAGGCTTACATCATTAGACCTGATTCTCGATCAAGTTCTTCTTTTGTGCTACTAATAATGATTGTGTATTCTGCTTCTTCCCACAGGTAAGATATAAAAGAGCAGCCAAAGCATTGATGACACTGAACCCAGAGTACCTAAAAACATACAGTCCGGAAGAAATTGATGAGATGGAATGGGAGAGCCTAGAGACAGTGATATCCCTTTGGATCCAACACTTTGAACTTGCTATCAAGAATGTATTTGTGTCAGAAAAGAAACTCTGCTGCCAAGTTTTAGGCACAATAATGGATGGAGTAATATGGCCTGAGTGTTTCGTCAAGATCGCTGACAAGATAATGGCTGTCTTCTTTAGATTCGGGGAAGGGGTTGCACGAAGCAAGAAAGAACCCCAAAAGCTGTTCAAGCTGTTAGACATGTTCGAATCATTGGAAATGTTAAAGCCCGAGTTCTCAGAGATTTTCACTGGTGAAGCTGGTGCTGATATCTGTTCGCGATTTAGAGAACTGGAGAAACTGCTTGTACATTCCTCTACCAAAGTCTTCTTTGAGCTTGGCCTCCAAATTGAGGCTAATCAGGATGTTCTTCCCCCTCAAGATGGTTCAGTTCCGAAACTTGTTCGTTATGCTATTAACTATCTCAAATACCTTCTAACGGATGCCTATAGCGTGACAATGATCAGAGTCCTCAGGACCGAACAAATATGGAAAGCTGGAATACTTTCAACACCCGAAACAGATGAAAACTTGCTCAAAGATGCAATGTTCAACATCATGGATGCCATCCGGAGGAATGTTGAATCTAAAAGATTGAGGTACAAAGACAAAGTATTGCCTCACGTGTTTGTCATGAACACTTACTGGTACATTTACATGAGGACTAGAAGTACAGAACTCGGGAAGCTCATGGGAGATCAGTATATGAAGAAGACATACAAAATTGTAGCTGAAGAATCAGCTTATTCATATCAAAAACAAGCTTGGGGTCCTCTAGTAAGGATGCTGGAGAGAGAAGAACTTAAGAGAGTTGACAAAGACGCACTTACTGCTATGGTACGAGGGAAAATGGAGGCGTTCACTAAAGGATTTGACGACATTACTCAGAGGCATAAAAGCTTTTATCACATCCCTGATGCAGACTTGAGAGAGCAAATGAGAGAGGCTACTGTGAAGCTTGTTGTGCCTGTATACTCCGAATTATTGAACAATTTCGCGTCTTCTTTACATGTCAAGTCCTATCCTTCAGCTGAGTACATAGAAGATTCATTGAATCAGATGTTTGAGGTTGCCGATCATAAGAGTTCTGGAAAATCATCTTTGAGGCCGCGACAGATGAGAGATCCTTCGGATGGTAGTAAATCATTATCAGGCGAACAATCTCGCAGGAGCAAGGACTTCAGGAGGTCCAAGTCGAGTGTCATTGACACCTGATAAGTTTTTTTTGCAAGTAATGTGTCTTGAAGTTCTTGGTAACATTTGTGTTAAACTTACCACCCAAAAAAAAACAAGAGCACAAAAAAAGTTTGTAATATGATAAAACATTTGGTTACAAAATATGAATTGTTAAACAAATATTACTTACAATTTTTCAAGTTAAAAAGAATACCATCATCAGTCATCACTAGAAAAAAATGAAAAGTGGAAAGATGTGCATTAAACTGTGTTTTTAAAATCAACGGAGTAGAAGATTGAGAAAAGGAAAATACTAACTGGATTAATTGTTTTCAAACAATAAGCTATATTCAAAAGAATAGTCAACTTAAGAATTAGTAGGGTGACCATCTAAGATATTAACTTTTTTTTTGTTTGGTGTTTTGTGATTGAAATATTAAAATCTAGGAGGTGGACATGTATGATATGGTACGGTATTTAAAACTTTGGTATAATAATTTTGGTATTCGATTTTTAAAAATACTATATCATTATCATATCAAATTAATTCGGTATGGTTCGGTATTTTACGGTATGGTATATCGGTAACCATAGTTTGATCAACTTCGACTAATATATAAATCGTATAATAGAGTATTATGACTTCGACTTTTCAAAAAAAGATCTCAATTGTTCATACTAACACATAACACATGTAGAAAAATATATTAAAAAGAAAGTACAAACAACTCTTTTGTAAATCAATTACATAAAAAAAATATTTCAATCAAGATAGAGTAGTCAAAGTTTCAACGTCTAACCATTTAGTTTTCTACTAATAGATTATATATTTATTAGTATTTTAATAATATATATAAATTATTGTGTAACTATATACTTCGATATGGTATCCGGTATTTCGATATGTTTTATATAAATACCAACTACCATACTGGAATACCAAAAAAAAATTAAAATGTATACCATATATCATACCAAATACTATAATATCAAAATTACGGTATTAAAAAATTCGATTCGATATGATAATTCGGTATATACCATATCATGCCCACTCCTACTAATAGTTGAGTGATTTTTGGGTTATAAAACAAAAAAAAATTGAGTGAACTACTCTTGGTTGAATGACCATTTGAAATATTATCCCAATAAAAAAGTAAATTATAAAAATCGTCAGCACAAATACCGCATATCAAGTGAGAAATTAAAAAATAAATAAAATTGCACTGTATGAGTGCACTGATCATAAGTCATGTGCTATACAGATGCATAATAAAAATGAACTATTAACACTCATGACATCACTAATATTTGACAATGGAAGTTCTGATTATGATAAAAGTAACTTAAATAGTAGAAGAAAAGAAAAATTATCTAACGTATCAAATATTTATGTCTAATTGGACTCGTACCAACAACTTAAATCAATTATAATTCGCACCAGAGGGGTTAAAACTATTGATAGTTGTATTTGTATGTCTTTCTCTCTATCAACACTCAGCTCTATTTGTATTTGTATGCCTTTCTCTCAATCATTACTTAACTGTATTTGAATTTGTATTTGTATACCTATATTTGTATTTATATGCTGAGATTTCACTATGCCAAGATTTTACGGAGTTTTATTTGTATGCCAAGATTACTCTATTTGTATTCCAAAATTACTCTATTTGTATTTTTATGCCGAAATTATACAATTGATATAAAAAGTATTGGTACGAATTGTAATTAAGCAAGTGTTGCTATTAATGTCTCATTAAGTAACTATTAATTGATATTTTTTTGAAATTTCCTCTAGAAGAAACAATGCACATATAAAGATTTATATACTAAATACGTTACTTCATCTTTACTGCTTTGGTCCATTTTCAATATAAACATTTTGGATCAGGTATTACATCATTTAAAAATTTATAGATATTTTTAAAATATTCTAATCTTACTAAATTAAGAAAAATATTTAAATACTTCAAATATTTGTCTTATAACTCTAAATAAATATTTAAAATATGTAAACAATTAAATTTTAGTAATATAATTTTTTTAATAATTTAAACGTATAATATACACGTGCAACGCACGTGTCCACCACTAATTCATGAATAAAATCAGACCATATTTGTTGATATTTATGTCAAATTTTAAAGTAAAGTGAGATGTTGTGCATTATCAAAATATAAAACTTTCATCAGATTTTATCATTGTGTGTCTCTTCCTTTTGACGCAATGTGTTTAACCATTTTTGCCTAATACAGTCTTATTCCTTGATATTTTTGTCTGTGAGTTTTTCTTTTTTTTTTACATTATCAAGTTATTATTTTTTGCATTATTGAAATATTTAAAACTTTCATACCTTACCATCACGTGTCTCTTCTTTCTGATGCCACATGTTTTAATAATTTTTGCCTAATACAATCTTATTCCTTGATATTTTTGTCAGTGATTTTTTTTTTACACTACCAGTTATTATTTTTTGCATTATTAAAATACTTTATAAAACTTTTATCAGATCTTACTATCATGTGTCTCTTCCTTTTGATGCCACGTGCTTTAATTTTTTTTTGTCTAATACAACTATTCTTTGATATTTTCATCAGTGAGATTTTTTTATCTTTTTGTATTATCAATTTATTATTTTTTTGCATTATTGTAATATTTAAAACTTTCATTAGATCTTATCATCACGTGTCTCTTCCTTCTGATGCCACGTGTTTTAAATGTTTTTGCCTATACAATCTTATTTCTTAATATTTTTGTCAATTAATTTATTTATTTATTTTTACACTATCAAGTTGTTATTATTATTATTTTGTGTTATTGAAATTTTTAAAACTTAAATAGCTAAGTCAAAAAAATTGGGTCTGTTTCATATAATCTTTTTTAGTTATTATTAAATTATATTTAAAATTTAAAACTTAATGTAGTTACTCATTTTTTGTTAATTTTTTTTTTTCGTGCAAGTTGTCTTCAAAGTTCCTCAGTTGAATCACTCATCAGAAAAGAATAATCTCATTTTTTCAAATAGAATAATTTCATCGTCAAAATTTTCTCCTACTTTTATCATTTGAATCTTCTTACTATTTCCGTCAAGAAATTCACTCTCTACTTCAAACCGTATATCAAAACCCCCAAATCACCAATTTCAAAGCAAACCCCAAGTACCCAATTCCAACAAAAATGACAAAAACAAATGAAATTCACACCATTTTCTTTCATTTTCTGATTTCACAAAAGATGTTTAACTCTGCATCTTCTCATTTTTCACTCCATTAGATATGCTACTGATTCACTAAATACGTTACTTCATTATTACTGTTTTGGGCCATTTTCAATATAAACATTTTCAATCACGTATTACATCATTTAAAAGCTTATAGATATTTTTAAAATATTCTAATCTCACTAAACTAAGAAAATTGTTTAAATACTTCAAATTTTTGTCTTATAACTCATAAATATTTAGAATATGTAAACGATTAAATTTTAGTAATATAACTCTCCTAATAATTTAAACGTACACTAGTTCATGAATAAAATCAAACCTTATTCCTTAATATTTACGTCAAGTTTTAGTAAAGCGAGATGTCATAATTACATTATCAAGTTATTATTTTTGTGCATTACCAAAATATTTAAAACTTTCATCGGATCTTACTATCACGTGTCACTTTCTTCTGTCGCGACGTGCTTTAATCGTTTTACCTAATACAACCTTATTCCTTGATAATTTCGTCAGTAAGTTTTTCTTTTTACATTATCAAATTATTATTTTTTGCATTATTGAAATATTTGAAACTTTTATAAGATCTTACTATTACATGTCTCTTCCTTCTGACGCGATGTGCTTTAATCATTTTTACCTAATTTAACCTTATTCCTTGATATTTTGGTCAGTGAATTTTTCTTTTTTATATTAACGTGTTTTAACTATTTTTACCTAATACAACCTTATTTTTTGATATTCCTATCAATGAGTTTTTCTTTTTACATTATCAAGTAATTACTATTTTTTTTTGTATTATTAAAATATTTAAAGCTTTTATCACATCCTATCATTACGTATCTTTTCCTTCTGATGCTACGTGCTTTAATCGTTTTTGCCTAACACAACCTTATTCCTTAATATTTTTGTCAATGACTTTGTTTTTTCTAACCATTATCAAGTTATTATTATTTTGTATTATTAAAATATTTAAAACTTAAATAGCTAAACAAAAAATTGGGTTTATTTCATATAATCTTTTTAGTTATTATTAAATTATTTAAAATTAAACTTAAATGAATTTACTACTCATTTTTTATTTATTTATTTATTTCGTGCAAATTTCCTTCAAAGCTCCAGCTGAATCACTCACCAGAAGAGAATAATCCTATTTCCCCAAATAGAATAATTCCATCATCAAAAATCTTCTCCTACTTTTATCCTTTGAATCTTCTCACCATTTCCTTCAAGAAAAATCCAATCTTCTCCTTCAAACCCTAAATCAAAAACCCCCAAATCACCATCTTCAAAGCTAAACCCAAGTACCCAATTGAACAAAAATGGCAAAAACAGATGAAATCTCCAAGTACCCAAGTACCATTTCTTTATCATTCACTGATTTCCCAGAAGATGTTCAGCTCTGCATCCTCTCATTTCTCACTCCATCAGATATCTCCAATTTCGCCTGCACTTCAAAGCGATACGTTTCTCTTTGCCGTGATGACCCAAGACTCTGGTTTTCCATGTGTCACCGGAATTGGGGATCCAAAACCCAGATTAACAAATGGGGTAATGGTAAGATTTCGTACAAGCTTCTTTACAATACCCTTTTGGAGTATGAGAATCTTATTGGGTTCTGGCGCCGTAGTGGTGCTGAATCTGATTCACCGTTGATCTTTTTCGAGTGGGGTGCGTTTTATGTAGCTGGTTCGAGGGTGAAGCCATCGAAAATGGGTACTTATGAAGTGATAAAGATGCCATTTTTATGGATGGGTATTACCTCTAAGGGTGAAATTGTCAATTATCTTGATCCTGTGGGAAAGTTGGAGTTATCGGAAAATGTGATGAATTTAGATGATTTGGGTTTTTGGGAAAGTGAATTGGTTCCAGTGAATGTGAATTTCGTGGGAAGAACTCATGTTGTTGTGGAAGAAAATGGTAGTGGATTTGGGTACTCTTGTAATTCTCCACATAATAAAGGATTTAGGAATGTTTCAAGCTCAGGGAATACGAGGGAAGAGGAGTATGAGGATTTATGTGTGTCCCCTGGGAGTTTGCCGGACAGGTTGATGTCTGATATTTATCAATATTTTGCCAACAAGACAAGTCCCGGTGGGAATGGGTCGGCGAGGAGGCAGAGAAGGAGGGAGAGGGAAAGGCAGGGAAGAAGGAAGTGGGAGCCTGAAGATTATGTGAAAATAGTGAATTGTTCACCTACGCCAGACAGGCCTTTGCAGGGCTTGTGGAAGGTCTTGTTCCTGCTTCCTTTTGTTTATATACAAGTTTGCAAATTTATTCTTGTGTTTCTTGCCCATGGAAGTATTCTGTTAGAGAAAAACTTGATCTTTATCAGCAGTTATGTATTTTTTCATGAAATTAAGATTTGGCCTTTGATTTTGTTCTTAAAGATTTACATTCGTATAAGTAAAGCATCAGAGACTTTACAGAGACTTTATAGAGATGACTAGGTAGAGCCTTGATTTTTGGTAAGGTGTAACCACTTGTGATTGTAACAGGGTATATGCATATATGTATTCTGAGTGTTGAATTGATATAAAGTATTAAATCTTCAGTTAAGTGTATGAGCAAGGTGTATGTCAGTAAAAACTAGCTGCAAAGTGCAAACTGCGCTCGGGGGTACTGTGCTTTAAACCCCCTAAGCTTCTTCCCGTTTGTTCTAGTCTTGGTGGATAGAGTTACCTGGTACTTGTTGTTGGTGGGAGGTGGCAGGTATCCCGTGGAATTAGTCGAGGTGCGCGCTTCGACCCGGACACCACGGTTATCAAAAAAAAAAAATTGCTCTAGTTTTCTAACATTGTGATGCCACTAACCATTATGTACATGAAGGACTGATTTCCGACTTGTTTTACAAATATCCTTATTTTATTTTCTGTTTTCTTAGACAACGACCTGAAGGTAGGTTGATCATAGTTGGTATTTTTGTGGTCCTTCTGTATTCCAGCCTATTCCTCTCAGTAAGAAGTACTATTTGACCAATTTACCATTGAGGGGTCCAAATACCTCCTTCCGGAACTTGAAGGATAACTTCTGGTTCTGAAATTCCACATGATTCTAGTAGTAACTGCTCAACCAAAACATATATCTGGACTTGTACATTTGAATTAATGCTGGTTTTGCTTGATGGTTCAAGTGTCCTACTATCTCTTTGTTAGGATTTTGACTTGCAAGTGTTTCCTGTTGTATCCCTTCTAGTCCTTCTCCTAAAGATATAGGTTTACTAATTCTTCCAATCAAGGATGTATTAATTTTTCTCCGGATTTTTAAAGATTTCTTCAGCAATCATGTTCTTGTAAGTCTCGATCTAGCTTTTCTATAGGGCATAAAGTTGAACAGTTTTGATTAATTAATTTCAATATGTGCTACTGAATACTTATCTCCATTACGGTTAAGATGTATAATTTCTATAATAGTTCGACCCATCACCCTCATGGGTAACTTCCATTGTTTCATGTTTGAACTGCATGAATTGCGGAGTATTTAGTTTTCCAGTTTGTACATACTTTGTACTTCCCTTTTGCTTAAAGGTAACATTGGGGCATACTTAACTGCAAAAGCCTGCTCATCTGATGTTTTGGCTTTCCTTTTCACTGCAGGGATTCTGCGATGACATGACTTTGGAGTTCTTCCTTGTCTCATATGATGATATTGGTGGCGTTGCTTGCAGAAGGCTTGTGGAATTATGTAAACCTTTCTCTGCCTATGCCCCAGTGTTTTGGACTTCGAATACCACATTCATTGAGAAGCCTTTATCTTCAGAAGAAGAAAACATATATGAGAGTCGCATGCATATTCAGCCCCTTGCTGAAGCTGATGACCCATGCGAAATTCTGCCTAGTTCTGATAAGAGAGTAGTTTTGTGCATGCTTTGCATGAACTCAAGCTACGACTTGGTTATTCCTGATTTGGCAGGAAACACTGTAAATCCTAGGCAGGCGGAGGGAAGGATTTGGCAGTATGAAAATGGGACCTTTGGGTTTGGGTTTCTGCGAGACAATTACATTATAGACTTGAGATGTATTGCTCAGAATGGACAGATATTGGAGGCAGCAGATTTTTCTGGTGAATGATCTTGCTGTGTAATTTAATAGACAAAAGAGAGAAAGTGCAGCAGGAAATTTCCTATTTATATTCTTTGTACATATTAGTAAGTTCTTTATGCTGGGACGATTCTGGTTCTGTTGTAACATTTCGTAACAATAAAATCTTGATTTCAATGTAACCTAGGTATTCTGAAGCTTCCTTTTCTGTGAATGGATTTAACTCTTTTCCTACTATTTAAACTTCCCCTTTTGGATTCTTTCAGTTTCATTTTGGCATGGCAGGGTGTAAAGACGAAGCGCTGATTATTTCATTATCTGTCATGTTGAACTTTGATAAACTCATTAATCAGCATTTGAAGTTTTCATTGTGCGTGTAGCATTTTATATCTTTGTCCCCTCTCCTACAATGCTGATTGTAATTTATGGTTAGCTACTGGAAGCTTTCGTCTCACGACTCACCAAATATTCTTAGATCTCTAAGGACCTTCTGAATTGAATGGCTGGTGAATCTTGTGAACTTTCGAACATCCTGCTGATCACTGTTGCTTTCACTTTTTCCTTTTGTTGTATACTGAGAAGTTCTGATTCTTCACAAGTACTTGTGTATTTGCTTCTGTATCTTGCCTTATGTGGAAAGGATATCCGAAGAGTTGTATTATCACCCTCTTGTGCCAAATTTTGCCTTTTCCTTTTTACAAAATTTGCTTTTCTCCCCTTGTCAAGTTTCCAGAGTGCTAATGGCTTAAAGAATTGCTATCCATGAAATTATCAAGAAGGAGAGAGGATGGAGGAGGCTGACAAAGTGGTTTCAAGCAGGATGCAAAATGCAACGTCATGTGGTGAGCAACTTGGTAAGGTTGTTGAAATTTTGTGAAAATTCTTCAGTTTATTTCTTGGTTACTAACTAGTTTTTTCTGTTTTACTAGCAGCTAGACCACTCTAGCCTTGAAAAACTGGCAATGGAGAAATGGTAGTTAAGAAGTTTCTTCAGGGCATTGGATTAAATTGTTTGTGGTAACTCTTCTTGCCCTTATAATGAGAAACTTATTACTTAGATTTCCTCAAAAGGATCTGTATAAGTGCAATATAATTGGAGAATAACCGCTTTCCATCATCTGATAAGTGCAATCAAATTGGAGAAGAACCGCCTTCCATCATGTGAGATTCAAAGAATTCGTTATCTAGTTTGAGAGTGGAAAGAGTATGTTGCAAAGATTTGCATGGCACTGGACAGCAAAACCGTGTTATATTCAATCACATTTAACATCCACACAATACAAGTGAAGCACAAGAAACAAGGGTCAAAAATCTTCACACAGAAGTAGATTATTGTTCATCATCAAATTAATGGAAGATGAGAGAAAACATAGGCTGCAGAAGGGAAGCACATTAATGGACGCTGCTGAAGACCTCAGCGAAATAACGCTAGCACATTCAGATTCTTGAATATAGGAGACAGTAGATATGATAGCGGAAAGCTAAGGAACAATCAACTTTTTGACTGTTTATGATTCTGCAGTAACTTCTGATGTTATCGCGGGACTCATCTCATGGTCACCCTCAAGCTTGCTTAAGTTGCCTTTCTCCTTGATAAGTTGAATATGGTGATGCTTACAGTAGAGGCGCCCTTCATGTGCGATATAATTGGAAGGGCTAATTACACAGCCTCCATGGCTACATTTGAAGCAGCTTTTGTGGTATGGTGTACCATTAACTGATACCTATATAAACACACAATCAAGTTTTAATGTGACATGTATTACACAACTTTAGCATGAAACAGTGTTAACTATTCAAGCTGTGAACTTTTGGATTACGTAACAAATTTTACGCAAAAGATTACTTATTGCCTGTTGGTGGTGTTACCTTTTCTGTTGGATAGACAGTGTTCTTGCAGCCAAAACATTTCTCCCTTGTTCCACCAAACATGCTTGTCACTTTAGCTACCTGTGGTTTCTGTTTCACAGATTCAACTTGCATTTAGTAAGTGAACATAATATTCTGTGTCAGCAAAGTTTGATCATTCATTCTCAATTACCTCATTGTCAATGAGTTTCTGTGGCTTCACAATTTTTGGCGTCCCTGTAATGTTTCGAATTGTCAATAAATTTTCTGATTTGCAAAAGTTATTTGGAATTATTATCCATGTTATCCTCTACCTTCAAAACTTTTATCCAAACTGCCAGTTTGTTTGAAGAGCTGATCAAAGTGTGGCCTACAGTAAAGAACTCCTTCAAAGGAATTGTAGTTGCCAAGCTGCCAATTGCATATAGTTGAAGAATAGAAAAAGTTAAGCTCCAATGCCTTGAATACTAAGTCCAATAGAGACTTGATGAAACTTATAGCATCTCCAGAGTGGATATGACATATAAGCTAGTTATATTGAATAGAAAACTCAAATCTACTTCTTTTGACTCTGAACAAGTCAGATAGACCTATTCAGACACCATTTTACAGGGTGTTACATAGTTGTATCATATTAGTATTTGCATACAATGATCCTGGTGATTGCTGAACTTAATCCAAATTGAAGATGAATATTGGAGTTAGATCTTGCAAAAACTGTGTATGGGACAGGGAGGAAAAAGAAGGAAGTACTTTAAGCTGAACAAAAATCTTATGCCAGACAGATAATCTCTATGGGATTGTCATGAAACACAAACTAGAAGCTATAATTAAGAATTACATGAGAAAACTACTAGTCTTTTTGTTGCAAGTTTGGAAGAAAGTTTTAGGAAGAAACCTTGAGGGTTCCCTTGCAGTGATGGCATCTGAAACAAGCTTTGTGATAGATTCTGTTATCTGCAGTTAATTTGTCAACCAGATAGACAGTCTTGTCACAAGCCATGCACTTTTGTGTTGTTCCTGCAAATGCCATGGCTATGATCAACTTCTACAGAAAACAGAATTAAGTTGCTCTTTAAGTTTCTTCCCCTTCTTTTCTTGAATTTTTTCTGCACTTGGTGTTGGAGTTTGGAAGAGAAAAATAGAGAGGATGGATGGAAGATAAGGATGAGAAGCCAGCTGAGAAAGTATGATGATGAGGCTGAGAACAGCAATTTAACTAATTAGAGAAATGGACATTTTATCATCTTGTCCCCAGTATACATCACCTAACAACTCTGCAGACCTTTTTCCTTTTTCTCTTTCCTCAATATTTTTATCAATTTTTAATGCTTCTTGTCTGTAAAAATGTATACTCCCTAATTCTTCTTGAAACTGCAGAAAGTTGAGGTTAAAAGAAAATGATTTGCAGTAGCTTTGTCCTATGACTTAGACATAGGGTGTTTGGTAAAATATCTTAAGAAAATAAGTTTCTTAAAACTCAAGAAAATGGCTTTCCTCGATGGAGCAGAGAAACAAGTTCGATAAGTGAGATTTCATATTGATTGTCTTCTCTTCATCCCCGCAACTTATAAGTATCTGCCTAGATTGAGACAATATTTTATGCTTATTTATTAAATATCAGAAAATCAATAAAAAAAATCACTTATTATCTAGAAAAAATATTTTCCTAGAAAATATATTTTCCATGAAAAAATTCTCCTTCATGCCAAACAAACCCTATATACAGAGTATTGAATGCAAAGCCTCGTGCTAGCACGGACCCAATAAAACATATTAAAAGTGGTCTTATGTACTTTTTCTGTCCTAATTTATGTGATACATTTTTTTTTTCTTTTTTTTTTAAAAAACAACACATTTTCTTAGTTGACAAATTAAAAGTTTAATGACATTATTAACATTTAACCATGTTGGTTCCACTTATTTGGAATTTTTTATATTAATGTGGGATCAAACTATTAGCGGAGAAGCATCTGTAAAGTACCTTTAAAGCACAGACACTGAAATTTCAAAATTACCTTCGTCATGAAGTAGACACATCGACAAATAGGTTTAAAATTCAAAAAATATCCCTAGCATGAAGCAGACACGTCGATGAAGAGGTGCCTGCTTCTAGCCTCTTATTAATAGTATTGATGATGAAAATCAAACTTTGCTTGGTAAAAACCTTCATTAATAAATACTACTAGGATGACAAAATCAGTGAAACTAAAGGAATGAAAGAAGTGATTGTTCCTTGCATAGGCATCAAAGTTCACATGCTTGTTGGAGCCCAGTTTGGTAGAATGAGATCTTTTCTTTGCCACATGAATCATAATCATATCACTCCTCATGAAATATCTATTTGCTGTCAAAGCAATTATGCACTGTTAGATTACTTAAGTCCTCTGATTCTTTCTTTTTCTTTTAAAAGGAAAATACTATTATTTGGTGGACCATATTCTTATCAACAACCTAAAAGAAAGTTATGCTGGACCATCTTATTGTACAGAGTTATGCTAGACATGATTTTCAAATTCAATTTTCTATACTAGGGGAACTTAACCCCACCCTAAAAAACAGACCGTTGCACTAAAACTTCCTCTATACGCAAGATTTGGAAAAGAGTTCGATCACAAGGGTTTATTGTACGCAGCCTTACCTTGTATTTCTGCAAGAGGCTGATTTCAAGGCTTGAATACGTGACATCCTGATCACATGACAACAATTTTACCAGTTACTCCAAGGCTCCCGTTCGAACTTAACCCACCCTTACACAGGAAAAAAAAAACCATCTAAGGGGGGAGAATTGTTTTTTTAATTGATCTATCACATGGCATAATCATATTATTGATCTGTCAATGCCAGCCACTGTTTTTTTTTTTCAATAGGAGAGTAGAAAAGAAGTAATAGCTGTAAAGTATATATTTGACATATATAGGAGCTCGAAATCTCACCTGTAATAATAACTAATAACCTGTTCAGTGTTTGAAATAAGAATATATCAACAAATAAAGTCTTACATATATACTGATAAAGTAAAATAATTTTATTATATCAATAAATTTAATCGGTTATTGCAGTTTTTCGAGTTATCATATCAGTTTTGATATAAAGAGTTACCTATTAGGCTATTATTGTTGGTCAATTTAACTTGAATTTAAAAGTTCGTTATATTATCGATGTACAAAACATAACCTCTTCACTACTAAAAGTACTACTACTATCAATTGTCACACTACTACTATCCATAAATGAAATGTTATTCATAAATGTCAATTCTGAGCAGTTTAAATATATTTTCCTGAATTTTTACAAGTTTCACATTCTAAATATTAATGGATAAAGACAGACATAATTCAAAATACGTTGAGAAGTCGAGGTCCCTTAGAAATACAATCATTTACTAAATCATTGTTCCTTCGAACCTAAAGAAGTAAAAGAGGATTTTAATTTATCAGTATAATTTGACATGTTAATAAATAGTAACTACTAGAAGACTCAAATAGGGATCATAATAGCAAGAAGATTGTACTTGGTGTAGAGTATGATACATATCGTATAAACCACTGTTATTCTAGACATAATGATGGGGGTAACAAATGGTAAATTAACATATCATATCATATAGTGTTGTTTTATGTTGAATATATATATCCTCTAAATAATGATCGACTTTTGTATCCTCCGTATTGAAATTATCTTTTTAATGTTAATGTCTATCACGTGCAACGCACGTACACTAAACTAATCATATTAAAAGTGAGAAGTTCCAACCTTCAAAATTGGATTACCACTTTGCCCCCGCAGTATATTCAAAATCTAATTATTAAATATTAATCATTAAATAATAATATTTTAATTGCATCAAAATCAAATTAAATATGTATTAAATAAAAAAGTTAGAATTTGAAGAGTTGCAATGAAATTTATTTGAACTATTCAATTCATAATCAGATTTATCATTTGCAACGTTTTTGAGAGTTCATTGTTAAAGATCAACATTATTTCAATCATTAAATATTATCCTTAAATACTGATTTAAATAATAATAATAAAGTTATACTATACTGACACTATTAATTCCTATAAAGACTCTTAATTACTATCCATCCGTTTCTATCAAAATTGGGACTTCAAAGAGTTGGTGACTGAAAAGTTTTTAGAAGAAGAAGAGTCATTTAGGACTCTCAGATTTATATATAAGCACATTAATCAAGACAATATAATCATATCTACAATTTACAAAAATATAATAAAATAGATAATTATCAACATGGGATTAGGTCTATACAAATTTTATACAGTAATAAAGGATAAACGTGCAAGGCACGTTTTTAGAACTAGCATATTAAAACATACAACAAATAGGTTAATAAGTATTACAAGTAACTACAAAAAGATTCATTTGATATAAGTGATATGTTGAGTAAATCATCCTGGTTCTATTTTATGGTGTGGTAAGCAGTCTTTTGTCCTTGACTTAAAATTTTGGGTTCGAATTCTGGGTATGAAATCGTCTTTGTTAAGGAAAATTTTACTCCCAATGTAGAACTTCATGATGCAAGTCCAAATTTAATCGAGCCTCAAATTAAGCGAACATCGAACACAAGCCACTCCGTGAGAAAAAAAACTAGACATAATGATATCTCGAAAATAGTATAAAACTTCTCATTAAGAATAAAATCGAATAAGCAAAGCGAATTGTTTCGAATTCGACAAGAATCTCGTTTTTAGTAGCACAAAGAGGAAATTGGCCCAAGAATTTTCAAATGTATAGGAGTCGTTTGGTAGCTAGTAAGAGTTATGCAAGTATTAGTAATGACGGGATTAGTTATGAGGGAATCTATGTATTATCTATGCAAGTATTAGTTATGCAGGGATTACTTATTCATATATTAGTTATTCCACCTTCTATCCTCCATAAAATAATACATAGATTCCCTCATAACTTATACATGTATTAGTTATGCAGGTTTCTACATTGCAAACCAAACATTGTATTAATTTTGTTCATGAATAACTTAACTCCTAACCAACTACCAAACATGGTATTACTTATGCAGGATTTAATACCTGCATAAGTCACTGTATTACTTATGCAGGGTCGTTTGGTAGCTGGTTAGAGTTATGCAAGTATTAGTAATGTAGGGATTAATTATGAGGGATTCTATGTATTATTTATGCAGGTATTAGTTATGCAGGGATTAGTTATTCATGTATTAGTTATACATGTATTACTTATTCCACTTTTTTATCCTGCATAATATAATACATAGATTCCCTCATAACTTATACATGTATTAGTTATGCGGGTTTCTAAATTGCAAACCAAACACCGTATTAATTTTATACATGAATAATTTACCTTCTAACCAGCTGCCAAACGTGGTATTATTTATGCAGGATTTAATACATGTATAACCCACCTTCAAACTAGCTACCAAACGACCCCTAAGTGTATCATTCTTTTCAAAAGGGATTAAAAAGAAATAATATCACATAAACTGACACGGAAGGAGTAGTAACTACTAGATAACTCAAATAGGGATCATTAACCATAGTACCATGAGAAATGCAATTGGTACTAACATTGGAACAGAACAAAGGTTGCATTGTTAGCAGAATTTATCCCACATCGGACACAAGCAGTAGAGCGAACAGCTTTGCCCCTTATTTAAAGTTAGCTCCACCCGACATGAAAAATCACGCAGCCACGCAATGAGCACATAGCGAACTATTCTTTCGCCTTTTACTAAAGAATACCGTGTGTACGTTGCAATAAGTGGCATACGCCAATTTTTGGAGGGTATTTTCTCTTTTGGGGAAATCCCCATCAAATCTTAGTTAAAATATTTTTTAAGGCTTTTTTTGTCATGGTCCAACAGGAATATGGTTATTATATGAAGGGGGATAATTGCTTATGAGATAAATGAGAACTCTTAGGTGCAGTAATTAGCTATTAAGTGGATGCTTAATTTTGTTGATGAATTCATTAGTAGTTACTATTGTATTTGAAAGATGTATATCATATTTTACAATTGAAATTTTGTGTACGCAGTCGATCATGAAAACTATCTGTTGAACGTTTCGATTCTTGGGAGCATGAATACTTGATCATAACAATGTCGGAGCATGAATATCCGATTATGAGACTACTTGTTGAATGTCCAATGACATTTTGCTTCAACCTGAGCTATGCAACAATGCATTATTAGTGTTGGCATCTTCATAATTGAAGAAATTTTTGAGGACAATTCAACATAAATCCACACCATTTCATTTAGTTGCACAATAAGATTGTATAATTTTAAACTTGTTTGGATTATACACTCTATAAAGAATCACAATGAAGAAACCTTTTCCTTTAACTAATAGAACCAGTCATTCACAGAAAATGAAATCTCAAACAAAAAGTCTAACAATTAACATATATCCATCAAACATGATTGAATATTCTACTTTTGCATTGAATACTTTAGTTTGAACCGGATGTTACACTTTTGAATTGAATATTTATAATTTGGCTCAAATATCAAATTTTTGAATCGAGTATTCTAGTAGTTACTATAGTTTCGAATTGAATATTATATAATTTCATAAAAAAAATATTGATTATGATAGATATAAATCGTAATGTGTCGTATATCTTAGCAAGTTTATGTGTTATCTTTTCAGAGTAGTTTGTATATCTGAACAATTTTTTGAGGAATGATAAGAGAACTTTCTAAAGGGGTCCTCCTTATGATGCTACGGACGACTGTTCCAAGTGCAAGGGGTAAACTCGGACTCTGCCTCACTCAAGAAAAACTAAGGGTTTGAAAGAATTCACGATTTGATATAGGGTCCTTGGAGGACGGCTAAAAAGGCTCTCGTAATCAAACTAGACTAAAAAGAACATGAGAATTAGCACCATTCATATAAGTGCTTATATTTTGTCTCTTTGAAAAAAAATAGTAATGGTAATGTGGATTATAATCATGTATTTCTATGAATCAATTATTGATTAATGCTAACATTTAGAAATGTTATTCTATACAATATATTGTCACCTAATAGTTTATTTTTACTAATATCATGTAAATATATAAGAGCTTGGCACACAGCTCTCAAGCAGACAACTCTTGGACAACATGTGTGTTCGAGCTGTGTGCTTGCAGGGCTTCACTTTAAAAAAATAATATTTTTTTTGTTTTAATTTATTTATTTTATAAATCACAATATAAAAATTTGATTGACTCTCAAAATTTTATTAGTGCTACATAAATTGGGACCGAGAAAATAACACAATAACTAAAAACTTAAAATATTTACCATATAAGAAATTCGGTTCATTATTCAAATTCCATATGTGCCACACAAATTGGAACACATGGAATAACATATATTATTTGAAAATGACATAAAAAGTATTATAAATCACAATAATTAAAAAAAGGGTATAATAAATTTAGTAATATATGACAATTACGTAAAAGATATTATAAATCACAATATAAAAATTTGGTTGACTCTCAAAATTCTATTAGTGCTACATAAATTGGGACCGAAAGAATAACACAATAACTAAAAATTGAAAATATTTAAAAACCATATAAGAAATTTGATTCACTATTCAAATTTCATTTGTGTCACGTAAATTGAAACAAGAGGAGTAACATATATTATTTGAAAATGATATAAAAAGTATTATAAATCACAATAATTAAAAAAAAGGTATAATAAATTTAGTGACTTTCAAATTCTATCTATGTAACATATATTGAGCTCATGTTAATACAAAATTTTGTGTCTAGTCATGTAAATATTTATAGGATCTTTTTATATAATTACTACTCCCTCCTTTCAGTTCTAGGTATTCATTTTATTAAAAATAGATGTTTACTTTTATTTTTTAATTTAAAAATTTAGAAATAATTTATTATTTAATTTTTAATTTTTAATTTATTCTTATTATTATATTTAGAACATGATACAGTAAATTATCATTTTATTTATTATTAATCATTAAATACCCAAGTAAATATGAAAGAAAGAAGTATTATACACTATTGGGTCGTTTGCTAGACGAGATAAGGTGAAATATCTCAATTCTCAGGATTAAATTTATAATATATTTGGTTGATGATGTAAATTTATTCCTGGATTAATTTACACTAATTAAATATGATATAAATTTAATATCAAATCTAATGTTAAAATATCGCACCTCAATCCTTATTCCGTTGAAGATGAAATTACTTTATCCCACTTTTCATATGATATAAATTAAGTAATTGAAAGAGTATAGTCTTAATCTTTGAATAATTTAGTCTGGCGTACCAAACAAACTCAGGTGTATTACTAAGGGTCAAAAAGCTCAACGCACAAATACAGAAAAATCCTCTTCTACCGGGCAGGCAGCGGCGAAGCTCTTCCACTTTCAGGCTGCTCTCCACGAAACCTGAAGCTGGTGCATATTCTCTCTCCCTTTCTTTTTGCTTTTTGCTTTTGCTTGCTGATAGAAAGTGAGAACCTATAAATAATGTAAATTGAAGTAAGCGAGAATCGTTTTCCGGAAGTCCGAAAATCTGAAATCGCTTCTTACTTGTGATATTCGACCTAATTTTACAAGTTTAATCAGTAACTACAGTAGGCATTGATATTATTTTAAGTGTAATATTCTATTGAGATGCTTAATAAAGAGAAAACACCTGAGTGTGTGGCCTAGTGGTCAATGAAGTGTGTGGAGAATTATTAGGTCTCACGATCGAGACAAAAATAGTACCAGGTGATTTAGAGTTATAGAGTTATCTGGTACCTGTTGCTGGTCGGAGGTGGCAGATATCCCTTGAAATTAGTCCAGGTGTGTGAAAGCTGGCCTGGACACCACGATTATAAAAGAAAACGATGCTTAATAAAGAGACTAATAGTCTATTTGGCCAAGCTTCTAAAATCAGCTTATTTTGAAAAGTGCTTTTTTCATAAGTGCTTTTCAAAAAAGTACTTTTGGTAAGAAGCAGTTTGTGTTTGACCAATAAATTTAAAAAGCATTTTTGAGCAGCAATTAGTGTTTGGCCAAGCTTTTTAAAAGTGTTTTTAAGTGTATTTTTCTCAAAAGTGCTTTTAGGCAGAAGCTACTTTTTTTAGCTTCTGAAAAACTGCTTATGTTACTCCCACTCCCCAGAAGTACTTATTTTCTCCCAAAAGCTTGGCCAAACACCTCATTTTTTTAAAATAAGCACTTTTGGGGAAAAATAAGCTTTGCCAAACAGGCTATAAATTGAATGGATGGAGTAATATGGCCTAATAAAGATGCTTAATAAAGAGAATTATTAGGTCTCAGGATCGAGACAAAAATAGTAGGTGATTTCTTTTCATTTGTCCTAGCTTGGTGGATAGAGTTACGAGTTACCTGATACCTATTGCTGGTTGGAGGTGGCAGGTATCCCGTGAAATTAGTCCAGGTGCGTGAAAGCTGGGCCGGATACCATGATTATAAAAACAAAAGATGCTTAATAAAGAGACTAAATTGAACTTATTGAAGACTATGATTATCAATGTGTAGAAGTAAGTTGTACTTGCATGTAAGTCCAAGTGGATTTATTAATGGCATTCGGAATGAAGTAAATTTGGAAAATATTGGAAACCTGCATAAGGTGTACAAAGCTTTCAGCTATCTTGTGCGTCCAGTTCAAAATTTTACATGGTCGTTTGGAGCTCCTATTGTGAATAATGTACTGATGAGAAAGCAACTGCATAATCCTGCTACTGCTGTTGTGAAACTAAGCTGGTGTGGAGAGACGAAAATGCTTTTGTTTGTGAGTGATTCCATGATAGATCTTGCACCTTCTATGCAAACAGATAGTAGAAATTCTGATGCAAGTCTTTTAGAAATTAAGAAGCTAAATGTAATGTTGAATGATATGTTTCATAAACATTCTGGTGGTGAGCTCTATTATGTTGATCAAGGGATAGTTGTTGATGAAGGACATTATCTTGACGTGCTTTGTGAGTTGTGTGCGAATACAGAGAAAATTTAAAGATGTTGTTCGTGACAGGAAAACTTTGGAGGAAACTGGTCCAATTTTGTATTTTGTAATTGAATGTACTGTGGAGCATATGGATTTAGCTAGGAAATATTTGGGCAGATTTTGTATTTTGTAACTGAATGTACTCTAGCTGCTCACACTATCTTTAGAAGTAGCTTATTCTCTCAACTTGCTACCACAAAACTAGGATTCCATGAAAGTTAATATAATCCAATAGTATCAAAATACTCTATGTAGGAATTTTGACCTTAATTCTGATATTTCAATAAATTTTTCATATTTAAAAATTAAATAAAAGAAAAGTTGCATATCATATTTCTTTTGTTATTAAAATATCTACAATAAATTTTAAAAGTTGTAGTAAGAGAACTTGCTTTCCCATATTAGAAGAAAATAGATTTCTCCTTTGGTGGCAGAAGTTATTATAATTCCAAGTTCGATTCTAAATAACTTCAATACCCCGCCTATTTCCTGTATGTTTACGGTTTTCTTGAAACCCACCTTTGGGGTTTAGTAGTTGTGCTTTTCCGTCTAAGAACTAGCATTTTTTTTAATAACCGTGGTGTCCGGGCCAACTTTCGCGCACCTCGACTAAATCCACGGGATACCTCCCACCATCAATAGGTACCAGGTAACTCTGTCCACCAAGGCTAGAACAGATGGGAAGAATCACCTAGTGTTTTTTGTCTCCACTGAGATTTGAACCTGAGACCTTAGGCCTCATGGCTCTTTTAACCCACTTCATTGACCACTAGGCCACACCCTTGGGTGCGTCTAAGAACTAACATTTATCATAATCCCTTTATATCTTGCTTCTCAAAGTGAATATTTCTTCACATAACAGGAGCTTTGAGGGTTAGAATTAGAACTTAGAAGAATGGTGTTTGGTCAAGTAGTGATTGGCCCCCCTGGTTCTGGAAAAACCACTTATTGCAATGGGATGTCTCAGTTCCTCCAACTGATCGGACGGTAACGTATTTCAACCTTTTGAGTTTTCTGTTTTCTGCTTATTTATACAATCTTCTACAATCTCTTGGATTTTTTTATACTCTTGGTCATAAAGAACAGATCTTTGTGGGTTTCTGATTTCTTATATCAATGCAAGAAAGATTATTGATTTTGAGTGCTAATGGTACTCTAGTAATTCATGCTTCAAACATTTAAAAGAGCAGGTTATTTTCAATTTATATGACTTCTTTGTGTGGTTAGAGACTTCTTTGTCAGTAAGGAGAAGAGTAAAAGATAATTACTTAATTTTGGAAAAAAGGATCGGACAGAGTGGAATGGATATATTGGGTTCATGTAATTAGCCCAAGTAGTTGGGAATGGAAGCATAGTTGACTGATTGATTGGTAGGTAATTGCCAGAGATTGGCGGCAGACGTTTGAATAATTGTAATCTGATCACTTACATTGATATTATCCCTCTTGATTGTTTAAATTGCAGGAAAGTTGCTGTTATCAATTTGGATCCCGCTAATGATGCTTTACCGTATCCACTTAAGTTGTGTTTCTTTGACAATGTCTGGATTACATATTTTGATATCTAATTCAAGAAGATTGTTCATTTATAGTTAAATATGTAAACAGTGTATATGGTTACGTTCTTCCTTATCTGATAAAGATATGAGTGTGCTGTGAATATCGAGGATCTAATTAAGCTGAGTGATGTAATGGCTGAACATTCTCTTGGTCCCAATGGAGGTAAGCTTGCCTTTCCCCCCTTTTATTAAGATCAGTCTGCATTCAGTTATTTAATAAATAAGTTCCAAGTTGCTAAACTTGTGGATGCTATATTGCTACCACCATATCATGTGTGAGTACAATATGTTTCTTTGGATTCTTGGGCTATCTCCATTACCTATTATTGGTGCAAAGTTATTGTTCATTATGTAGATGATTTTTCTTTGCTTTGAATTGTTATTATGTTCATGCGATTCTTACTTAGTTTTTCTAACTCATAGCTTCATTATTCTTTTTGTAGGGCTTGTATATTGCATGAACTATCTCGAGAAGAATATTGACTGGTTGGAGTCTAGGTTAAAACCTCTTCTTAAAGGTTGTTACAATTCAATCTGAAGTTAGTAAATTTTGACTGAGATCAATGTATACTTATGTTCGATCATTCTATACTTATCTGGAACTGGCTTGGCATTCGTTGCATCATGGAGGTGTTTATACCACTTTAATGTTGTCTGTATATATGGGGAAGTTTACAACTTGTCATTAAGTGTCTCAAAGTTTCATTTTTATGTGGGAAGAGCAGTCGTTTTGCGTCGGTGCGATATTTTCTCAGCTAATCTGTCTGCTTTCCTCTCTGCTCCCTTTTAACCTCCTTCTTACCATGTTTTACTTAACCTCCAATTTTCCAGGAAAATAAAAATATCACTCACAACCAATATAGATAGTGTGAATACTGATAAATAAGAAAAACATAGATGGTCCCATTCGGGCACATCATGGATTTTAGAGATTTGATAATTTTATGTATTCACTGGTAATGGTTTCTGTCAGTCTAAACTTGAGTCAACGTGTTGAATGTGATGGAACTATAACACACTTGGTCAGGCTTGGGCTAATAAGCACTATTAATATATGCTCATTTACAACAATATTTTACTTGCTTAAGTTTGCTAACTTTCTTTTGATGAGTTATGCATAGAAAAAGTTCAAGTATGGGCACTTGTAGCAAAGTTGTTTGAGCAACTTGAGCTCTTGAGATTCAGCACATTCATGGAAATTCCTTGCACAGTTTACCCATCGTCTTATGTGGAAACTGCAGTACTCTGAGCATCACCTCAGCTTGTTCTGACTTTTGTCTATTTTTTTTGGCAGAGCACTATCTACTTTTTGATTTTCCGGGTCAGGTGGAACTATTTTTCCTTCATGAAAATGCGAAGAATATGATTATGGAACTTATAAAGAAATTAGATCTTAGGGTCAGTCTCTTTTTTAGAGTTATCTCATCTATTTCATCCTTCACTATTATGCTTCCTGGTAAAGCTAAATTGCTAATTGTTTGGTTTGTTTAATGCAGTTGACCGCAGTCCATTTAGTTGATGCCCATCTTTGTAGTGATCCAGGAAAATATGTGAGTGCATTGCTCCTCTCTTTGTCCACCATGTTACACTTGGAGCTTCCTCATGTCAATGTTCTGTCAAAGATTGATCTAATTGAAAGCTACGGAAAGCTAGGTTAGTTCATCATATTCTTCTGGAGAGTATCTTTTTGGAATTTGGAATGTTCTATTGGAGATTAGAGTTATAGGTATGAGACACCTTTGTGGCTACTATGAAGTGCTTATTCTGTATTTCTCTTGTTTTTGCAGCTTTTAACCTGGACTTCTACACCGATGTCCAAGATTTATCGTATTTGCAGAATGAGCTCGGTCAGGATCCTCGCTCTGCTAAGTATAGGTGCTTCAACCTTTCTTTAAGAACACACTGTCAAATGATAGCTGATTTCCTTTCAACTCTTCTTAATTCTTGCAGGCATAATATAACACATTGTCGTTACTTTCTAGTTTCTGACTGTTCTAAGCAAACTAGGACAGAAATTTTAGGAAATCTTATTGCTGGAGTCTGGTTTTCTATATGTTTCTACAAGCTTGAGGAGTAACTAAATACTTCTGCACTTGATGCTACACTACTACAATTTTGAGAGTTTTTCATGTTTTTATAAATGTTGCGTCAGTTTAATGTGTTGAACCTCTACCTTTGGCAGAAATTAAGGGAGGGTAATGGAGGGAGAAGAAAAAAAGCGAAGTTCAGTGTTCTTTCATGTCTTCTTTTTTATGTGCTGAGTTGTATCTACATCACCTTATTTTAGTGTCATTCCCTTCACTAATCTTTTATAATCGGAAGGTGGTCATTGAAGCGCTAGTGTGGGACAATCTACTTTGACTCATTTTTATCGTTTACACACTTTTGTATTGCCACTTCTTACTGCTGTATTTATGTTAATGCACTTTCCAATGATACGTAAACAACACATTTCATTGCTACAAGTATGGATTATTGAAAATAATGAGACATGGGTTTGGACATTTATCATAGTGCTTGGCATGATCGAAATAACCAGAAAGGATTTTCTTTATCTAAACATTGTGTTTTCGGGTTTAATACACTGAAAATGCAGAAGCTTAAGGATCTTTTTATCTAAAACTGTGTTTTTATTTTGATGCTTAAATATTGCAGAAAGCTTACAAAGGAGCTTTGTGAGGTGATAGAAGATTATGGACTCGTCAACTTCACGACTTTAGATATCCAGGTATGATGTGATTGAGAGTGTCAACTTCACGGCTTTGAGATATATACTCTCAACTCTTTGTTAACATAGTGATTAAGTTTTTGAGCTTATTTACCATTTCAGGATAAAGAGAGTGTTGGGAATCTAGTTAAACTAATTGACAAGAGCAATGGATACATATTTGCTGGCATAGATGCAAGTGCTGTTGGATTCAGCAAAATTGCAGTTGGTCCTGTTGATTGGGACTACTATCGATATCCTTTTTCACGTCATTTAACATATATATGGACTCCATTCATTCAAGTCATAAATTTCAAATGTTAGGCAGGCACAATAACGTGGTCTTATTTCCCTCTACTTGCACTTGCTGATTTTATGAGTAGTAGGTCATTCATTTGATCCCGACAAGGAAGTAGAGATTTTTATTCATTTCTTCATGATTCTACACATACCAAAACCAACTTTTTTGTTACTTGCACTTGGTGATGTTATGTGTAGTAGATCATTCATTTGGCCACGATAAGGATGTAGGGATATTTATTCATTTCGTGACGATTCTACACATTCCAAAACTAACTTTTTTTGGGTGGCTTAAGTCCAGAACCGAATGTTTAACATTTTGGATCAGTTTCTTGCTTGTATTTTCCTATCATGACCTGTCAGTTGTTGGCTCTATTTCTACTGGTCCTCATATCTGCTGAAATCATAAATGAAAAGCAATTCTGAGGAATATAAAATGTGAAAGATATTTGATTGATTTTGTATTGAACAAGATTTGGTTTTTCTGCTGGCTGGTTCCCATAGTTGACCTTGACATTCCAGTTTACAGTTGCAGCAGTGCAGGAGAAATACATAAAGGATGATGAAGACGTCGTTGATATAACAAGGAACAATGATACAAAATAGTTTGGTCCACTTGGGAATCATATGGGCTTGTGATAAAATCTCTAACTGCATCTTACAGAAACTAATTATCCTAATGTATGGTAGGATTCGGCCCTCATTTTTATTAGTTTGAGTGCCTGTATGTATTTACTCATTATCGAACTTCCATTTTTGTAGTAAAAAGATGAACACCTAGTCACTTTTTATGAAACTTTCAGCCTGTACAACAGAAAGGCTCCTTTGCAATCCTCAGATACAATGTGCACTTTCCATGATCATAGGGCCTAGCATTGGTTATCGGAGACAACTTCTCTACACCACAAAGGTAGGAGTAAGGTCTGCGTACATCTTAGACCCCACTTGTGGGATCATACTCGATATGTTGTTGTTGTTACAGGGCCTAGCATTGGCATATATGGTTGATTGTAATCGTTAATTTGATGGTCCTTTGGGCAGTGTATCAATTACATTGCTCAATCTTTCAGTTGTAACTCAGGTTTTTGATATTATCATAACGGAATCTATACCTTCAGAAGGAAACGAAAGAAGGCCAAGCCTATAAAGGATTGTTCAGTTAGATATCTTATAAATTAGAAGGAATGATGAACATTTTTAACAAGTTCTTGCAATAGAAATTCTACTTTATAAGATTGTCCTGCTTTTCCCACTTTTAAGATTATTTATTACATTTGCACCCAAGAGTGTGACCTAGTGGTCAATGAAGTGGGTTAAGAACTATGAGGTGTCAAGTTCAAATTCCAGCGGAAACAAAAAACACTAAGTGATTCTTCCATCTATCCTAGTCTTGGTGGACAGAGTTGCTTAGTACATGTTGCTGGTGGGAGGTGGCAAGTATGTTGTGGAATTAGTCGAGGTGTGCGAAAGTTGGCCAGGACACCATGGTCATTGGAAAAAAAGATTATTTAGAACATTCAGTAACATGCAGTATTAAGAACAAATGCCAGAAGAGTTTTAGGTCCACACCAAAATAGGAAAAGAAAAACACCAGTATATTACTTGCATGATTCACTTTGGAGGTGATCTTGATTAGAACAAAGTGGATACGGAGAATTCATATAGTCAAAATAAATATTGTTCTTTTGAAAACCCAACCCAAGAAATCTGGCTTTAGTGAGTTAGAGACAGTTGGAAAAAGTCAAATCTTTAAGATTTCATCATTTATAATTGAGTTTTGAAAACTTCTGAACAAGTGAATTAATAATTTGTCCTCTCTCTCCCTCTCTCTTCCATTTTTATTTGTTATATGACAATAATCTAATGGAAAAGTTATTCTCTTCCAGAAGCCCAGATTTATTTTTTATATTATCTAGTTAAAAAAAGATTAGCTGTGATTTAATTTACTTGCCTTGCACTAAAAGGGTGCTGTCCAAAATGTCATCACTGATGACATCTACGTCCTCATCGTGAGAAAAAAGGAAAGGAAAGAATTAAAAAAAAATAAAGAAACTTTTGCAATTTATGGGCACCCATGAGGTGTATTTTTGGAGTGTGCTAAGCATAAAGTTTGAAATTAATTTGGACTTACGGTTAGAAATTCTATATTTTCTAGAAAGCTACTCTTTATTAGTATTGATTTTTATTTATTTTTCATTTAGTGTTCGACAAGTTCGATTAATCCAAATTCGCACCACATAGCTACTCTTGAGTTGTTAATATATATCCAGTACCAGATAAGGGAAACCGATCAATAATACATTCTTTGTAATAGATAGAATTTATATACGAGTTAAACTAGATGACATAATATATGGTAGTATATACTCATAGTCATCACATTTGAATTTCCTAGGAACAGTGGTGCAGTAGATGAGGTTGCTCCTCCTCCAATCAGAAGTCTCGCTTTCGAATTTTGGGTTTAAAAAATCTTTGGTAGAAAACGCTTTTCCAAAATGGGCTTTATGCTGCGAGAATCCAAATTAGTCGAACGTTAATATAAATATCGGACACTAAATAAAAAAAACAACAAAAATTCCTACAAACATTACATTACGTTTTAATAGTAAGTACCTTTTGTAATTTTGATGTCTGCAAATTTAGTAGTTTTCCATAATTTGAATATTCTACAAAGTTATTTTGTCAATATTATCGCAACTCTCGACCCTTATCTTATTTTTGATGACTATCACAATAATTCAAGGGAATGTTATTTTGTCAATATAATCCTAAAGTCTGTTCTGGCTAATTGGATAGCTTCACAAAGGGAATTTTTGTCACTTTTAGTATCTATATTTGTCATGAATTATGGTTTTATCCACTGGATTATGATATTTAACTTTCAATTATATATCCCCTCTTATCTAACTGCAAGTTAATTTGATTAGAATAAATTTTGAGACAAATTAATTATATTTCTATTAATTAAGTAATGAGTACAATTTTTGATAAAATCAATTTAATATGTTGTTATTGTTGTTGTTTTTTGATAAAGGGAACATTAACTTCATCTTGTTTTAACAAGTTTCCAAGGTTTTGTGGCATGCGATTAATAAAATTAATTTATTTTTAATCAGAGATTTTAGATTTAAGTTCTCTAATTATTAAAAATTATCCTAATAGAAATCACTTTTTTTTATGGATCTTACGTGACGTCAATTTAAATTAATTTAGATCCTGATATTATAGTACCGTATATGATGTGTGCAACCAAAAAAAATAAAGAGGGCGGGGTGCGGGGGGGTGTGTGTGTGTAGTGGTGGTGTTGTGTTATCTTTGATGTGATTTGTGAATCGTGCACTTAAATGGTACATACAAGATCAAATTATAACCACAAAAAGTTCTAAGAGTTTAAATTTGGTGCAGTGTATTCAATTTTTACACCATCAGGTAATAATGACCTGTTGTAACAATATCTTATTGGTTTGGTTATTGGTTTTGCATGTTTACAAATCGATAATCGATAAACCAAACCGATAATCTACAAAACCGAACCGAACCGACCAATGCACACCCCTATTTGCTAATTCTATTTTCATATCTAATCAAATCTAATGAAACATATGGTGAAAAAGGGTGCCCGAGTTTCTCCATTTTATAAGGAAGAAGGTCTTCTTTTTCAAACTCTGTCAACCCATGAATTGTGTTTTCATGAAACAAGAAAACGAGATGAATTGAAGTTTTTAAAAGAAATCAATGGAATAAAAATCACGGAGCCATTTTTTGGCGCTTACTATGACGTTGCCAACATCAAAGAGAAGAAAGGTCGACTGAGAAAGGAAATACATTTAAAAATAAAAAATAATTATGATTACAATACAATTAAGATTATAATTGCCTTTAATGATTTTTAATCATAATGACAATTTGTAAAACTTAATAAAAATTAACTTTCCCTTTATAATTACCTGATAATGTAAAAAGATTGATACACTGAAGTGCACCAAACTTAAACTCAAACTGAAGTTCTAATTACCACTAATTGGGTGTTGGCAATTATATTAGAGTACTTAAGTTTAATTTACATTATAAAAACAGATCATTAATTAATTGATACCTTCTTCAAGTATTACTTCTTGAACTACAAATAGAAATTAGAGACGTCTCAGGAATATGAAATGTGAATATAGACTATAGAGTATGTACTGAGGTGTGTTTTTGAGAAAAATAAGTAGATTTTTTACTTATTTTTGTATTTGGTATTTTAGTAAAAATATTATCTTAATAGTATTTGTATATGATTTAAATAAGTAAACAAATGTTTTGAGAGGTGAGGATGGGGATAGGGGTGTGAGGGTGAGGGTAGAGATGAGGTGCGTTAGAGGGTGAAAATGACTCATTTGTAAAACTTGTTTTCTATATTTCCACAAGAAAAAAGTCATTTTTCTCATTTTTAATGTACTTATTTTCTTAAAAAAAAGATATTTTTCAAATTTTTTTATGAATAAACGAACATGAAAAATTGAAAAACATCGTTACCAAACACACCTTAATTTCAATTTTTTGCCAGCTGGCTTCGTAGTTGACCTTGACGTGCAGGAGAAGAGTACATGCATGAAGGTTGACGCAGGACTTGACAAAAACGACCGGCGAATACTCCGTCCATTCCACGGCATAGTTTAAATTTTGAGAGTTAAACGGGTATTTTTTTACTGTGATATTTTTATATGTTTTTTAAATATTTTTAATTAATAGATTTTGTAAGTTAAGTAATAGTTTTTACTTTGTTTCCAAAAATGTATTTTATTCAAAAAAAAATTGGATGTCCAAACTTAATTACGATCAAAATTTGAATTGTGTTACATAAATTAGAATAGAAAAGTATTAATTAGTAGGATAGCGGTTTCATGAAGGTGCCGGAATTTACTCACTACTGGAAATTTGGAATATTGATCGATCTTGCTTACGTGATCAAGGTTTCTTCAATCCTCTTTGGATTATAACGTTTTGGAAGGTAAAAATTCATTTGCATCCTATAATTATATCAAGTCAATAAATACATAATATGAATTTATATATAAAATTTTAGTATTTCATAATGATTAATTAACGTATATTCTTATCCCATCAAATTAATACCTACTTAACTATAGTAGACAGTAGTAAGTTTATACGATTTGATATAAATATTGAATGCGAATAAATATTTATCATATTGAAATACTAGTTATTACAACAAAGGAAGTGATTGCATATATAATCACAATCGTATAGTGTCTCGAGATAAATTTAGGATATTTGATATGGGTTCCAGAAAATAAAATACTTTTTTGTTCGAATCCTGTTTATAAATTAGAAGGAATGATGAACATTTTTAACAAGTTCTTGCAATAGAAATTCTACTTTGTAAGATTTTCCTGCTTTTCCCACTTTTAAGATTATTTATAACATTTGCATCCAAGAGTGTGACCTAGTGGTCAATGAAGTGGGTTAAGAACTATGAGGTGTCAAGTTCAAATTCCAGCGGAAACAAAAAACATTAACTCATTAAGTGATTCTTCCATCTATCCTAGTCTTGGTGGACAGAGTTGCTTAGTACCTGTTGCTGGTGGGAGGTGGCAAGTACGCTGTGGAATTAGTCGAGGTGTGCGAAAGTTGGCCAGGACACCACGGTCATTGAAAAAAAAAGATTATTTAGAACATTCAGTAACAAGCAGTATTAAGAACAAATGCCAGAAGAGTTTTAGGTCCAAACCAAAATAGAAAAAAAAAAAAAACACCAGTATATTACTTGCATGATTCACTTTGGAGGTGATCTTGATTAGAACAAAGTGGATACAGAGAATTCATATAGTCAAAATAAATATTGTTCTTTTGAAAACCCAACCCAAGAAATCTGGCTTTAGTGAGTTAGAGACAGTTGGAAAAAGTCAAATCTTTAAGATTTCATCATTTATAATTGAGTTTTGAAAACTTCTGAACAAGTGAATTAATAATTTGTCCTCTCTCTCCCTCTCTCTTCCATTTTTATTTGTTATATGACAATAATCTAATGGAAAAGTTATTCTCTTCCAGAAGCCCAGATTTATTTTTTATATTATCTAGTTAAAAAAAGATTAGCTGTGATTTAATTTACTTGCCTTGCACTAAAAGGGTGCTGTCCAAAATGTCATCACTGATGACATCTACGTCCTCATCGTGAGAAAAAAGGAAAGGAAAGAATTAAAAAAAAATAAAGAAACTTTTGCAATTTATGGGCACCCATGAGGTGTATTTTTGGAGTGTGCTAAGCATAAAGTTTGAAATTAATTTGGACTTACGGTTAGAAATTCTATATTTTCTAGAAAGCTACTCTTTATTAGTATTGATTTTTATTTATTTTTCATTTAGTGTTTGACAAGTTCGATTAATCCAAATTCGCACCACATAGCTATTCTTGAGTTGTTAATATATATCCAGTACCAGATAAGGGAAACCGACCAATAATACATTCTTTGTAATAGATAGAATTTATATACGAGTTAAACTAGATGACATAATATATAGTAGTATATACTCATAGTCATCACATTTGAATTTCCTAGGAACAGTGGTGCAGTAGATGAGGTTGCTCCTCCTCCAATCAGAAGTCTCGCTTTCGAATTTTGGGTTTAAAAAATCTTTGGTAAAAAACGCTTTTCCAAAATGGGCTTTATGCTGCGAGAATCCAAATTAGTCGAACGTTAATATAAATATCGGACACTAAATGAAAAAAACAACAAAAATTCCTACAAACATTACATTACGTTTTAATAGTAAGTATCTTTTGTAAATTTGATGTCTGCAAATTTAGTAGTTTTCCATAATTTGAATATTCTACAAAGTTATTTTGTCAATATTATCGCAACTCTCGACCCTTATCTTATTTTTGATGACTATCACAATAATTCAAGGGAATGTTATTTTGTCAATATAATCCTAAAGTCTGTTCTGGCTAATTGGATAGCTTCACAAAGGGAATTTTTGTCACTTTTAGTATCTATATTTGTCATGAATTATGGTTTTATCCAGTGCATTATGATATTTAACTTTCAATTATATATCCCCTCTTATCTAACTGCAAGTTAATTTGATTAGAATAAATTTTGAGACAAATTAATTATATTTCTATTAATTAAGTAATGAGTACAGTTTTTGATAAAATCAATTTAATATGTTGTTATTGTTGTTGTTTTTTGATAAAGGGAACATTAACTTCATCTTGTTTTAACAAGTTTCCAAGGTTTTGTGGCATGCGATTAATAAAATTAATTTATTTTTAATCAGAGATTTTAGATTTAAGTTCTCTAATTATTAAAAATTATCCTAATAGAAATCACTTTTTTTATGGATCTTACGTGACGTCAATTTAAATTAATTTAGATCCTGATATTATAGTACCTTATATGATGTGTGCAACCAAAAAAAATAAAGAGGGGGGGGGTGTAGTGGTGGTGTTGTGTTATCTTTGAGGTGATTTGTGAATCGTGCACTTAAATGGTACATACAAGATCAAATTATAACCACAAAAAGTTCTAAGAGTTTAAATTTGATGCACTGTCAGTGTATTCAATTTTTACACCATCAGATAATAATGACCTGCTGTAGCAAGTTATTAAGTTTTCTTTAAATTTTTATTTTTGATAAATATTTTGCAAAAAAAAGAATGTCAAACAATGTATTTTCTCTCTCTTCTTTTCAAACCCATCGTCTCCTCCACCCTCGAAAACACCTTAAATGAATTCACCATTTCTATCTTTGAGTTTTCCTTCAAAGTTCCCTGTCACTTTTCAGTGCATCTTTTTCTGTTCTTCTTCCGTCCATAACAATTACTTCATCCGTCTCAATTCATGTGGCACAATTGAAATTTTGAGAATCCACGAAATTTTTCTTTAACCAAAATTTTTAAATGTCTTTTAAATATTTTAAATTATTAATTACTGTGATTTATAGTACTTTTTACGTATTTTTCAATATATAAATTATACTTCAAAAAAACTTAAAGTTTTTGTATCCAAAATTTACTGTCAAAATATAAAAATTTAAATCTTAAAATTTCAATTGTGCCACATAAATTGTGACATAGGGAGTATTATAACTTTGTTTTTGCTAATTCTATTTTCATATCTAATCAAATCTAATGAAACATATGGTGAAAAAGGGTGCCCGAGTTTCTCCATTTTATAAGGAAGAAGGTCTTCTTTTTCAAACTCTGTCAACCCATGAATTGTGTTTTCATGAAACAAGAAAACGAGATGAATTGAAGTTTTTAAAAGAAATCAATGGAATAAAAATCACGGAGCCATTTTCTGGCGCTTACTATGACGTTGCCAACATCAAAGAGAAGAAAGGTCGACTGAGAAAGGAAATACATTTAAAAATAAAAAATAATTATGATTACAATACAATTAAGATTATAATTGCCTTTAATGATTTTTAATCATAATGACAATTTGTAAAACTTAATAAAAATTAACTTTCCCTTTATAATTACCTGATAATGTAAAAAGATTGATACACTGAAGTGCACCAAACTTAAACTCAAACTGAAGTTCTAATTACCACTAATTGGGTGTTGGCAATTATATTAGAGTACTTAAGTTTAATTTACATTATAAAAACAGATCATTAATTAATTGATACCTTCTTCAAGTATTACTTCTTGAACTACAAATAGAAATTAGAGACGTCTCAGGAATATGAAATGTGAATATAGACTATAGAGTATGTACTGAGGTGTGTTTTTTCAGAAAAATAAGTAGATTTTTTACTTATTCTTGTATCTGGAATTTTAGTAAAAATATTATCTTAATTGTATTTGTATATGATTTAAATAAGTAAACAAATGTTTTGAGCGGTGAGGATGGGGATAGGGGTGTGAGGGTGAGGGTAGAGATGAGGTGCGTTAGAGGGTGAAAATGACTCATTTGTAGAACTTGTTTTCTATATTTCCACAAAAAAAAAGTCATTTTTCTCATTTTTAATGTACTTATTTTCTTAAAAAAAAGATATTTTTTTAAAAAAATTGAATAAACGAACATGAAAAATTGAAAAACATTGTTACCAAACACACCTTAATTTCAATTTTTTGCCAGCTGGCTTCGTAGTTGACCTTGACGTGCAGGAGAAGAGTACATGCATGAAGGTTGACGCAGGACTTGACAAAAACGACCGGCGAATACTCCGTCCATTCCACGGCATAGTTTAAATTTTGAGAGTTAAACGGGTATTTTTTTACTGTGATATTTTTATATGTTTTTTAAATATTTTTAATTAATAGATTTTGTAAGTTAAGTAATAGTTTTTACTTTGTTTCCAAAAATGTATTTTATTCAAAAAAAAATTGGATGTCCAAACTTAATTACGATCAAAATTTGAATTGTGTTACATAAATTAGAATAGAAAAGTATTAATTAGTAGGATAGCGGTTTCATGAAGGTGCCGGAATTTACTCACTACTGGAAATTTGGAATATTGATCGATCTTGCTTACGTGATCAAGGTTTCTTCAATCCTCTTTGGATTATAACGTTTTGGAAGGTAAAAATTCATTTGCATCCTATAATTATATCAAGTCAATAAATACATAATATGAATTTATATATAAAATTTTAGTATTTCATAATGATTAATTAACGTATATTCTTATCCCATCAAATTAATACCTACTTAACTATAGTAGACAGTAGTAAGTTTATACGATTTGATATAAATATTGAATGCGAATAAATATTTATCATATTGAAATACTAGTTATTACAACAAAGGAAGTGATTGCATATATAATCACAATCGTATAGTGTCTCGAGATAAATTTAGGATATTTGATATGGGTTCCAGAAAATAAAATACTTTTTTGTTCGAATCCTGTTTATAAATTAGAAGGAATGATGAACATTTTTAACAAGTTCTTGCAATAGAAATTCTACTTTGTAAGATTTTCCTGCTTTTCCCACTTTTAAGATTATTTATAACATTTGCATCCAAGAGTGTGACCTAGTGGTCAATGAAGTGGGTTAAGAACTATGAGGTGTCAAGTTCAAATTCCAGCGGAAACAAAAAACATTAACTCATTAAGTGATTCTTCCATCTATCCTAGTCTTGGTGGACAGAGTTGCTTAGTACCTGTTGCTGGTGGGAGGTGGCAAGTACGCTGTGGAATTAGTCGAGGTGTGCGAAAGTTGGCCAGGACACCACGGTCATTGAAAAAAAAAGATTATTTAGAACATTCAGTAACAAGCAGTATTAAGAACAAATGCCAGAAGAGTTTTAGGTCCAAACCAAAATAGAAAAAAAAAAAAAACACCAGTATATTACTTGCATGATTCACTTTGGAGGTGATCTTGATTAGAACAAAGTGGATACAGAGAATTCATATAGTCAAAATAAATATTGTTCTTTTGAAAACCCAACCCAAGAAATCTGGCTTTAGTGAGTTAGAGACAGTTGGAAAAAGTCAAATCTTTAAGATTTCATCATTTATAATTGAGTTTTGAAAACTTCTGAACAAGTGAATTAATAATTTGTCCTCTCTCTCCCTCTCTCTTCCATTTTTATTTGTTATATGACAATAATCTAATGGAAAAGTTATTCTCTTCCAGAAGCCCAGATTTATTTTTTATATTATCTAGTTAAAAAAAGATTAGCTGTGATTTAATTTACTTGCCTTGCACTAAAAGGGTGCTGTCCAAAATGTCATCACTGATGACATCTACGTCCTCATCGTGAGAAAAAAGGAAAGGAAAGAATTAAAAAAAAATAAAGAAACTTTTGCAATTTATGGGCACCCATGAGGTGTATTTTTGGAGTGTGCTAAGCATAAAGTTTGAAATTAATTTGGACTTACGGTTAGAAATTCTATATTTTCTAGAAAGCTACTCTTTATTAGTATTGATTTTTATTTATTTTTCATTTAGTGTTTGACAAGTTCGATTAATCCAAATTCGCACCACATAGCTATTCTTGAGTTGTTAATATATATCCAGTACCAGATAAGGGAAACCGACCAATAATACATTCTTTGTAATAGATAGAATTTATATACGAGTTAAACTAGATGACATAATATATAGTAGTATATACTCATAGTCATCACATTTGAATTTCCTAGGAACAGTGGTGCAGTAGATGAGGTTGCTCCTCCTCCAATCAGAAGTCTCGCTTTCGAATTTTGGGTTTAAAAAATCTTTGGTAAAAAACGCTTTTCCAAAATGGGCTTTATGCTGCGAGAATCCAAATTAGTCGAACGTTAATATAAATATCGGACACTAAATGAAAAAAACAACAAAAATTCCTACAAACATTACATTACGTTTTAATAGTAAGTATCTTTTGTAAATTTGATGTCTGCAAATTTAGTAGTTTTCCATAATTTGAATATTCTACAAAGTTATTTTGTCAATATTATCGCAACTCTCGACCCTTATCTTATTTTTGATGACTATCACAATAATTCAAGGGAATGTTATTTTGTCAATATAATCCTAAAGTCTGTTCTGGCTAATTGGATAGCTTCACAAAGGGAATTTTTGTCACTTTTAGTATCTATATTTGTCATGAATTATGGTTTTATCCAGTGCATTATGATATTTAACTTTCAATTATATATCCCCTCTTATCTAACTGCAAGTTAATTTGATTAGAATAAATTTTGAGACAAATTAATTATATTTCTATTAATTAAGTAATGAGTACAGTTTTTGATAAAATCAATTTAATATGTTGTTATTGTTGTTGTTTTTTGATAAAGGGAACATTAACTTCATCTTGTTTTAACAAGTTTCCAAGGTTTTGTGGCATGCGATTAATAAAATTAATTTATTTTTAATCAGAGATTTTAGATTTAAGTTCTCTAATTATTAAAAATTATCCTAATAGAAATCACTTTTTTTATGGATCTTACGTGACGTCAATTTAAATTAATTTAGATCCTGATATTATAGTACCTTATATGATGTGTGCAACCAAAAAAAATAAAGAGGGGGGGGGTGTAGTGGTGGTGTTGTGTTATCTTTGAGGTGATTTGTGAATCGTGCACTTAAATGGTACATACAAGATCAAATTATAACCACAAAAAGTTCTAAGAGTTTAAATTTGATGCACTGTCAGTGTATTCAATTTTTACACCATCAGATAATAATGACCTGCTGTAGCAAGTTATTAAGTTTTCTTTAAATTTTTATTTTTGATAAATATTTTGCAAAAAAAAGAATGTCAAACAATGTATTTTCTCTCTCTTCTTTTCAAACCCATCGTCTCCTCCACCCTCGAAAACACCTTAAATGAATTCACCATTTCTATCTTTGAGTTTTCCTTCAAAGTTCCCTGTCACTTTTCAGTGCATCTTTTTCTGTTCTTCTTCCGTCCATAACAATTACTTCATCCGTCTCAATTCATGTGGCACAATTGAAATTTTGAGAATCCACGAAATTTTTCTTTAACCAAAATTTTTAAATGTCTTTTAAATATTTTAAATTATTAATTACTGTGATTTATAGTACTTTTTACGTATTTTTCAATATATAAATTATACTTCAAAAAAACTTAAAGTTTTTGTATCCAAAATTTACTGTCAAAATATAAAAATTTAAATCTTAAAATTTCAATTGTGCCACATAAATTGTGACATAGGGAGTATTATAACTTTGTTTTTGCTAATTCTATTTTCATATCTAATCAAATCTAATGAAACATATGGTGAAAAAGGGTGCCCGAGTTTCTCCATTTTATAAGGAAGAAGGTCTTCTTTTTCAAACTCTGTCAACCCATGAATTGTGTTTTCATGAAACAAGAAAACGAGATGAATTGAAGTTTTTAAAAGAAATCAATGGAATAAAAATCACGGAGCCATTTTCTGGCGCTTACTATGACGTTGCCAACATCAAAGAGAAGAAAGGTCGACTGAGAAAGGAAATACATTTAAAAATAAAAAATAATTATGATTACAATACAATTAAGATTATAATTGCCTTTAATGATTTTTAATCATAATGACAATTTGTAAAACTTAATAAAAATTAACTTTCCCTTTATAATTACCTGATAATGTAAAAAGATTGATACACTGAAGTGCACCAAACTTAAACTCAAACTGAAGTTCTAATTACCACTAATTGGGTGTTGGCAATTATATTAGAGTACTTAAGTTTAATTTACATTATAAAAACAGATCATTAATTAATTGATACCTTCTTCAAGTATTACTTCTTGAACTACAAATAGAAATTAGAGACGTCTCAGGAATATGAAATGTGAATATAGACTATAGAGTATGTACTGAGGTGTGTTTTTTCAGAAAAATAAGTAGATTTTTTACTTATTCTTGTATCTGGAATTTTAGTAAAAATATTATCTTAATTGTATTTGTATATGATTTAAATAAGTAAACAAATGTTTTGAGCGGTGAGGATGGGGATAGGGGTGTGAGGGTGAGGGTAGAGATGAGGTGCGTTAGAGGGTGAAAATGACTCATTTGTAGAACTTGTTTTCTATATTTCCACAAAAAAAAAGTCATTTTTCTCATTTTTAATGTACTTATTTTCTTAAAAAAAAGATATTTTTTTAAAAAAATTGAATAAACGAACATGAAAAATTGAAAAACATTGTTACCAAACACACCTTAATTTCAATTTTTTGCCAGCTGGCTTCGTGGTTGACCTTGACGTGCAGGATAAGAGTACATGCATGAAGGTTGACGCAGGACTTGACAAAAACGACCGGCGAATACTCCCTCCATTCCACGGCATAGTTTAAATTTTGAGAGTTAAGCGAGTGTTTTTTACTGTGATATTTTTATATGCCTTTTAAATATTTTTAATTAACAGTTTTTGTAAGTTAAGTAATACTTTTTACTTTGTTTCCAAAAATGTATTTTATTTCAAAAAAAAATTGGATGTCCAAACTTAATTACGATCAAAATTTGAACTGTGTTACATAAATGAGAATAGAAAAAGTATTAATTAGTAGGATAGCGGTTTCATGAAGGTGCCGGAATTTACTCACTACTGGAAATTTGGAATATTGATCGATCTTGCTTACGTGATCAAGGTTTCTTCAATCCTCTTTGGATTATAACGTTTTGGAAGGTAAAAATTCATTTGCACCCTATAATTATATCAAGTCAATAAATACATAATATGAATTTATATATAAAATTTTAGTATTTTATAATGATTAATTAACGTATATTCTTATCCCATCAAATTAATACCTACTTAACTATAGTAGACAGTAGTAAGTTTATACGATTTGATATAAATATTGAATGCGAATAAGTATTTATCATATTGAAATACTAGTTATTGCAATCGTATAGTGTCTCGAGACAAATTTAGGATATTCGATATGGGTTCCAAAAAATAAAATACTTTTTTGTTCGAATCCTGTTTATATTGAGAATCCATTAAATGTATAACAAATTACTAGTTGAGATAAAGTATGACGTTGATTCAGCGATAAAGTAGGAACTCTTTTTGTTAGGATAAAAAAACGACCTACTAATAACCTTCCCTCAAACTTTACTAGCAGGCAAACAGCTCTACCACCTCCATGTAATGACACATATTAAGCTACTATATTAATATATTATCTTGTTTGCCAAAAAAAGACAACTAATAATAATAATTTAATTAGAAGAATTTCAAAACATAAATGCTAATTAAGTGATTAAACTTAGATTAAAAAAATGGTTAGAGAAGGAAATAGGTGTAAATGCAAGATTATGCTCGATGGAGATACATGTAGAAAAGGAAGGACAATGTGCCTTGAATAAAATAAAAATCAAGTAAGTGGTAAGTCAATAGAGGACCTTTTTGCCCATTCTTTCTAGAAATCTTGAAAATTTGTGTGTTTATCATCATTTAAATAGTAACATGACATATCACGTTGCTCTTCTTTTTTTTTACAACAAAAATGAGAAGGGCTAGACAATAAAATTTTATTTCATAATGGGGATATACTCTTGGACTTTTCTTAAATTTGTAGGGCGGTGACAAACTAAATATGAACAACTCCAACATTATTTCTTTTTATTTATTATGTCAGTAATCTAGAAGAAATCTAATGCACTTCCAGAAGCCTATAATATTACAGTAGTAGTACATAATACATATTATAAAAGTATACTAATTTTCGGGGGAAAATGTACATGTTGAAATTATCATCAATTGATTTTACTGTCGACCCTTGACTTACCAATTAGCCAGTGTCTCTTCAATCGTATACTTTCTCCATTATACTAAAAATATAATTCACTTTTCTTTGTCATTTTTACCATATACAACAACGTCAACAACATACCCAGTGTAATCTCACTGTATCAATTTTTTTTAAAGTTTTTTTCATGTTTTACTCCTAACATTCATTACTTATTCCTATTTTCTAAGACTTAAGACTAAATATCAATTAATATAAATATTATGATAAAATATTTATATTAATCATTAGGAGTATTTCTTAAGAAGTGTTTAAAATTTAAAATAGACAAACAAAAATGAACAAAGGAATATATATATATATATATATATAGGGAGCTCAGAGATCTTGTAATAAAGAAATATAGCACATGGTCCTTCAACGTAGTATATAATACATGTCTTCAGTACTTCTAGAATGTATAAGCAAAAGTGGATTCAGAGAATTTGAAGTTATGAATTATTCTAGTAATCTCAAATTAATAACACAATAATTATTGAATCCAAATCTTAAATATGTTTTGATACATAAGTGAATTTTTTAATATATACATAAAATATATACAAAAATTATCGAGTTTAAGTGAATCCAAAACTTACCAGCTAGGTCCGCTTGAGCATGTGTGGAGCCAGGTAGGGCCAAGGAGTATTCGAATTTCTTTTGACGGTGAAAAAATACACTATTTGTATATAATTAAAATATTTTTTATATATATGTAATAGAAATTGAATCTCCTTGACTTTTTCATATTTTAAATCTTTTAGTAAAAATTCTGACTCTGCCAATGCGCTTGAGCAGTGAGTTAATAAAGTCTTGTCTTCTAGAAAGTATGATGAGAGGATCAGATCTCAATTAACTAGATGCTCTTCATCAGTTTCATTCACATAATATACGCCAACATAATATGACTCAATTGTGATAAATGATGTCTTCATTTTTTTGTGTATGGAATTGAAGCTTCTAGATAACTTGGTCGTTCTTCATAGTAATTATTTCTGTGTGGAATTGAAGCTTCTAAATACTAACTTGGTCGAGTGGTCAAAATTTAAAGTTTATGAATTCACGTAACTAATTTTTACTTTTTATTGTTCCCAAACAATATATATGCAATAATATATGTTGCTCATGTTTGTAAAAGGGAACTGATAAAATTAAAGCAAGAAGAAAATGCTATAAATATATTACGTGTCTTATTTCTTTCTTCTTCTTTTTTGAAAAAATGTTTTTTCCTCCATTTGATAATTCTTTGATTCTAACATTCCATCGATATGTTTAATATCACAAAATTCAAAATATATTTTGATATATTAAATATATCTTTAATTTAAGATTATAAAATATAAAAGTTTATTGCATTTTTTTTTTTTTGATGTATCTAGTTCCAGCTGGTAATGGAATAATTCTAGTGAAAATGGAAGGAAATGAATTTTTTTGATCACTTACAAATTGAATAGAAAAAAATAACCTCCGTTTTATATTTAGAATGGCAATTTGTCGTACTTAGTATTTTCAAAATCACGTGCTTCCTGTGATTCAAATCTTCAACATGTAATTTATTAATTTCCTTATAATCTGGAGTGCCGTTTAATTGAAGCCAAATATTCAAGGATAAGCTAAAACAAGTCATTGTTAATTTTTGTTATCTTTTTAGATAACGTTTGAATAAGCTGAATCATTATGTTAGAACTTTTTGTCGACTTGCACATATATTGTATTAAAAGTAATTGTATGTTAATTGTCAATGTTGAAAGACTGAATGAAATTAAAGATGACCTGATAATGTTTAAAGTTAATGAGTTTAAAAAATACCTCATAAAATATGGGGTCTTATGTTTAAATACTCAGTTGTAATTTTTAGTTTAATGATAGTTAAATTAGATATACAAAACTTGTGTTTTTATAAATATAGGGTTATGACCCCAGAATCAAACGTAGAATTTTCTTTGTAACATTCTATCATTGGAAAGAACGGAAAGGCTAGCTTACATCTTCGTTTGAAAGAAGGATAACAACAAGACGAAGAATTATCATACGATACTCATGGATTTAGGTACGCTTCCACGTTTAATATTATGTTCTTGATGATTTGATATGATAGTTCTTAGGAAAAAGACAAATGATTTTAATCTTTAATGTTTGGTCCTAACACATCTATACGTATTTCCTAAATGAGTAAATATTGTAAGTTCTAGTCAATTAACTATCCAATATCACACCATTCAATTATTTTGTGTCCATTTCAAAGTACAAATTAAAATTAACGAGTTGTCAACTCAATGTAATTTTTTTGTCTTTTTAAGCATAGAAATTAGAATATATTTAGAATTCTATGGAAAAAGAAAACTTTCGAAAATGATTTGTGGAGATTTAAATGAAATGGGTCCCTGAATATAGGTCGTGTATACACTACTTTCTCTAAATTTTATTTATAGAATTATATTAAGTATGTTATTATTGTGGTTGAATCCCTGAATTATATTGGATATTTATTCATCCTTAATTAGAGGTTTTAAGTTTGAGTCTTGAAAATTGAAGTCATATATTTACTTATGTGACTTTTTTTAAGTGTAAACAACATAAAACACAGTAGTTTGGTCCCTAATTACGTTTTATCCCACTATTTTAAAATATTACATTTTCCCCGGTAGTTTAAAAAAGGGAAGGCATGTATCCTTTGTATTTTCGTGTATCCTGGATACATATAACCTCTTCATTAATGGTAAATCTGTTTCTATTATGGCGCTTTAAAAGGAAATAAAATATTTACAATTAATGAGGAGTAAATCATTAATTGTAAATCTATTACTATTAGGACGCTTTAAAAGGAAATAACAGATTTACAATTAATGAGGAGTAAATCTGCAGTATCCTCATCTCCACAAACAACTGGAGAATTCAAATTTCAATTTAAAATTACTTGGATACACATCAAACTAGCAAGTAACTCCATTATACAGGATACATGTAATAATAGATCTCAAATATCTAAGGATACACATTTAAACAGCAAACAACAATAGGTATACTTGGATACACTGTTAACACTGTATCCAAGATTATAAGCTTGGATACATTATAAAAGTGTTAAATATACTTCCCAATATCTAAGGATACCCATCTAAACAGCAAATAGATATAGGTATACTTGGATACATGTTAATATTGGATACAAGTTTGTAAGCTTGGATACATTGTAACAGTGTTAAAGATACATGTTACCAACATCTCAAATAGCAGGTTGCAGTAGTATTGGGATACATGTTAACATGAATTAATCTTGGATACATGTAATACAAGATTTGCTTACAATGTTATCCCTGGATACGTATTGCTTTGTTTTGATTTGAAACTTTAAATTTACAAAAGTTACACATTTACAACTCAGATAGATATATGTATACTTGGATACATGGAAAAAAACACTGGATACATGGTAACAAGTTGGTAACACTGGAAAATAACATCTGGGTTTGAGTCCCTTGTTCTTGATTTCAAATTTTTGTGCAATTCATTCATTTTGACTTGATCGTTTCTAAATTTGGATCTATTTTCAGCAAAGTCTTCTTCTTCAAAGTCTCTAACAGCCGGAACAAAGGTCGGAGAAGGCACTTCATTGTTCCTAGACAGCAATGTGTTCCTAGGACTACTTTCTGCATTCTGATTTTGTGTCATTTTCCTTAGTAGATACTGTAATTTCTTGATCCAAGGATTCTTCTTCCCATTCAAAATTAATGGGTAAATCTGAAAAGAGAGTTTTTGAATTTTGCCCAAAAAGGTTTGATTGAATGCTATCCATGGAAGTATGTTGTTAATGGGTGTCTGAAAATCCGAGAATCTTGAAAAAAAAAAACCTTAAAAGATCTCTTCAATGGCGGAATCAAGCCCGGGTGAATCTGTCACCATTCTTGCCATCGTGTACGGTGGTGGCGCCACCACTATTTGGCCTGGACAGCTTCACCATTGTCCGCAAGATGAATTTTTCCTCCTCTACTGGAGATGACGATGAAAGTTTGTGGAAGCAAAATATCGAGATAAAATCTGTGAAAATTTTGATTAGTGAGAGAGATTTGAGGGAGAAGCTGGAGAGATTTGAGGGAAGGAGTGATTTGGGGCGAAGTAATAGGAGTATGTTGGGATACACGTTTTGGTATGAAAAATACAATCTAGTGAGATATATGTAATTATTTTAAAGTAGTGGGATATTATGTAGTTATGGTAAGGATGTTTGATTAATTATGTAGTTTTTACTTTTTTTAATTGCCTCAACATCGGGCAAATTTGGTTAATATTTTCTTATTGCTTATATCCGTGATAATCTCATTTTTTTAGACAAAAAAAAGGCATATCTTTTTATATTTCTATATCTAAGATTTGACTTGTCTCATACATACTAATAGCAATTCAACCGTTATGGCAAGGGAAAATTATAGAGGGAGAAAAAAAGGTAAAAATTGAAATAGAGATATCATTCGATTCGACAATCTTCAAAAAAAGAAATAAGCAAAGTTCCATCATTGAATGACAAAAAGGAAATGTATAGAACGTTACAATCTCTAACACAAAATAGGACATCTATACACCTTCATCGAGTTTTTTTTTCCCTTCCATAGGTAAGCTTATTTGGTATGAAATTAATGAGCTATATTCAAATGGATTATACGATTAATATCTAACAAGAGCTATATACATGCCCCTAGTAATTTATCAAATAAATTGATAAATTGGGCATTTTCGACATTGCCTTTGATAGGAAATGCATTCAAGGATGGACATATATAGGCATTAATTTATGGGTTCGATAGAATTCAATAGTTTTGCCTTAAATATTGTATCTGTATTGAAAAAAGTTACTCTCTAGCTCTGTCTTAATTTATGTGGCACCTTTTCATTTTCGAGATCCAAACAAATTTATCTTTAACCGTAATTTTTTTTATATTTTTTAAATATTTTGAACTCTTAATTATTATGAATTATAGTACTTTTTACGTAGTTTTCAAATATATAAATTTTATTTCAAAAAATTTAAAGATTTCATGCCCAAATTCATGATCAAACTTAAACTGTCTCATTCTCGAAAAGCAAAAAATGCCACATAAATTGAAACAGAGGAAGTATTATATTTGCACAAAAATTAAATATATAACTTAGTTATCAAACATTTGAGGTCATAGCCTATAATTAAGAATTCATAAGCTTCAAATCTTGAATCCGTTTTTTAACGCTTCAACCCCAAAAGTGAAACCTCCGATGCAAATTCAGATTTATCGAGTTTCAAATAGGTATCAAATGTCGGATGAAAAAGATAATCTATATCTCTACGTGTTAGTATTTTTATTTTTATTTTTATTTTTTTTGGTTGAGCTCAGGGCTTTAGTTGATAGCTGGACAGAGAGGCTATGTCTAATTAGAACTACAAAGATAATCTTTTTTTTTTTCCCTTTATTCTTAACTAACCTAATTCCATTAGTGCTACTACTACCATTTTAGGCTCCCCACACCTATGGCTGGCTGTACTACTTTTGATTAGGTGACTATAAGAACTATCCAGAAGCAACATTATGAGGTTACGTTGTTTGGTTATGTGGCGTATTTCGTTTCTCGAAAGTCAATTTAACTAACATATGAAATTAAATTGAATTAGATTAACTTAATATTTCAAAATTTAAATATTCATAATTAGACAAAAAAAAAAATATTATAACTTGCAATTTTTATCATATTAATGTGATAAAAATACATAATAAAATAACGATCAAAATTTACATAATTTGAATCTCGAAAAATAAAAAGCGTCACATAAATTAAAACATAGAACAATTTAGATACTTAAAATAACTAAAAATCCCGAACTCCATCATCTTAAAGTTTGTCTCCCCCTCATCTTTGACAGTAATACTTACATGATACTCTCTCCATCCCATATTAGTTGGCACTTTCACTTTTACACGCATCTTAAAAAATCATAAATAAGAATGTAGTTTTAGTAATTCATCCCCTTAAAAAAATTTAAAACTTTACAAACAAGTATTCACACTTTCAAAAAGAATTAATTGCAAGGGTAATATGAAAAAAAATTTAATTAATTTTCTCTTAATTCAGTAGGATGACCAACTAATATGAAACAATTATTTTTAGGAATGTTACCAACTAATATGAGACGGAGGAGGGAGTACAGGATATTATAATATCAATATGACAGATCTAGACCAATTCAATATGATATACTTTCCTTGCATACTATTACCTCTTTCTCAAGAATTAAGAAAGTCAAACATCATCAATCTCCTCAAAGAACCTTCTATAGACTTAATAAACAATTTAAAATAAATATTGTTTTATTCAAGTCCCCTATTTTTTATTTGACCGTTCCCTAATCCCCCTCTTGTATGGGATCTCCCAAACACTCCCTTAAATAAGCTCATTTCACCCCTCTTTTTCCTTTGAAACACAAATCAAAATCCATATTCAACATTCATATTCTCCCAAAAAAAAATCCCTTTTTTTCTATTATTATTATTCAAAATCAATATGGTTAATCCATTTATTTGTGGATCTTTTCACCATCAAGATGATGATGATATGGAAATATTAAGCCCATGTTCAACTCCAAAAAGATCAACAAAAAAATGTTTGTCAAGAACAAGGTCTAGCAACAAAAATAATCCATATTCAGATAGAGGCCTTGACAAATTTTCTGCCCTTTTAGCTGATCTTGAAGACAAGAAACAAAGGATTTATTCCCAAATTGCCCCTGATGATATCTCTTTCGTACGTTTCGTTTTTTCGAATTCTAACGATGTCAAGCCCATTATTGTCAAGTTGAAGGACAAGAAGTTGTCAACAACGAATGATCCCGAGGGGAAAACAGAGTCGTCGTCACCGAAAAAGCAAGGGACACGTGAAGTATACGAGGATTGTCAAGAAGGGAAAGCTCAGCCAGAGAGAAGAGTAATAAAGAAGAGTGTTTCTTGGAATTTGATAAAGTGGGAAAATTTGAAGAGGCCTATGTTTTATTTGCCATTGACTATAATATTGATATTGGTATTTTTGGCTATTTATGGAAGATCATTTGCAATAATGTGTACTTCAATTGGATGGTATTTAATTCCTACAATAAGAGGTGAGAAAGGGAATTCAAGATCAAGCACAAGTAGTACTATAAGAAAACCAAAGAGGATCAAGAAGGAATATACAAGAAGATTTAGTGAAAAAAGTGTTGTTAGTGAAGAACCAATTTCTCCAACAAGTGTTATGAATGGACCAAGTGGTAAAGATGACAACCATAGGAAAAGTTGGTCATAATGGGGGGAAAAAATTATCTTGATCATGTGAATTCTCTTCTTGAAAATTCTGAATTTTTGGTTTTTTTTTTGTTTGATTTATGCAATGTAAATTGTTTTGCTGATTTTGTACATGTTGTCATGTTTGAGTTGGACTAGAAATTTGGTCACTCATTTGGCATGTTTTTGTAAATTAGAAGTATGTTAACAAGTTAGGCTGGTTCAACAGAATTGAATTGTACTGTTGTTTTTTAGAGTTCAATGAAATGAAATCATAGTTTTTCTTTTCTTACTTGAGCTGATTATTTCCATGAAAAACATTTTCCTCCGTATCGAACACACCCTTGAATTGTACTGTTTTTCTTAGAATTCAATGAAATGAAATCATAGTTTCTCTTCTTTTCTTACTTAAGCTCATGATTTTCACAAAAAACATTTTCCTGCCTATCGAAAACCCTTGATTTCTCACATTAACAATTCAAATAGTTAGATGTCTTAATTTTCTTGATCAGCTGATTTTAGGATTTTTAAGTTCTTCTCCCTCCAAGAATATGGTTTCAAAGTTGTTTCCCAGCGGTTTTCTGCGTGCATCTCACCTATTTTATTAAATTTTGTTTTTGCTAAGGATTTGAATCGTGATATCATATTTTGCTAAAGATTTGAATCGTGATATCGTATAATTTCTGCCCATTTTTATTAACTGCTAGACGATACCCTTGAGTGTTTTGTTCTTTTCATGTTTTTAGTATTAGAATCCAAAATAGCATCAGTTGCAGATCCACCTTGAGGCCACTAAGTGCTCAAGCAACCATTATCCGAGGGTGGAGTCAGATAGGATCGAAGTGGTTCATTCGAAACTCGTTCAACGAAAAATTTACATTATTTATACATTCTTAAAATTATTTTATATGTACATATAGTACATGTTGAATCCCTTTTGACTCATTCTTATGTTTACTTTGTCATATTTTCTACAACATAGAATTGTTTAGTTTATCTAGTCTTGATAAATATAAAAACATCCACTCTTATTTCTCTCCATCAAAGATAAAGGCCATCTTTTCAAAATCCACATATGAAGTTTATTACGCAAACATTATAATATTTTTAAAACAATCTGGTTGCCATTTTAGATCAGAAAATCAGCCATGTTTCTTTGAACTAAATCATTGAAGTTATGCTAGATGTTGAATAAAGAAAAAGAATTGAGTGTTTATTAGAGGATTATTATTATAATACATTGAAACAACGCAGTATTGACAAAATCATATACTACCATCCTTTAGTGGTAGTAAGTAATTTCTAATAATTAATTATTTTCGTAAAAATTGATTTCATTTACCTGCTTCCTTCTTGACTTTTTGGTTTTTTTATTCAAAGAATCAAATATAGTAACCAGATAATGGTAGTTTTTTTTTTAGTGATTTTTCTGCTTGTTATTATTGGTGTATATAATAATTCAGTAAAATAAAGAGCAGTTGGGTCAATATGTTTTTCTATTTTTTCTAAGTGACTAAATCCTGGTGGGCTGCTCAATCACAGTAACTTTCTATCCCTTTCATTGCATAAGCACAATAATCTGTCCAACCTCATAGTTTCTTTACAAACCTTACACATTTTTCTTGTTTAACCATTGATATATGATATCCAAATCCCAATGGTTCAATTAATTCGAATTCACGCTATATAAAGTCAATTAAAATTGGAAATACCCCTCATTAGTTTTTTTCTTATTTCATCGACTTAAACTCGAAACCTTAAGTTAAAATTGAGATTATCTATCCGTCCCATTATATTTCTTGGTGATCTCTTATTAAGCCCAAAGAGAAGAAAAAGTCCACGCATCGTAGAGTTATAACTTAAAAGTGCAAAAGAAGGGGAAAAAGGAATATTATATATTTTGTGTCATTTGGTACGCAGGATAAAGTGGATATTTTAGGACTAAATTTGATACTAAATTTATATCATGTTTGATTAACGGTATAAATTTATCCTGGAATTAATTCATACCATCAATCAAACATTATATAAATCTAATAGCAAAGTCTTTGAATATCCCACCTTATCCCATCCAATATGAGATTATTTTATCACACCTCCTATATGGTATAAATTGGTCCAATTATAATCCCAGGATAAGTTAGTATGCATACCAAACAACCTACAATAATCATTATTGTACCATGCGTACAAAAATTATACTCCAGCTTCACATTCTAGTGAAGAGTAATTTTTATTAAGATATAGTGCTATAATTTTTGGATAATGTATTATCTAGTTCATTATAAAATGATAATTTTGTGTCAAATTTGTGGGTATAAATCATATTTCATTTTTTTTTGTTTGGAAAAGTGAAATATGTTTCTCAAAAACTATGACCAAACACATGTTGAAACTTCACTCAAAACTGACTTGCCAAAAATATTCGAGAATCTAAAACTCTAGCTTATACTCCAGTTTCACATTCTAGTGAACAGTAATTGCCTTAAATGTTAACACAAAAACCATTGGATAAACGCTAATTGTTTTAACCAACGTAATGTCAAATGGAAGACCTTTGACAAGATAGAGGTTCATAACATATTTTTCAATGAACATTATTTTGAAGTAATATCCTAACTTTTTAATGTAAGCAGCCACCAGACTTGATCTTCATTTTCATTAATAAATCCTTTAATAATCCTTTTTCGGGGTCCCACTTTTTGATACTTAATTGTCGTCCACAATCTTGCAATTTCATTAGTGTAGCGGCCTCAACTTTGTTTTTGTTTTTTTCTTTTTTGATAATCATGGTGGCCGGACCCGCTTGCGCACATCTCGACTAATTCCACGAGATGTCACCCACCAGCAACATGTATCAGGTAACTCTGTCCACCAAAGCTAGAACAGATGGAAAGAAACTACCAAGTGTTTTGTTTCTATTGAAAACTGAACCTGATACCTCATGGTGCTCAACCCACGTCATTAACCACTAGCCACACCATTGGGTGTGTGGCGACCTCAGCTTCTAATGAAAATGATTATGAAAAAAACCAGACTTTTTCTCTTGCTCTGTGTTTAGTTACTTTCTTTCTATTATGAGAACAAATGACATAAATGGATCTTACCCATAACAAATTAAATAACGTTCATAGCGCTTCTCACAACAACAAACAACATACCCAATATATTTCCACAAAGTGGGATTTGGGAAAGATAAAATCTACGCAGTCCATACCACTATCTCAGAAGTCAGAAGTGAGGTAGGAGGTTGTTTTCGATACACTCCGGTTCAAGACAAAAATAATCTAGAAAAGGACATATTATAAGAACAAGAAACAATAGATAATAACAAAACCTATTAGGGTTATTACCTAATAGCGTTTCTCACATGTTAATATTTTTTATATAGATATATAGTGTAGCTGTAGCCGGCGTAAACAGGACTTAGCTAACTGGTATTTAATTATCGTCCACATCTTTTAATTTCATTAGCGTGGCGGCCTCAGCTTCTAATGAAAATGATTATGACATAACCAGTCCTTTTCTCTTGCTCTGTTTAATTACTTTCTTTCTAATCTGAGAAACAAATGACATAAATTGATCTTACCAATAACAAATGGAATAACATTCATAGCGCTTCTCACATGTTAATATTTTTTTATATAGATATGTAGAGTAGCCGGCGTAAACAAATACTTAGCTAACTGGCTAATATATTAGTGTTAGGTTTGAGTATGCTGACAACAGAACTAATGGATCAGAACAATTGTATGAAATGAGCTAAAATTTTAGATTAGAACAGGTTGGTTAGGAGGTGTTAGGTAGGGAAGGGGCTATACTTGAAATTTTGGACACAGTCGCAATTGCACGAGTAATCAATTAAAACGTCATTATCTCAGTAAGAGGGGCACTAAATTTTTGCAGCTTATGATAATAAAGTGCATTTATTTGTTGAATACAAGTAGTTCAGAATTGAGGCGCAGTTGATTGATGAAATACCAAAAGTAGCCAATATCCCATAGGTGGGGTCTGGGAAGGGTAAAGTGTGTGCAAACCTTATCTCTAAAAGCTAGACTGTAAATGCTGGTAACTGTTATTGCTAACTGCACTTTAAACGTTGGTAATCGTAGCATTTAGGGAACATTAAGGGCTAATGGAGACTCACATCAAGAAGCAGGCAGCAAATTAACCTTTTCATTCAACACAATGGAGGAAGATAACAGGAAAATCAGCAGCAGGCAAAGCTTGAACAAAGTGCAGAACGATAGAAACATAAGTTTGGCCAATGAACCGCATCAAGACTTGAGTATTCAAGCTGTGGTAACAAAATCCATTGCCAAGGAGATTAGATCTTAGTCTTCCAAAAGAACTTGCTTAACTGAAAGGCGACCATTTTCAGGAACCGTTCAGTAACACCAAGTTTGTGAAGCACAACCAAGTAATCCGAAATATATAGAATTGTAGTAGGTTCACAAAAATAATCTTTCAAAATTAACTTTTATCAAGTTAACTATACAATCATAAAATTAGGAAAAGAATTTCAAATTATACCACTTTGATTCTAGATGTTACTACTTTCCAACTTTTTTACTATTTGGTTTATAAATTTAGTACAGAATTTGAAAGAGAAAAAGGATCTTAACCAGAGCAAAATCCTTCTAACATGTATGCTTGGTGGAAGGCCAGCTAAACAAGTGATGTGAACTGGAGTTTCCAAAACAGAGAGTACTACAACAACAACGACATACCCAATGTAGTCCCATAAGTGGAGTCTGGGGAGGGTAGAGTATGCGCAAACCTTACCCCTCCCTTGGGTGGTAGAGAGGTTGTTTCCAATAGACCCTCGGCTCAAGAAAAAACATTTCAGAGCAGGTCAAAAAAAGAAATAACGGGATTTGAAGAAGCCATGACAAGATACAATAGAAAGCATGTCAAAGCATTCTGGAAAAAAGAAAACATAACTACAACAAAATAATAAGATAATCGAAGTGCAAGAAACAACAGAGAGTACCAGACACCGAAGGACAAGAAACTACAGGAGTAATACTACGACTACTAGTATGGAAAGATAAGCAAGACAACACTCTACTACCTACTAACCTACCACGCTAATCCGTGTCCTCCACAACTTCCTATCTGAGGTCATGTCCTCGGTAAGCTGAAACTGCGTCATATCCCGTCTAATCGCCTCTCCCCAAAACAGAGCGTACAAATAAAAATTATTCAAGTCTCACCAGCACGTATAAAGAAGACGTAGGGCCGGTAATACACCTGGCGACTTCTTGTTGAGCAAACAATAAAGAAGCTAGCCGAACCTATCCACTAATAATGCTTTCACTAAGCATTGTTGGCTGGATTAAAGTGTTGCGATTGAGCAGTGAAGATAAGGTTAAAAATGCCTCCTATACCCATAGAGCCTAAAGACCCAATTAATATGTTACTCTATTAGTGTCTATCCAACCTCACTAAGAAGTATTATGATATATGCAACTCCCAGAATGAACATACTCTTGATTCTTTTCACTGAATCACCATAGTAAGACTACTGCCAAATGGAATTGGGTCTTCCGCCTGCTGGAGTTGGTAAGACTACAAGCTCAAAGTTTGTTATTCCTTTCTAGATCTTTATGCTCTAGCATGTAATGTCCCCGACTCTTAGATCGACACTATGGAATTAGTCTCTATCCTTAGTGTGTGTGTTTTTCTTCACTGGCTTCCAATACATTAGCGACTCCTACCCTTCTATTTCAATTATCAACAGCATCCAATAAATTAGTTTAGAGTGTCAACTATCTCCGAGCACAATTTTCCCCTTATTATATAAATTCATTCATTTCTTCTACTCTTCTTTTTTTCTTTTTCCTTTTTAAGGTGGCAGTGTAGCAGAAGTCTGTAGAACTTTAAGGCATTGACTTGTTCATAACAAAGCAACAGAGACGGGCATGTGGGTTGCCAATTGCTTGAGAGCTTTTCCGAAGATTAAATAAAGTTGACACATTGTTTTAAGGTACAGCTTGGGCTCTGTAGAAGGAACATATACCTGCTAAAATGGAGCCACATAATAGAATCAGATAATTTATCATGTCTCGACCCTTTAGAAACTACATATCATCTTCAGGTCTCTGCTTTGATCATGGAATTCTCCAAAGGTGACAAACATAACGCTCCTGCCCCTATTCCTGCAATTCAGACAAGAGGTTTGTTCAATCTAATCTCCTACCTAAATTGATGTGCAATTTTAATTACTTTTCATTTCTGCCACATTTGAAAAAAGAGCAAGAGATAGAGAGAAGAAATAAATCACAGTTGTTATAGTCATAAATAAGAATTGAAGGAGAAGTATCTAAAAGTGTGTCCTTTAGACCTTAAATCTCTTTCGCCGTCCTTCCTCAGAACTAAATTGAGAGACTCGCGAGTGCTGCCTATGACCTTCATCTCTTTCTTCCACTCCTCTTGCTGGCATTCTCTTTCTTTCTTCTATTTGATGTCTAGCATCTTGGAAGAATCCGGCTTTATCCCAAGTCACGTCATAATCAGCTCTGAGTCGTGATCCTTGCTGCACAATTATTAATCACATGATTAACCAAAAACCAATAGCATCAAATGAAAATCAATTTCTTTCAAGAATCAGTAGAATGTGTCATTAAAATTGGAGTACATAAGATCTAACTTTTGGCGGTTGAGCAACAACACCATCAAGAATTGTTGACTATGAATATGAATGCATACACACAAACAAAATATACTCTTTCTCCCAGTTTTATGTAAAGGTGTTTTTTAAGAACGGAGTTAAAGAAAGACTCTTCAAACTTGTGATCTAAAACATGTCATAGACATATGGCTATAAAATCATGTCATTAAAGGTAAAATGAGAAGTTTAAAGTTAGACTATTCCTAAATATTGAAATGTATCTTTCTTTCTAAGAAAGACTAAAAAGGAAAATGTGTCACATAAATTTGTGATTGAGGGAGTATGTAAGTACCAATCTTTGCAACAATTATTAAAGCATTAGGCATTTTGATGAAAACTTGTTAAAGTTGAGTAAGTTCTAATTGTATATACACATATCTGAGCACATGTTAGATAATTTTATTCAGAAACATCTTTAAGTGCTAAAGAAGATGAGAAAGACTAATATATAAAATACATTTCTCCAATATGTTTCAACATATCAATTACAATATAGACGCACCTCAAATTTTTCCTCCTTTTAAATATGTAAAACCCGTTTCATTTCTTTCAGTTTTGACAGAGCAACTGCTTCCCTTTAGAGTACCATGGGATACTAACTATAGGAAAAGTAAAAATAATAGAATGATGCTCCAACAAATATACCTTTTGCAATGAGCGACCACA